>LUVW01000006.1:658958-671324 GCA_001661515.1 Capniomyces stellatus | reverse complement strand
ATATATCTGGGGGTTCAGCCGACACGAATATCTCTGATATGACACTTACAATCTAATCTCTGAAACGGGCTTTTCTTTCTTTATTGTCGTTGAAATTCAATTTCCTTTTTTTTGCTGTTATCGTCAAAACATTTTTCGTGCTTTCACCTTTTTCATTGATCTGTTTAAATCCGAGTTGGTTTGTTGTTTATTAAAACTATAGTTGAAGTAAGAGGAACAAAAGTTTAAAGGTTATTTGCCTTCTCTCAAGTCTTCAAGCCTCACACAGTCGAGTCAATTCGTTCCAGTTTTTCTTTTTTTTAAAAGATTGAAAAACTGCACTTTTATTGGGAAAAAATGAACAATAAACCTTCCAATTAAATCATCCTATTTAATTCAAATTCGGTTCTATTTTCTATTTTATTCAACTTATACTTCAAGTTGTCAATTCTCCAAAACTAAAAAAAATATGAATAAAAAAACGGTCAACATCAACCTTTATTAAAACATATTTACTCAACTTTTTTTAAAACGCAATACATCTTGTACCACTCCACCAACTAGTCACCTCAACTTTATCACAATATTATTAAACATTGAAGATAAAATCAACCCTATTGTGAATAAAACATCTTGGATCTAACTAACCCACAAGCATATTCAGTAGCTAGTTCAGTCTCTTTTTTTGTCTAGAACCTAAAAGCATAAATCACCAACTGATATTTTATACAAAGTTTCTGATGTTGGAAGCAGTGAATTGCGCTGACTTTAAAATATGTGCTGCTCCTACTACCGACTTATCATCAACTCCCCGCCCAGTTTCCACCTAGTTCAATTCACAATACATCAAATTTTTGCAAACTTTTTCTAGAAAAGCAGTGTATAACCTAGCATTGTCTACAATTAACAAGTCATTTTAATCATTTGACCATCTGACCAAAAGTGGTCTGTATTCGGGGAATGTATTGGAGTGCATCACTTTCCCGTAAATTGGTGATGAAGTCCAAGTCTTTCATCTATTTTTTCAACAATATCAAGTTGTTGATGTCGAGCAGATATTGATCAATTCTTGAAGCTGTGAAAAATGATAATAAATCGGGTCAATGTGAATTTGTGCTCAGGCTTGACATTTTTCACTAAAACGACGTACTTTTGACAGTGCAATTCCAGTATCAGTATTGCAAATTTACTTGAACTTGATTGTAACTTTTTCTTGAGTGGAATATCAAAAAAATGATGGCAAATGCAAGGATAGTGGGTGTGATTTTGAAAAAGTTGACTCAATAAAAAAAACAATAATAATGGTGGTGATAGGGATAGTGGTTGTGATAGTGGTTGTGGTTGTAGGTGTGAAAAGTAAATTATATAAAAAATAAAAGGTGAATTTTATTGATAAATAAAAAGTGTCAAAAAGACAAACTCGATAAAAAAATATAAAGTATTGATAAATAAAAGGGGGTTGTTAGCCTTGGTACGAGTTGGATTTGTGTTTGGGGATAAAGGTGAAATCAGAGGGCGAGGGGCCAAGCAATAATTCAGAAATCTTGATCCAGTCGTTTACGTTGGAACTGGCCATTAGAGTTTCAAGGTCGTTTCTTCCACAAAATGGGGGAGGTCTTTGGTTGATTCTAGCGGGCAAAGTTTCAAGAAGACCAACGGGTACGTATCTGTGAAGAAAAGATTGCCACTCGCACAGGTATCTTCTTGTATGATGAACACCCTATTCAAACAGAGCAAGTAAAATAGATAATGTATTTAGTACAAAGAAAAGTGTTGGAATAAAAAAAAGCTAAGCGGGGCGGATTGGGTAGTAGATGAATATCAATAAATGAGTGTCAATTAATTAATATCAATAATGGTGATATTAAGAATGAAAAAGGAAATTACAAAGTCGTCAGAGCCCCAGTGTTCCAAGCCATAGTTGCAAAAGGTTTTCAGGATGTCGAGTCTTTCATTTGAAGAGATATCCCAGACTTTACGTTCATTGATTTCCTGGAAAATCCAAGGTTTAATCAAAGCGCCTCTACAAAGCAGGATAAAGTATAAATGGTGTTTGTTGTAGAAACAGAGTTGAAGCAGAGATAAAGTAAATTTAGATATACAGTAATTGGGAAAATAAATATTTTAAAAAGAAAGAAATATTAAAGGGCTATGGAGAAGGGGGAAGAGGATTTACCTTCCAATCATTATTCCATCAACTTTTTCAGACTCCATATGATTCCAGTAGTCTTCCCAAGAAAAAACATCGCCATTTCCTAGTAAAAACAAACAATTGTCAAGTTGAGAATTGATAGTTAAAAAATAGATGTTAGACAAACACTATAATAGACATTTACCAAAGACAGGCATATCGGATGAAATGTCCTTGCATTGTTTGATGTAATCCCAGTCGGCCAGTTTGGAATATCGCTGTAACCGGGATCTTCCATGGACCTAGAAAATAAAAAATAAAAAATAAAAATAAAAGTCAATAAAAAATAAAATAAAGATGCTAATAGATAGTATTGACAATGTGAAATACAGGGAATGTTTAGATAGCAATGGTTATGATGATAGAATAATATTGATATGTAGCAAGTTGAGATAAAGTTACAGTTCCTAGTGATGCACCAATAGACTGAAGATTGGTGGTGATTGAGGAGCCGAGTAGAGATTTGTTGGTGATTCCTAACCGATATTTGACAGTGACAGGAATATCGACAACCTATATTTATATATATGTGTTTATGTATTTAGGTTGTCAATAAATAATAAACAGGGATTAATTGCAACATTTATTAACGTCCAGATTAACAAATTCCAATAATAAATAATAAACTAGGATAAATAATAAGCTAGGATAAATAATAAATAATAAATAATAAGCTTACATTGATCATTCCTCTGACAACACTGTAAAGTTTATTGGTATTCTTCATCATTCCACTTCCAGAGCCTTTGTTGAAAACTAGGTCAATGGGGCAGCCGACGTTCAAGTCAATAAAGTCAATATCAACCTCGTTGCAAAGAAGCTCTGATGAACGGACAACAGAGTCAAATGTTGGTCCACAGATCTGGGCGCCAAAAATAGTTTCGCTTTTGTGTCTTTTGAGCAGCGACCACTCAGAGTTGTTTCCTTCTAGCAGGTTGTTGCACATTGCCATTTCCGAACACGTGATGTCCACGCCAAAGTCCTTGCATACTCTGCGAAACGGAAGATTTCCCACTGTAGTTAGTGGCGCCAAAAACGTTTTCCCCCTGAAATCTACGCCTTTTTTCTTTGTGTTTCTTTCTTCTGCTTTTGCCTCTACCTCTCCCAATCCGCCTATTTTAATTTCTTCTTGTTCTTCATCGGTTTCTTTTGTTTTCATCTTTTTCACCTCTTTTTCTGCTACATTTTCGCACTTCCCACCATCTACGTTTTCTTCAAGCTGTCTCTTGTCGCTAGCTGTTCCCTTTCCTTCTTCCACTTTGGTGAGTTCCTCTAGTCGTTTCTTGTTCTTTTTATACTTGCTTCTCAGTTTGTCCTTTTCTCCGTGGTTTCCTTCACTTTTCATTATCTCCTTTTCCGTTTTTGAATATTCGTACTACATTTATTTCAATTTTAATTTTTAAATCATTTTTCTTTTCCCCCTCTATTTCTATAATCACTTATTCATATTTTGAACCCTTCTTTACCTTTTTACTTCGTAGCTTTTTTCGCAGCTCAGAAGTTATAAAGTTTCTTTCGCTTTTTGAACTATTCTTAACCAACTCTTCATCCACCATCTGTTTCCCATCTTTTAAAGTATGACTAGCCCCTGCTCTGCACCGTATTCCAAAGCTACACCTATTTTGTTTTGTTTTGTTTTGTTATATTTCACCGCTCCATTTCATTTTAGCTCTACTTCATTCCCCTAGTCAAGTCTTCTTCCACTTACTTTCCATGGACCTTAAATATCGGACATTCTATTCCAATATCTTTTGGCCTTTTCTCCAAGTATTCTTCAAGATTATGACTATATCGACACCTATTTCCATTTTTTTTATACAACTTGCTTTTTTAAATTCACCTCTTTTCTACCATTCCACCATTCCCCTTCTCGTTTCTTTCCTTTTCTCTCTACAAACTTTTGTTTTGCTTTACCTTTCGTCCTGGCACTCCTCGCCCATGCTTGTGTATTTACATAGCTATTTTGTTCATTTATTATTTAGTTACTTCCTCATATTATTCATTTTCTAATTCTATCATAACTCTTAATACTCACTCCTTACCTTTTCAAGGTCTGTCACTCTCTTTACCACCATTTTTTTAAGTCTATCTTTGTTCTGCCCCCTCTCCCGCTTTTCTTTGTCTTGTTCCTATTCCAATCGTTGTTATTTTTGTTGTTGTTTATATTCTTCCCCTTTAATTTTCCAAAGTATTCCTAAACTCCTGTATTATTCCTTACCTCTGCGTCATTTGACCCTTCCTCTTCCGTCTTTCTACTCAGCAAATATCTATCAATCCCCCATTCATTTCTTTTTTAATATCCATTTCCTTCAATTACCTTTTTTTTCCAGTTTTTTTTTTGTACATGGTGTTATTTTCTTACTCTTTTTTTATCGGTGCAACTCCGCTGTACTCGGTCACATTTCCATTTATCTCCTCGTCATTTCCCTCTTCACTTTCTATTTCCTTCGTTTTAACCAAGGTCTCCCTCTCCTCGTTCACTACCGCCTGTACCAGATTGTCTGTGCTTTCCATACTATTACTTTTTTGTTTTGTTTTGTTAATGTAGCCCTTTAGCTTTTTTTTTATCGCGTTTTACTCTTTTCAGCTTATTTTCTTTTCTAGCTTTTTTATTTTTTTTTCCAGTTTTTATTTTTTTGACGACTTTTTTTATTTAAATTTTCTATTTTTTTAGAAACATTTTTTTTTTACCAATTTCCTATTGGCCTTGATAATTTATTCCAAACTACATTTCACTTTTTTTAGACTTTTTTTTTTTTAAACATTACTTTTACTTTATTATTAATTTAATCTGTTTAAATTGGTTATATAAACTATAAAAAAAAAATCTCAAAATTACACAAGCTTTCCTACTGATTTTTTTAGCTTCAATTATTTGTAAATTCAATTTTACAATCTAAAAATTTCTACAATTACCCAAAACTTATGGTTTCTTAGCCAAGTCTATCTTCTTGGGGAAAATCGCTACTGATATTCCCTCTTTAACTTCAGACTTGACCTCCTCTGGTAGTGGGTAGATTGCACTGTAGCTCCCGGATTCTCCTCCTGAGTTTAGGTTGTTGAATTCATCTGCGTTTAAATCACTTGGATCAACATTGGATACATCGTTCAAGTCGTTTTGTTCACCATACACATCATTTATTTCAGCAAGGAACTCGTTCAAGTAAATATCATCACTGTTCATCTCATTGCCCTCAGCATTCACATCATTATCTTCGGCATTCATTTCGTTCATCTCGCTGCCTTCATTATTAATCTCGCTGCCCTCAGCATTCATCTCATTATTTTCGGCATTCATCTCGCCTTCTTCAGTATTCATTTCTTTCATTTCAATGTACTCATTATTCAATTCTGAACTACTATTTACATCTCCCAGCACCTCGTTAGTGTCGTGATCTCTGTCAAATGTGTCAGCTGCTTCAAGGCTATCCCTATCTTCATTCATTCTACTCTCTCCCATATCTTGGTTACTGCCATTTGACTCTAACAGACTATTTACCACATTATCCATGTCGACTCCATCTTTGTTCACTTCATTATTTTCGGTGCTTGCGTTTTCTGATGAATTCTGGTCAATTAGATCGACATTAAGCACAAGATCAGTCAATGTCAGCTCCAAGTTATCTGCGCTATTGACATCAGCGTCATTGTTGGTGCTCATAATCTGGTTACCGTCATTTTTCAGACTACCAGCAACATCCTGGCTATTGTTGGTTAACAATGACCCTATTGGGCTGGCTGAAACCAATGTTGCAGAGAAAAAGTATGCTGATACAAGTGCACTGGCTGTTAAAAACTTCATTCTTCTTTCTTTTTTTCCGCTTGTTTATCTGATTTACAGTTTAGTTTTAACAAAACGAGGGCTTTTTTCTTTGTATGAAAAAGCTAGTAGATGTTTTTTAAAGATATATTTTCTTTTGGTTTTTTGCATTCAGGTTTGAGGAACTTGTTTCGTTTATATAATATACAGTACACTTGTGTTTTGAATACATTACCGACAAATATCCCATTTCAATTCAATAAAATAATATTAGTTCTAGAAATAGTAATAGTAATAATAACAGTAATGATAATACTGTAATCAGCGCTTTAAACTAGCAATATGCAACTAGACTCGGAACCTAATAAGTTATAGATGAACCAAAATAAATCTGACAACTGCAGGATATCTGGATTTAGCATAGTATATTAATGACGATCATAAAATACATAATTTCAATTTTTTTTTCTGCATATTCTTAACTTTGGGTTGCTTTTTTTTTATTTACTCTAGTTTTCATTGTTCATTCTAGATCAAGAACCTCAATTAATTCTAAAGTCTAAATTAAAATTACAATTTTATTTCAAAAAGCTAGAATATCGATTCAAATAAAAAAAATACTGATCTGCATACTGCAATACTGGACTGCAAACAAATCAAATATCGGCAATAAACTAATTAAAAAGGTGTTGCTATCAAGTTGATATCATGGAAATATTTCACAAATCTTTATCAACATGATTGTGGGACATCATTCAAGCATAAGTTCTAAGCAAATGCATTTTACAAGTACCATATTGCTTTCTTTTTAGTAAAACAGAACGGTACCAATAGTATTAGAAAATCAGAATCAAAAAAGTAAAATAATAAACAAAAGATTAAAAAAACGCAATATGTGATCAAAAAAATAAAACAAAATGCAATATAATTTCAATAAAAAAAAATAAAAAAGAACGCAGAATTTAACTTAAAAGTAAAACGCAGATCTTTTAAAAACAAGTAAAACTACATTGTAACCAAGCAAAAATTATGTTATATACAGATCATTAACAGTTTAAAAAGGCGATTGTCGAGTTGGGAAACCAGCAGGCAAAGCTGCTAGGCACATCAGAGGTCGCAGATGCTTTGCTTTTTATCGATAGGCTTATTTGCTTGATGTTTGGAAATAGAGGTACGGCTCTGATCGAAAGCAAGTATTCTGGCTCTGATAAATAAAGAGAGTTGTTTTTTAAAACTGTAATAAAGTCAATGTTTACAGTTAAAGACACCCTTTCTAGCGTAGGTACAAGACACAACAGTGCAGTGAATTCCAAAATGCTCAGCTCGTGACCCAACAAATCCAAGTGTTTCAATCTGCATTTTTCCCAGCAGACCACTTGCTTGCTCGAGTATTTAGTATGACTGTGCTCCAAGCCGAGTATTCTGTCGTTGAACTCCCTGTTTTTGTATTGGGATAGTCTACGTTGAATAATTTCAAGAACATTGTGGCCCTGCATAACACTGATTTTGCCGATATTTGGCTGAATTGATACAAACCTTCTCAATACCAATTTTTTTAGCACTTTCAGGCCCTTCACCAGCATTGCTAACCCTGTAGCAGTTACAGGCTTTGAGACATTGGTATGTGTATCAAGTATAAGCGATTCAACGTTACCAAAGTTGTTGGAAATGTATTCGCACCCCACATCACCAACTGATGGCAGATCAAGATATTTGATTTGAGGCCATGGTTCGGATAACATACCCAAAAGCAGTCCGTTCACGTTGCAGTGCAAATAGGACTCTTTATCTGCTATACTATTTGTCAAGCAGAATCGCCCTATTCGTAACTTTTCGAGATCTGGAAATAGTTTGCTTTGAATAGGAAATACAGCAAATATTTTTGGCAAAGCTATATTATCCAGCTCCAATCTTTTAATTCTTAGCCCACTCTCTGGCTCTGTGAATTTGTTGCCACTACAATATCCGTTTGTATGATTGTAGCCTGTTCTTTTTTCAATTACGCAGCCCAACTGCTTTGATACTCCTTCAAAAAACCCGTCTAGCTCAGTCATATCTATTCCGTCTACTTTCAGCTCCTCTAAATCTACATTTCTTCCTGCAATAATGTCCAGGTCTCTCTTTGATAGATCGAACCCATTGACACTCAATCGTTTATATCTACACAAATTAATCTTAAATGCCTCATCCAAGCTCTCGGTGTGGTTTTTTGGAGCTGGGAGCATTGGCTCAACATCCTTTTGTCTCGAGTTGTTTACTAGAACCAGCTCCACTGGCAACTCCATATGCATATTTATCCCGAAAAATATATTACTAAAACCGGTTCCTTGTAAAACTATTTTAAATTTGTTTGTTTGAGGCATTTTTTCACTTATTACTTGAAACACCGAAACCCAATCGACTTGGCTACTCGCTCTAATTTCCAACTTTGTGATATTTTGCCATTTGACACTCAACATTGATAGCAACGCACTTTCAAAGCTGCAGCCTTGTGTAACCGGATCCAACACCTTTAACAGTTGTTTCTGTTGCTCGCAATTGTTATTTTCACCGGAATTCCAGTTGTAATGGTTTTCAAGGCCAACTTCACACACTACTAACTCTCTAATATATTTGCCATACAAACTCGCTGCATTTCGGATCCAATCGCCGTGTGTGCTTGACACCTTTGTTTTTTTCCATATTTGCGAAAAAGAAGCCTCTCGCCATAGTCCTGACACTCTAGTAAGCTCCAGCAATACCTTGTTACCCTTTTCAGCATTAAGCATTTCACAAACACATTCTGCAATACTTGAGGGAATTTTATTCATTGTGCTGCTGTTCCTGTTGCCGTTGTTGTTACCGAAGCTTTGAAAATCTCCACCTCACTAACTTTTAAGAAGAAGCTCGCCTGTTTGATATTTTTTTCTCTTTTAATTTCGCCCTCTGGCCGCCCAGCTTTTCATATCGACTGGTTGTAGTGTATACAGAACTTGGTATCTGCTTTGACGAGTAGGTTTTACATTTCATTGTTTTGCTGCATTACCCTTTGGTTTTGTTTTAACTTTTGGTTGGTGTCTTTAATTTCAAAATTTGAACAATGTCAATTCATAAACTATCGTGATTTGCATCAACTGACTGACACGATACCCGAGCTTGGCTATGGCTGGCCAGAACGGGCAGAGATTTCATTTTATTTTCAAACAATTAATTAGCTAACTTGTGATTTCCAAACCATCAATTTTCAATTTTCATTAAGCCTATTTTGCGAATATCTTGTGTGTTTGCTTTCCATTAAACTTGATACAGTTTTGCAAATGTTTGTTATCCCAATTTAAACTGCACTTGTCAAACCAGCTAAAATAATTGGTTTCGCTATTGTTTACTAATTGATTCTTTACGTTGAAAGCAATATTAAATCATGTTTTCATATTGAAAATTATCGCTGATTACAAAGTGGTAATAATCGGTTTAATTGATCAATAACAATAAAGTATGTAAAAACATTAACTATACCAATCACTTTTAATGTGCGTTGGTTTTAAAAAGTTGGATCAGAAAAATTTGGGCAATATCAAAACAACTAGATATAAAAATGAAAAAAAAACAACGGGGTATACTTTTCAAAAAATTTGTTCATTCTATGTTGGTCTGACTTTCTATCGAAGTTTTGATGATCGCATATTTGTTTGGCGAAACTTTTTTCTCAAACATTCAATTCTACCAAGCTCCAAGGCCGTTTTCAGTTCACTTTTGAGTCAATCCAAATATCACATTGCCTTATTACAGGTAGCCACATCCATATCTTTTCTGTCAGGCGATGGTGGATCCTGGCTTTCTTGATTTGGCAAAAACTCATCCTCACTTCCACCTTCACGTCTACTTCCTTTTCCATTTTCTTGTTCTTGTTCTTGTTCTTTGTTGGCGTTGACTAGCCTTTTCATTGATTTGAAACTATTTTTGCATAGTACGTGTATTAATCTAGCAACAGAAATAGAGGAATTTCAGTAGTATGGGTTTTCGTATAAATAATTTCACTAAGATAAAATGTTTACCGGTGTGGCACCTGAAATACTTTTGTAACTTTTTTGTAATTCTCGACTTCAAACTTGTTCAAACCATTCATTATCAATATCTTAATACACTTATTAGACTCCATTAAGCCACTCAACGCCCTTTCAGCTTCAGTTAGCTTACTCCTAGATAATCTGTACATCAAATGCCCAATTGGCCCAGGATACAATCTGTCACTCCCATAAAACTCCAGCTTTTTAGCATTGACATCTTTTTTAGGTTCGGGAATATCATCCTCCCAGCGCAGTACTGTTTTGTTGTTCACATTCTCCCCACCTTCCTCTTTTGGCTCTGAAAACAAATTATCGTTCAATAAATAGCCAATTCGGTTTAATATTGCGTTATCCACCTTTTTGCTCTCAATAGTCGACTTTTTTTTTGATAATATCGTGCCACTGTTCAACTTTTTATCGATTCTCTCGATTATACAAAGTCGCCATTTATTTTACCGACCAGGCTCTGATCCTAGGCCTTTTTAGCAAGTTCATACTGAGCTGTCTTACCAAAGCTACCGTTTTTTATGCTTCTAGCAAGTTTTTGATATCACATTTTAAACTCCATGTACTCGGGATAATCTCAATTAGGAAATTTAGGTGCCCTCGATTCATTTAGTTTTATCACCACAATATCCTCTGTAGCCTCATTATACTAACGGCGTAGACCTCATCTCATTGCTAGAAATTTACAGTACTACATCTCAAGTGCACTCGACGCTTTGGCCTCTATTGCTTTATTTGTCTCAGATTCAATAATTTGGTTGAACATTTTTTCAACTCTGGCACTCTTCTTGGTCATATAATTGCTCTTGGTTATACCCATAAAAGGCTTGGCCATATTGGTAAGCTCCGTCTGGGTAGTAAGCTCCATCTTGGTGGTAAGCTTAATCTTGTGCTTTTAAAGTTAGCTTGTGATAATCCAGGTATTCCTTTTCTATTTTATTTAGAATCAGCAGCTATTTCTCTTTATTTTCAAGTATTTCAGGTTTGGTCTCGCACGTTTTGATTTCAAAAGCTTTTTTTTTGCTGCTCTGAAATTACGTTTTCTTTCTTTGCATTTCCATCTACAAATACCACTTTGCTTTTTGGCCAGAGTTTAAAATAATTGTCCGCCATTATAACGGGTTTTCTCCTTTATAGTTTTTCAGTAAAAAGCTTGGCATTTCCCTTTGCACTTTCGCTTTTTTGTTTTCGATTACATTTGAATTCCTATACTTTTGCTCTAATTTCTGAACTACTGGGCTGATTTCGCTTTGACTTATTTTTGGATTTTCGTTACCTTTGTTGGTATTACTAAGTTATGCTCTTTTTTGAATGCAAAACCCTTATTTGATTTACGGATTCTTGAGTTTGTTATTATCAAAAGCAGAAAGCACAAGATAGATAATTTGCTTTTTTGGTATTTGTTATAAAACTCTGTATATTAAACTTTCTTTGTTACAAGGCAACTAATTTGCTTTTTTGGCTTATTTATAAAGCTGTCTAGTATTGGTTTTTTAAACACCAACAAACTAAAGGTAGACCAGATCGATTTGGTAAATAAATAAAAAGTTTATTGATCTATAAAAGCCAGCAATATCGCCGTACACGAATAAATGATAAATCAAAGGATGTCATTATTTCTTGGGACACGAAGAAACACGGGCACAAACTACGCTCTGTTTACGCATGAATACAATACCAGCATTAGGGGCGAAAACAAGCCTGTTGAACTTAAACGACTTTGGATCGTACGTTGCCTTAATAACATCATTCAAGTACAAATCCAGCTTTCCTGGTGTAGAGACGATTTTGATCAAGTTTTTAGTCGCGCGTTTGAAGACTTCAGATCGTTTAGAGAGCAATTTTCTATCCTTTTGGATTGAATTCCGTCCTGATGATATACCAACCTGGGCTTCTATAATACCATCGCTTCCTCTAAGCCCGCTTTCGGTTAACATTGCAATAAACAAATCAGAGTCAATGGTAGCCTCAGCGCTGTACACAAACTCTTGACCATCACAAGGAATGAGCACTGGCTGTTTAATATCATACTCTTTTACATCAAAATCTGACCTTACTAGTAAGTTTGGAATACTGTATGTTAAAGGACAGTCTACTTTAGATGTGGTAACTGGCTTTGTTGTGGTGATCGGAGTAGTTGTGGTAACTGGCTTTGTTGTGGTGATTGGAGTAGTTGTGGTAACTGGAGTGGTTGTGGTGATTGGCTTTGTAGTGGTTATTGGAGTGGTTGTAGTAACTGGCTTTGTAGTGGTGATTGGAGTAGTTGTGGTAACTGGAGTGGTTGTGGTAACTGGCTTTGTAGTGGTTATTGGAGTGGTTGTAGTAACTGGCTTTGTAGTGGTGATTGGAGTAGTTGTGGTAACTGGAGTGGTTGTGGTAACTGG
>LUVW01000006.1:616282-651686 GCA_001661515.1 Capniomyces stellatus | reverse complement strand
ACTTTTTTTTTTTTTTTTTTTTACATTTAATAAGAAATAAAATTGTTAATATGTTTTGATTTAACCAAAGAGTCAAAAAATCAGCGCTTTTATTCAAGGCAAACAAAAAATATAAAGAAAGACAATAGATAAAATGGGAGATACTTTGGACGATGATTTTTACATTGAAGATGAATTCAGAGCAGTTCCTGCACCGGTGGTAGGAAAGAGAAAAGGCGACAATGCGACAGATGTCAGTAGCGGTGGGCCAAAAAAAGCCGGTGGGAATAACGAGAACAATGAGAATCAGTCGGCAAAAAAGGTAATTATCAAGCACTTGAACCTAGTTGGGTTGGTTCAATTAAGGAGCAGGATTTTTTATATTGGGCGATAAATCAGTTGTGCGGGAATATAAAAAAGGAAGTAAAAAAAAGCTGGTTGTTGAAATTAGCAGAGAATAAAACCCATGTATGGATTATAAATAGAAAAAGACTGGAGGGAGATTTGGAGCGTTTGTATCGCCACAGACTGTGGAAAAGCAAGTGGAAATGTGGAATGAGATGCTAAGAAAGGGGTATAATGGGATATCTTCGCTTGAATTGAACGAGTTTGTTATCAAAGGTACTTTTAGACAAGTTGGTGTAATTTATAATTGAGATTTAGCATGACTTTGAATTGATATGTTGCGGATGGCATAAATAAATGTATAAACAAAACAATGGAACAAAAAGTACAAATGGCAAATTCGGTAATAAAAGTACAAATGATGATTGATCAAATAGACGAAAACATATATAGCGATGGATTGCCATTTGAGGACACGCCAGACAAGCTACTGAACATAACGCAAAAAGGTAAGGTGTTTATCTGATAGGGGAGAAATGGTAGATTTAATGGGTATTTGATGACCAGACAAACAACTAGACGATTGAGCGATTAGACGACTAAATATAAAACGTATGAAATTGATGAATTCACAGCACTGAGCTCAAACAAGATTAAAAACGACAAGGAGAAAGCTGGTGGTAAGCCAGTGGAAAAGAGGAACAATGGCTATGGAAAGAGTTATGGAAAGGGTAAAAGCACATCAAAACAGTCAAGTAACATGCCAAATGGGTCACCAAGAGTGGTGATAGTGTCTAGTTCGGCGATTCGGGCGATAGAAGTTGAAAAGTAAGTATATATGTATGTATGTATGTATGTATATGCATCAGCAGCAAGTCAGCCAGACAGTCGGCTAGATGGCCGGGTGTTTAGAATATGGTGTTGATTGTAATGAGAAAAGGAGGATATTTTGCTATTATTTATTACTTTAATTGATTGATTGATTGATTGATTGATTGATTGATTGATGAAATGAAAAAAAAAACAGATTGGTTAGGGGAGTTAGCGAGTTTAAGATTGGAAAGTTGTTTAGCAAGCACATGAAGATTGAAGAGCAAAAGAAGTTTATGGAGAATTCAGCTGTGGAGGTAGTGGTTGGTACACCTAGCCGGTTGGCAAAGCTGATAGAGATAGGCAAGTAATAAGGGAACAGAAAGATTGGAAAATAAAGGATAAAGAATAGAGTATTTCGAGTTTATGGATTGATTAGATGTGGAATAAATACCAACATTGAGAATGTTATAAATACAAATAGGAGCGCTTGGGTTTGACAAGATGGAGTTGATATTGATTGACTGTTATGAAGATGATAAGAAGAGGACGGTTATAAGCATGGCAGATACTCGACGTGACCTGTCTGTATTCTGGAAAGAACAGTTGTTGGATAAGTTTAAAACGAGTAGTGCACGATTGTTATTGGCATAGAGGAAATATTTCAATAAACAGATTATTTATCCTATTATTGCTTTTTGCTTTTGCTTTTGCTTTTGCTTTTGCTTTTGCTTGAATAAAAAGACTAGAATTAAAATATAGTTTAAACATGAATTGAAAAATAAAAATCAAAAGAAATCAAAAGAGTCGATATACAATGGTATAAAGCAAAAGTTAAAAGCGGGTAAGGTGGGGGGGGGTTGATCTTGAAATAAGGTAAACCCTTAAGCTATATGTATATACATACAAGTACGAAATAAGTAAAGAAATAAAGAAATAAATAGACGAGATGTAGAGAATTAGTTGATGTTGAGGGATGGGCTATCTGGTTAGGTAGTCCGAATTTTCACAGGCGTTGTATTCTTTGATCAGATCGGAAACAACAGCTCTAAGTATTATAATGAAAAAGTTAAAGTGATTGTTTCAGAATTCAGAACAAAGTGTAGTAGGATGTTTGTCAGAGACACAATAGCAAGAGAATGGGTATTTAAGTTTATTAATGTTGTATGTACCTTGACTCGTCAAACTCTTCAAGACCATCAGAAAACATGGCCTCTCGGCGATAAAGATCCAAAAAGGCGTTCCTTTTACGAAGTCTGTCGTACTGATCCAAAGTCCGAATAAACAGCTATAGGAATATAAATGGATGGATTGTAGAGTGATTAAAAGGAATCAGAAAACAATAACAAAATAATAATAAAAATAACAATAACAATAAAAATTACAATAATAATAATAACAATAAACTTACTGAAGTGATGCTGGTGTGATTGGCTATCATCAAGCCACTGACGCGATGTGAAGTCTGGACGTAGGGACTCTTTCTTGACAATGCAACCTGGATGCTTGCAGGTCCCCACGGTATCATCTGCTCCATGCAGCGTTCACGGATCCGCAGAAGAGATTTGTGTACTTCAGTTGGATCAGCTTCGCCTTGGATAATGTTGAGAATTGAAATGTAGCAGTTTTTTTTGTTTGTTGCTGTTGACACCATTTTGTTTTTTGGCTGCAAAAGTCTCCTCATCACGTCAAGCACCGTAGTTTTGCGAACGGCCTTTGCCTAATTTATAAACATTATTATTATTGTTATTATCTACATTAAAGGGTCAAAAAAAAAAAAACCACATTATGTATATTTATTTTTTTGCTTGTCTATTTACCTTTTCGACCTTGTCGCTAGTAAATGGTGTGTATGCCGTCATCAAATAATGACACGTTGGAACTGGGATCAGTGGTGCTATCAAACTAGTCAAGTCGTTGTTCATGTAGCTCGGATACCTCAGGGTAATAGTGCTTGAAGTCATCACCGTCGACACCTAAAATTATTTTTCAAGTTGGTTGGTATCTTTATTATCAAGTTTTTCTACCTCATACATTTTAAAAGTTACAAACTAAATAAATTGACGGTGTTTTGACTTACCAGCTGGTTTGTTTGCACAAAATCTGCATTCTGGATATGAAGTCTGTCTGCTACAATTCTGCTAAGTGCCGCGTTATCCAGAACAACCTATACAGTCACAATTACCTCGTTTTTTTTTATTTTATGTCGCTGCTTTATATTGTTAAACAAATTATCTCAATTCTTACTACACAGTCTGCGTTTTCTGTTAATCTTCTCAGTGCCAACAGACTGTTGTACGGCTGGACAACTACATCCGACATATCTTCGTTGTTTGGGAACACCGAGTATGTTTGCAATAGTTTCTTTTCGTATCTATCGCTCATACGCTCCAAAATAAACGATCCAAGTCCTGACCCTGTTCCTCCCGCAATTGAATGCAATAAGCTGAACCCCTAATTTCATTAGCTTTTCTCGTTAATTTTGAAAATAAAATAAACCCTCTTTTTTTTTTTTTGCCAATACCGTCAATATAATCATTTACTGCTCTACTAATTAATCTGTGTACAATAATCTTGTCTTTTCTGCCTTACCTCCAGCGAATCACTATTCTCAACCTCCCGATCTATTATATCAAGAATGTCTTCCCATATCTTTTCTCCCTGCGAGTACCCATTAGCCCAATTGTTTCCCGCCCCGCTACCGTCATTTGTCGTATATATGTTCTCTGGGTTGTAAAGGTTGGCGTATGGCGATTGCAAAATGTTGTTAATTACCTATTTCCCATTATCAACCACTTTCTTTTATTAATACGTTGATTCCGCTTTACTTGTTCTGCCTATCCTTTTGAACGCTTTTTTTTTAAAAAAAAAACAAGTAGTAAGCGATATTTTATCTTCTTTATTAATCTGTTTTCTGGTTACCCTCGGCTCTAAATCCAACAAAATTGCTCGTGGTATATAATGATCATCATCCGCCTATATATATTTTTTTCAGCAAACTACTCTTCAATTTTCTGAATTATTACTTTTTCCTTGAAAAAAAAATAATCTTTACAACATTTTTTTATTTTTTTCCCTGGTATACCTACTTGGTAATAAAACACATCTTTTCTATCCACTCCTTCTTGCGCAAACTCCTCAAGTGTCCCATCAGCTCCAATACCATGCTCCTCGCACAAATGCGACCAAAATTCATTACCAACTATACAGTTATTCAGCCATTATTTATCTACGTTCATACTTTTACCTCTTTTAAAACATACCTTGAAAAAAGTAAAAATAAATAAAAATAAAAATAAATAATTCAGTGGGCTTATATATTCACTTGCTTTGATTTCCGCATTGTCCAGCTTGTATCGTTATAATCTCTCTCGGCATCGTATATTCTCTTCTTTCTTTTCTTCTTTCTTTCTTTTTGATAAATGGGTGTTGTTTTTATACTTTTACTGCTCCTCTGTTGTATCGTATTTATATTTTTTTTAATAAAGTATCGCAACTCTACTTTCTGTTGTTGTCCTTATTGTTGATGCGTGTATTTATCTTTTACCCTTATATTTTCCTTTTTTAAACGTTTTAATTTAGTCCCGTCTCGATTTATTAACATTGAAATGTCAAATATATTTTTTTACTCTAGAAAAAGCTTCCTTCTGGAGTCACTTTTTTTTTGCTGTTTATTTTTTCAAAGCTTTTAGTTTCATTGCTTTAATTGACACCTTTCTTTTTGTTTATTTTAACGATTCCTTTTTAAATTCCAACTCCAAGTTTGTTTACTTTATTAACTAAATAACAAAGCGCCGAGACCTGATTGGCCCTATCTTTCGACCCCATTTTCGTAATTTCACTTTTACTACCGAGTTTTTATACTCGATTTTTTTTTATTTCCGTTACTTTATTATTTAATAGAGCATTTGATTTAACCCTAGTTTTTTTTATTTGCCTAATCGACTACAAAAATAATAGTTACAGCCTGGATATATATATATATATATATATATATACTTGAACTCATTAATGCAGAAAATGCTATTGTTAAAAGGAGGGTAATGGCACCATATGTTTTAATCTAACTGCTATTAACTCCACTATCAACATTGCCCAAGTCAAGTCCAACATGCATTTTGTACACTCCACTGCTTGTTTTCTTTAGCTCATGCACTACCTCAATCATTTCTATATCTGCCTTTTCAATCTTGCTATTATCCCTTCCCATATTATAGCCTGTCGCAGTAGACAAAGACCGTGTACTTTCTGGCTCATTCAACTCCTCGGGTTCTTGCACGACTAGCTTCTGCTCTTTCTCGCCCGAGTAGTCTTTATACAACGGTTTCAGTTGTGTTGATTCAAACTCGGGTTTGTTTGGCGTATCATCGATTTCTAACATAAACATGTTAGGCTCTTCATCTGTTTCAGCGACATCCATTCCTGAACCTGCTGGTCTTGGAATGGCAGAACTTTGGGATTTTGTCGATGTTGTCGATCTGATAGTTGGTGATGATGATGATGATCTTGATGATGATGATGATGTTTGAGTGGTTGATGATGATGAGGATAATGATTTTATAGTTGATGAGGACGATGATTTGATAGTTGATGATGAGGATGGTTTGATAGTTGATGATGAGGATGGTTTGATAGTTGAGGATGATGAGAATGATGAGGATGAGGATGAGGATGAGGATGAGGATGAGGATGAGGATGAGGTTGATGGTTTAATAGTCGATGATGATGGTTTAATAGTTGATGATGATGGTTTGATAGTTGAGGATGATGATTTGATAGTTGATGATGAGGATGGTTTGATAGTTGANGATGAGGATGAGGATGAGGATGAGGATGAGGTTGATGGTTTAATAGTCGATGATGATGGTTTAATAGTTGATGATGATGGTTTGATAGTTGAGGATGATGATTTGATAGTTGATGATGAGGATGGTTTGATAGTTGAGGATGAGGATGGTTTGATAGTTGAGGATGAGGATAAGGATGAGGATGAGGTTGATGGTTTAATAGTCGATGATGATGGTTTGATAGTTGATGATGATGGTTTGATAGTTGAGGATGATGGTTTGACAGTTGATGATGATTCTGTTGTTTGAGTGGTTGATGACTCTGTTGTTTGAGTGGTTGATGATTCTGTTAGGGTTGAAGATGACCTTGGTGGTTTGATGGTTGATGACGACTCTGTTGTTTCAATTGTTGAAGATGATTCTGTTGTTTGAATTGTTGAAGATGATCTTGGTGGTTTAATGGTTGATGATGATTCCGTTGTTTGAATTGTTGAAGATGATCTTGGTGGTTTAATGGCTGATGACGACTCTGTTGTTTCAACTGTTGAAGATGATTCTGTTGTTTCAATTGTTGATGATCTTGGTGGTTTGATGGTTGATGATGATTCCGTTGTTTCAATTGTTGATGATGATAATCTTGATGTTTGAGTGGTTGATGAGGATGAGGATGAGGATGATGGTTTGATAGTTGATGAAGATGATGGCTTGATAGTTGAGGATGATTCTGTTGTTTGAGTGGTTGATGACTCCGTTGTTTGAATTGTTGAAGATGATCTTGGTGGTTTAATTGTTGAAGATGATTCTGTTGTTTGAATTGTTGAAGATGATCTTGGTGGTTTAATGGTTGATGATGATTCCGTTGTTTGAATTGTTGAAGATGATCTTGGTGGTTTAATGGCTGATGACGACTCTGTTGTTTCAACTGTTGAAGATGATTCTGTTGTTTCAATTGTTGATGATCTTGGTGGTTTGATGGTTGAAGATGATTCTGTTGTTTGAATTGTTGAAGATGATCTTGGTGGTTTGATGGTTGATGATGATTCTGTTGGTCCTGTTGGTTCACTCGACCTTGTTGATTTTGCGGAATTTGAGGTTGATGAGGATTTTGTAGATTTATTAGTTGACGAGCTTGATGTTTTTGAACGCGAAGTTGACTCTGAATTATTTCCGTTGTTACCGTTGTTACCATTGTTACCGTTGTTACCGTTGTTACCGTTGTTACCGTTGTTACCGTTGTTACCGTTGTTACCGTTGTTACCGCTATTGCTTTCAAAATCATTTTCTTCAAAATCATTTTCTTCAAAGTCTTCTAAATCATCTTCCAACTGTCTTTTTACGAGGTAATCTGTTCCATTGAGAAATCTTATGGCGTCCATCACTATATTAATTGGTTAAATTCGTTAATAGCAGTCGGAATAGTAAGTTAGGAAATAAGAATGGAGAATGAAATAAATTGGCTGTTTAATGTGTATGTTTGCCTTATGTACAAAAAGATTATGAAAGAACAACGCAAATAATGTCAGCAATCAAAGCTTACCTAAATTAATGGTGTTTTTGATGTTTAACTCGATGTCAAAGTTGTTTGTTTGGTTCTTGACGTTTATAGAATTGGTTCTATTATCATCGTTGTTATCTTCGTTTGATGATTCCGCTTTACACTCTACGTTACTATCGCCCAGCTTGTTGCAAGCCATATCCATTGGGCATTTGTTTAATGAAACATTTCCTGAGTCACATTTGATGTAATAATTGGACTCACCATCCTTGTTTAGACAGTATGATGAACCACTTCTTATGCTGCCGCAGTTGGTACTTTCTTCAGTACTGGTGCTTGTTTCTATTTTGGTCACAATCTCTGTTGAAGCTTCAGTAGCTATACTTGTTATTGTACTTGTATCTAACCCTGACTCTATTTCTGATTCTATTTCGGTTATTGTTACAGTTTCCATTTCCGATTCCATAGTAGGTTCCATTTCCGATTCTATAGTAGTTATCATTTCTGATTCCGTAGTAGTTATTATTTCTGATTCCGTAGTAGTTATTATTTCCGATTCCGTAGTAGTTATCATTTCCGATTCGATAGTTGGTTCTATTTCAGTTATTGTTGTAGTTTCCATTTCTGATTCCATAGTAGGTTCTATTTCTGACTCTAAAGTAGTTTTTATTTCCGATTCCATCTCAATCTCAGTTGTGGCTTCTACTTCCGACTCTAAAGTAGGTTCTATTTCAGTTATTGCTGTAGTTTCCATTTCAGATTCCATAGTAGGTTCTATTTCAGATTCAAATTCTGATATTACCACAGTGACTGTCCCAGCTTCTGTTTCCGGCTCTACTTCAATCTCAGTTATGACTTCTATTTCTGACTCAGTCTCTATCATAGTTTCTGTCACGACCTCTGAATCAACTTCTGTATCAACTTCTGAATCAATTTCTGGATCAACCTCTGAATCAATCTCGGTGTCTACTTCTGAATCAACCTCGGTGTCTACTTCAATTTCAATATCAGAGTCGTCTTCTTGGTCTGAGGAGCCGGGGTTTGGGCCATAATCGCAATAGACAGATACACCTTCGTCAAATGCAGGATTTCTGACGCAAATGGTGCCTTGTGGACAGGTCATGCGTTTTTCGATAGCGCCAGCAGCACAAGCAAAGAATATGGGGTTGTCAGAGTTTGGACTTTCGCACCTGTATGAGCCAACTATGCATGCTTGGATTGTTGGGGCAAGGGATATTGCAAATAGTGAAATCGCACTGGCGACATTTACAGAGAACTTCATGTTTTAGATTTTACGAGAAGATTGGCTTTGTCGTTGTTTTGTTGTTTCGTTTTGCTTATGCTTTAAGGTATTTTGTTTAATATGTATTTCGAGGCAAGTAAAGTATAGAGTTTATATGTGTATGTTTGTGGATATTCTAAAGTGAATTGTTGGTGTTTAAGGTTAATTGTAAGTTTAGAATAGGTTAAACTGAGGTTTAGTGTGTAGTCGTAGAATTGAGAAAGTGGATATTAAGGACACATTGCTTGCGTTCCTTAACTTTGGTTTAAATAAAGCAATTGAAATAACGATGTTCTGACCAGGTTTATATAGATAAATGGAGCGCAAGTGAGCTTGGTAGCTGAAAAGGGATAAACTAACGATTTGAGTATATCAAATATTTTCCAATTAGACCAAAGGGAGCAAAATAGAAAGAAGGTTAGTTGTTGGAACATGGGATCGATTTTTAAGCGTATATGAGCACAATTGGTATATAGAGATTTATAGATTTTTATTTATCACTAGACCAAATAATTGATATTTTTGGAGAGGATGAATAGAGGTGGTAGTTTGGTAGTTTGGTAGTTGAGTGAATCATATATGTAGGCTTTAAGATTTATGAAATTATCTGTTTATTTTAGTTTTTTATTATTATTGAAATTATTTGTTTATTTTTGGGTTACGACTTTGAAAGCTGTTGACCATAATCGTTAAAAATAGGAATGTGCTAAAACTAACTAGACACCATGGGCACATAAATAAGAGGGAAGTGAGGTGATAAAGGGTAGATAAAGAAAGAAAATGAAAAGAAAAAGATGATATATGAAATGTGTGAAAAGTAAAATAGAATAGTGATCAATGCAGTATTTTTAGCAATTGGGGGGATCTGCTTGGATGATACACTTGGACAACTGGAGAAATGGTAAAAAGTAAAAGTAAAAAATAAAAATAAAGTAAATGATAAGGCAGGTATGAAACCCAATGTTACTTAGTAAAGCGGGAAGGTTAACTTTGGATGGATATGATTGATACCAAGGGGGTAGAAGTTCAAGGGAGTAGAGTCCAAAGTAGTGGCAAGGAGATAAATGGTAAATTATTGAATGCTATTGAGCCAAAATAAAACTTTAAACAAAAGGAAGAAAAGAGTGGGAAATAAAAGGAAATAAATATTCTAAAAAATACTCTAAAAGATATTCTAAAAGATATTCTAAAAAACATTCTAGATAAATATTCTAAAAGACACTCTAAAAGATACTCTAAATAATGAATAAGCTTAAGCTTAAACTCGAGAAGAAAAATAAATAATAATAAAGAGCGTTAAAAATAAACGTAAAGTTCGAGTAGAACGATGTGTTGTGGTAAAAGTTACATAGTAGGGGAGGAAGAGATATAAATAAACAATTAATAAATAACAAAATAGAGAGTGGGGAGGAAAGAAAGAGTTAGAACTGATGAGCATGAATCAAGGCACCAATATGTTCTTCGTAGATTTGTGGGTAGTGGTGAATAAGCATGTTTTTAGAAAACTTGACCTCGTTGAAGCGGTTGAAAACATCGTTGCACTTGTAGAGGTTGACGCGTTGTTTGGTGTTGGGGGGGCTTGGGTAGACGTAGCCAATAAGGCCGCGGAAAGTAGTGGACTGTTTGGTGTCAACAGTTTCAAGAACATAGACGGAACCCGGAGGATAAAGTTTTTCGTTATCCATGCTGGCACGCAGAGTTTTTACAAGAGACAAGTGCCAGTTTTCCATATCTTTGATTCCCTTTTTCACAGCAACCTTGATGCTCTGTGGGTGGTCTGGGTTTTGTTGCAGTTGTTTCTTGCGGGAGCGAGATTTGGATGAGGGTTTGTTTGAGGAATTGGTAGTAGAATTGTTTTGTGACGAGGATTGGTGGTTTGTTTGTGAGGTTGATGGGGTTTGGGTTTGGGAGAATGGATTGGTTAGGAGAGAAGAAGGGGAGGGAATTAGGTTGTAAATGAAGTTGATGGTGGGGGAGTTTCGGATGGCGTTGGGGACTAGAAGAGAGGCTAGAGTAGATGATTGGCTAGTGTAATAGTCGTAACCGTCATCGGCATTGTTTTCACTCTTGTGGGTGTCAAAATGATTGTCGTTGTCAGAGTGATTGTCGTTGTCATTGTCAGAGTCGTTGTCGGCAAACTGGATGTCAGAGAGGTTGACGTTGAAGGGAGAGATTTTAGTTAGGAGGGAGTCTTTTTTATTTTTGAGAAAGGAGCGGACAATGTCTTCAACAGTTTTTTTTTCGTAGCCAAGAGTTTTAGTGACGGACACAATGTCAGCAACAGAGCCAACAGAGACGTTGGAGAAGATGTCATCAGAGTTGACAATGGAGACAACAAGGCCCTTGACGTAGTTGGCGAGGTTAGAGTTAGCGACGCATGGGCTGCCGTAGTTGTAGCATACGATTGGGCGATCAGAAACGAGGCCAAAGAGGCTGCTGGTGACGAATTTGTATGGGGAGGATTGGGAGGATGAGGGTTTAGACCATAGCAGTGAGAGCAGAGCGGTAACGCCGCCACCGAGGGAGTGGCCACACAGAACGAGGCCGTACTTGGGGTACATTTTGAGGGCTTCGCTGATTTCAATAAAGACTTCAGACTTTGGGTCGGCCAAGAGGCACGCAGAGCCCCACATGCCAGAGTGGGCTTTGAAGTCGACGGTTTTGCTCAAGGGGTGATTTTGCAAGTTGACAGAGATGTAGCTGCACATAAGATCGATAACAAAGTCAGACACACCCATTGTTCCTCGGATGGCCAGCACGACAGAACGGGTTGCGTGGTCAACTGCAATGTAGTGGACTGGCGCGTGGATGGAAGGTTCACGGAACGAGGCTTTGCCCTTGTTGAACCCCATCACCTTTTGGCTAATGTACTTTCTTGAAATGTTGATGTTGTAACCAAGAATTGAGGATTTGGTTTCGGTCTTCTTTGGCAATCCGGCTACACCACTTTCATAGTCATCGTCAATGCTTATATCAACGCTGCAAAAGCTAGACTTGCGGCGATACACTGAGTTTACACCCACCATGTTCTTAACCGGTGCCAATGAAACACCCAGAACAGAGTCTGGCAACAACCTGGAGAAATACCCAAGCTCCTGCTCAATCGCCTCTCTAGTCATTTGCTCATTTTCATCATTTTCGTCTTCTTTTTTTATTTCATTTTCGTTTTCGTTTTCGTCTTCTTTTTTTATTTCATTTTCGTTTTCGTTTTCGTTTTCGTTTTCTTTTTGTTTGTTCTTTTGGTTGCTTAAATAGCTGCTTAAATATCTGTTTATTCCAGATGGAAGAAACAAAGTAGCGTATTTTATCGACGAGCCCAGGTAAGAAGAGTCAAAAGTACTTGAAGGTTTTGGTTCGTTACCAATGGTATTGGTATCTAGTTCGGCTGGTTTCGGTGGTGGTGGGGTAGAATTTCCGTTGGGACTTGTAGCAATTGACGAGTATCCAAGCGGCTTGACGTATGAGGAGAACAGAATGTCTGAAATGGGAATTCCAGTGTGGCTGCTAAAACTCACGTGATTTGGGTGCTCATTGATCAGCTGCCGCTTGTAGCTGTTGGACACGGGAGGTCTTCTAAGATGGTACCGACTCCGCCGTTCATCGGATATTCGGGACTGATAGTCATTGAGACTTAATGTGTCAAAGCTTGGACCATTCATGCCTACACCTACACCTACGCCTACACCTGACTTTAAGCCAGGGTCGACTACCAGTGATGTTCTTCTTGGCGTAAGAGACCTTGGCGTTACACCTGGCCCATGAACTTTGTGGTTGCCCTTCTTGCGTCTGTTTGGTTTGGGTTCATTGGTCCCATCCAGCCTTGACGCGTGCAGCGGCTCCATTTTAAACTCGTTACTGTCTGCCATCTGCGCCAACCGACTTGCACCGTGTACGTAGTCGGGACTGGCCAAGTCGTCACTGCTCTCGTAGTACTCGCTTTCGTCGCTGGACCCAAGCCCGTCCTCAGGACTGTCGCCGTACTTTGCTAGCAGTGCGTTGATGTCGATGCTGCTGCCGTCCATTCCTATCACCCCCATGAACTTTGCCCCATACGATGAAAATGCAACTGTTGCAAACCGTGCAATGTTAAACAACATTGGTTTGTTTGGAAAGTGTGCAATCCTCTGCTCAGCCTTATCTTCAGCCAGCGGAGGTGTCACTGCTGGTGTAGGCAATGACTTGTGATTAACTGATTCTGCCTTTCCATCTATAAACGTTGTTTCCATCTCTGCATCTCTATTTATAAACGCCCCCCCTATTCCTATTCCTACTCCTACTTCTTCTACTATTTCTTCTTCTTCTTCTTCCACTTCTTCTACTCTACTCCTCACTACTCGCGGTGTTGACACTAGACTTGCTGGTGCCGATTCCAGTCCGTAGTAATGGAACATCCGCTGCCCTGATACCCCTACACCATTCTTCCCCTGTGTTTCTGTACTGCCCTGTGCTAAACCCCTCGCATCTGTTTTTGGCCACCTACACAGCACCTCCTCCATATCACTCTCCAGCTCCTCTTCAATCTCCATAGCCATATTCATATTCTCTTCTATCTCTCTTGTCTGCTCTCTTGTCTGCTCTCTTGTATTCTCCTTCTTTTTCTCCCTCTGCTTCACATCAATTGATATTCCACTGTCATCATCACTTGACGTTTCCTCCACTTCCAGTTCCTTGAAACTCTTTTCCACCGACTCCAATGCCATTATCAGCTGCCGCTCCCACTCTACATCCACAAACGACTTGCTTCTTGAACTGTCCCACCTATTTTTATCCCTTTCCCTTTCCCTCTCTCTATCCTTATCTCTTTCTCTTTCTCTTTCTCTTTCTTTATCTTTATCTTTATCTTTATCTCTGTCTTTATCTCTGGTCCTGCCATTCTTTTCATTGTCTATTTCGCTGTTTGTTCGCCGGTGGCCGCCTAGTGATGGAATGCTTTGATAGCTTGTGTTTGACCGCGACCGCATTATCCTCGACGTTCTTCTAATGCTCCCATACCTTACCCGCCGTGTTCTCGCACAAAACGGCTCATTACTTTCGTAGTTTGAGTATATCTTGTCCATGTGCTGCTGCACCCCGCTCCCCTTTGTAAACAGCTGAAGCAATATCCACGCTATCAGTGTCTTTGCTGTCAACAACGCCGATCGCATTACCCCCTTTCGCTTCACCTCCTTCTTCAGCTCCGCATTAAGGTCCCACACCTCCCTCTTCACCAGCTTGTAAAACTCTACAAATGCAAATGATGTGTCCGAGTTTCCAAACAACGCCTCCACCAGCCGAATGTACTCTTCCGCCACCGTGATCCCCAACTCCACCGACTTTCGCTGCATATAAAACCCTTTTATCACCGTATTCTCCAAAATCTCTCCCGGCCGAAACAACACCATGTTTGCCAACGAGTACATTCCAAACAAGTCCTGCTTCCCCATAATACTGTACAGCTTGTCTTTCACCGCTCCCCTCCCAAACGTCAACAACCCCCTGTTGCTCGCCGCTTGCTTCGATATCTCCTCAAACACCGTACTCATCACTAAATTAAACACCCGCAGACTAATTCTCCCCGACATTGCCACTTTTGTCACCAGCTCCGCACTACTCGACGCTACACTCTTACCACCGTTGCTTCGCTGGTTTAGCAACACCTCTAGCAACCTGTTATCCGTATTGATTCCATGACTGCTTAACCACTCCATTCTATCACCTGACTCGTCCCCCTCCTCCTCCTCCTCCTCCTCCTCTTCCGACTCGTAATAGTTTTGTATCTCATTGTATCTTTCTGTATCTTCAAATCCTTCAGGATTAATTTCCTTTCTCTTCATTCCTTATTATCCTGCTATTATACCTCCTTTCCTATTCTTTTCTTTTTTATCTGTCACTGTTACTTTTTTTTATATCTTACTTGGTCTCCTCGTTTTCTTCAATATTCCTCTGACGTCAACTTTTTTTAGAATATAAAATTAAAAGAATCTCTATTTTATTTTACTGACTCGATACTTTGCATCGTTTCCCAAATTCAACTTTGCTTTCTGCTTCCTGCACTTTTTTCTTTGTCTATATATTTATAAAGTACACTCGCACATACACACTCTCTCTCTATACATATACTTTTAACCAGGCTTTCTTTTCTCTATTCTATCTGACTCTACTAGAAGTCTATCTATCACTATTTCCAACCTTTTTTTTCAAATTAATTGTTTAAAAAAATTAAATTAATTAAAAACGAATTAATAAGATTGCTACTTTTTTCGTTTTTTTTTTTTACTCGCTCCTTTCTATTCTTTTACGAAGTATCAGTTTGTGTGGTAAATTCTACCCTGTGGATTTTCCGAAACTTATTTGCGAGTCCTACTTTTGTGTTTATTTATCCTTTTTTTTTTTATCCTTTTTTTTTATCCTTTTTTTATTTTTTTACGTTTCTTATTCTACATTCCACCTAATTACGTAAATTTTAAATTGTTTTTTAAACTTATTTCTGGAGATTATTTCCTGTTCAACTGTCAGAATTTATCACGTTGAAATAAACCGTTGTTTTGTTTTATTACCAAACTAAATTGCTCCTATTTTTCCTGCTAATTTTTTTTTTTTACTTTTACTTTTACTTTTACTTTTACTCGATCCTTTAAAAATACTACAACTAGTCAAAAAAATATGTATATATTTATTAGTAGTAGAAAGTAACGGTAATCGGTTAATACCCAAAAACACCCTTTAGTATAAACCGTTGTCAAATTACCTCATTACCATGTTAAATCTCCCCTCCCCTTCTTCCTCCTCCTAGAATCATTATTACTACTTTTATTTAAAATGCAAATTAAAAATCCTCATTCTTTCTCTTTTTTCCCCCTCCCCCAATCCAACACCCAATCTATTATTTGTTTTACCCAACATATCTTCCTCCTTCCCTCTCCATCTCTCTTATCAATCTTTGCAGATAGCCTCATATCAATTATGAAACTAAAAACAATAACCAAATCAGCTAGCCTTTATTTTTCATTTCATTACTGATTCCATCTACTTTACCAGCTTTCTTTTTGTTTTATCCTACTACTGTCACCACTTGGTTCAAGTTTTTGGTATTGCAAACCCTTGAGAACAGTTATTCTATATCTTATACCTGACTCCATAGCATCACGCACACCATCATAAATCAACGCGTGCCTCAACACATCAACGTTCATATATTTCTGGTGATGCTCCTGCTGATACCTGAAACTACGGTCACAGTCAAAGTATCCTCACACATCCACAATTGCGAATTAGCTCAATCTGCAATACAAAATAAACAATCCCATTCACCAAACACTAAACTGTCATTATATCCCCCACCACCACCCACCGATTTTACGCACATTCATGGGTTCCTTCAGTTTCTCAACTTCCGGGAACTGTAATTTATTTTGACTTACTCTCACGTTGTTGGATTTTCAAATTTTTGTTTTGTTTTGTTTTGTTTTGTCCAACTTTTACTTTAGAAACCCAACCACCCACCCTCATGTTCAATTAAATCCGACCTTTTGTTTAAAGTATAGCCAATAGAATGCTTGGTTTTTTTATTTAACTCTCAACTGCCAAACCCCCCCCCCCCCCCCCCCTTTTTTTTTNNNCCCCCCCCCCCCCCCATCATTTGTTGATAAACATCAATGACCCAGCCAACCCTTGATTGCCATTGCTTTCACATGCATTGCTGACTCGCCAAACAATTTTATTAGCATACAAACACGCCCTGTCATTTTCTTTTTTCTATTTTTTTTTTTTACTATCGTCATCGAAAAGCACTTTTACTCCAGTCACACTTTGACTATATGTATAAAGTAAGAGAGCACATTTGCCCATCTGTTCAAGTATACAAGCAACCTTATTTGGAATAATAAATGAGCAATCCTGCTCGCTCTAACCAGCTTGTACTTGTATACACATCCGAGTTGGCGCAAAATATTCACAAGACTAACAGAGTCTGTTTACAAGACTTGTCCAGTCACTGCGTACTTTTTTTTTTCTTTTTTCTAAATTTGCGTTTCTTTTAACCCAGAAAAAAATTGAACGCAAAAAGCTAAACAAAAAGCGGCAAAAATAAATAAATATAATTTGTCAATTTGTGTTATCAGCTTATTGCCATGTGATTTTTTATTTTTTTTTTAAAAAAAATATTTCACATTCACATTTTGCTGTAAAACTTGAATATTTCTAAGTTGCTTTAATCGGCTTGGTAAGACAGTAAAGCCGGTTTTAAATCAACGGAATTGATCTAATAAACACATTGTTTCATTGCACAAAACAAGCAGGCGTTAGCTTACGTTTTATTAACGAATAAACTCATTTACACTTGACCAGATTGTTAACAAAAACATAACAAAACAAACGTAGTTCGTCTAAACTCGATAAAATCTGAAAAATAAAACATGCGTTGGACAGCATTCCCGTAAAAAAACACTACTCCAGCTCCAATGCGTACAACTTACCAACATATTGGAGTATAGGCTCAATACTCACTGAACTACAACATGTCAGATATTTTTTTGTTAATTGCAAAGCCGTCAGTGATAACAGAACAATTGTCACTGTAGCAACAATAATACCACTACTAAACTCAGTTAAAATGCTAAATAGCTGTGCTGAGCTGAAATAGCCACACAATAGCGGGTGTCGGTATACACACCAACGCCTGCCAATAGTAAAAAAAACGCTGTATCCGACTAAAAGACACATTACGCCGGTGTCTTGTTAAAACCACCACACGAAGCAACATAAAACTAAAAGCAAAAAAAAGGCGTGTGCGTGTCGCATTCCATGACTTTTAGCAAAACACGCTCCGTATTTCGTAAATCAACTTTATAAGGTATATTTATAGAAAATTTATTGCAAATAGGGTATATTCATAATACTATTATATTACTTATAAAACAATAGTCAGATTATTTAAAAAAGGAGTAATATTAAACTAAACCATATTCAATAACCAGATTACTTCTTTCCCTTTTTGGTTGTCTCAACTACAACAACTTCTTCAATTGGGACAGTTCCGACAGCACGGGCTAAAGAAAAAGATGTAAAAAAAAATTAAAGAGTCAGTTACCATTTACTTGACAACAAAACAAGACAAAAACAATAAAAGACTACAAATAGAGTCGAAATACTTACTGTAGATCAATTGGGATCCGTGAGCTGAAACCAACTTGATGGTTCCGTTTTCGTGCAACTCTTTCAAGGCACGACGAGCCAAAGAAGCATTGATTCTCAAACGATCAACCAAGACTGATGGTGAGATAAGCTTGTAGGCTGGGATTTCTTTGGTGACTTTTTCCAAAGTGGTGGCGTCAAAGGTAATAGCGTTATTAACCTTATCCTTAGTCTTTCCCTTTGACCACTTCTTTTTACCTTTACTCGATACTGCTGGTGCCTAATTTATTTTAAAGATAAATCCCAACAATAATTAATAACAACTCTCTAAAAACAACCTAACAAACATCCCAAGGTCAAAAATATTCAACGATTCGAATATGATTAGGTGTGGATTCGGTCGACTACTACGGTTGCTATTATCGTTGCCTTTTAGAAATAAACAGCAGGAAAATACGGATTCGAATAAACATAATGGCCAATGTATTTGACTGAATCTTTAAAATCGTTTATGGATTCAAAGTCCTGTCACGCCTTAGAACTGATAACTGATACACACTCTCCTTCTCTTTAGCCACACCTTTTTTATTCCTCTTTGGCATTAAAAATATCACCCCTTCGTCTACTCGAATCCAACCTGATCACATTGATTTAACCAAAATCCATATAACACACGTAAATATCTTTGTTGTATTTACTTACCATTTTGTTTGAATTTCTAGCTATATAATACCGGAAAAAACAGAGAGAGAATCCTAACACTACAGTTACTAGTAACAATTATTACAAGTTTAGAACAAATTTTGCTTATCCTCTTGGTTTTTTTTTCTTTAATTTTTTTTTCTAATTGAATGTCTTTTACTTTTAAATTGACGAATTTCAGTTATCTAAAATCGCCATTTTTTTCTTTTTTTTTTAAATAATTTTGAAATGTGGGAAACTCCTAAACCCTGATTCGACTAAAAAGTAGTAAATTAACGATGCGATTTGATTCGCCAGATAGCTAAACTTGACTGCTTTGACAGAAAAACTAAAGATCAGAATAAACCACGCTCGTTCGCGAGTCTGCACCAGTTGGTTTATCCAATCCACTAGCTTTATTACTTTTAACAGATCTTATAGGAAAGGCGTACATAGTATTACCACTACACCAAGCTAATACAAAAAAACAGCACACTATATGCATATTACAACACAACACAACACAACACAACAGACACGCCTAAAAAACCAAAATGTAAACATGGTGTGACTAAGGCGTAATATAGGATCAGTGAATAGTACAGTACACAACTAATACAGCGTTGGGTGCGACTTGATAATTTGCAGTGTGGCTATTGCTAAAAGCTATGCTTAAATTTAAATTGAGCTTGAGCCAGAAAATAAGTGATAATAATAACAGCAAAGGGAATAAAAGTACTAGTGGAGTGATAATAGCGACAATAGTAATAATATTGATAATAGTGATAATAGTGATAATAGTGATAATAGTGATAATAGTGATAATAGTGATAATAGTGATAATAGTGATAATAGTGATAATAGTGATAATAGCATTGGTGAACGTCTTTTAATTTACATTATCATTTGCTGTTGAACTAATCAAGTCAACCACTAATTACAAATCTAAACTCTAGACTCGTAGACTCTAATTTCTTTATTTCATTCACAGTCCAATTGGGCTGCTTATGCTATTCAGTTCGTAGAACTGTTGATTTACTCTACCTTTTGTAATCAGTTATTGAGATATTAATGTGGATTTGATTTATGCTTTCATTTATCTTGGCAAGTCTAGTTGAATTGGAAAATGGGCCTCGAATAAATAAAATAGGGCTGTGTTAATTAAATTTAGTTTCCAAATAAAAATCCAGAGCAAAAAGAGAAAAAAAAAGATAAATATATATAAACAACCAATAGTAGCTCAAGGCGAGTACAAATTAGTCAATAGTCAACTTAACTATGAAAATCAAAATAGTGTGTAGATTACTTTTAAACTAGTTGAAATGTGTACTTTAAAATCAAACAACAATTAGGATTTTAACGCAAAATAGAGAAATCGCTTGGTTGTAGAACAATAAAACCGAGTAATAACCAATTTTTAATTCAGTACAGCGAAAACAACCTTCAAAATCAAAAGTTTCTGATTTTACAAACTTCTCGGATATTAACTATTTTAGAAATTAGTATTAAATCATAGCAAAAAGCGTGATTAAATAAACGGAATTTCAGAAATGCTTTTGTAAACTTTAATTGTTCAAGAGATAGCGTGAAAAAACAAATATTATTATTTTTTATTTCAATAATCAAAGGAACAGAGCGCCTGAACCTAAACGTTGGGTGGTGTTATAGATACTCGGTAAGCACTTGGTAGGCACAGGAAGGAGAGAAAAGTAATAGTGGTATAAAACCAGCAAATAAAGCATACAAAGTTTACCAACTAGAGATTCAGGATATAAAAATTATACACAGTGGGACTTGCTATTGAGTGACTGAGCAATAGAGCAGCAACTCGATCGAATTAATTGGTTACAACATTTTCTTCGCCATTAAACTACAGCAAGGGCGTTGCCGGATTCTGCATTCTTTTAGATATTTGCAAACACGATTTGAGAACAGAAAAGTACAACTATACAACATAAACATACAGCACTTGTGCCTTTTCCCAAACCAAGAATAACACAGAATGGGCTTTTCTAAAAGGTATAAGCAAGTGTCAAAAAACAGCTTAGACGTCCCGACTGATCAAGAAAACGAAGCCTTTAAGGAGTATTCCTCGTTTGATGAGTACGATAGGGATGAGTTGCTCGATGAGATGAATAACGAAGCAAAGGTGCTGTACAAGTATGTCGACAGTAGTGATGAATACGAGCTCGGGTATGAGTCAGACAATGAAATTATGGGCGATAATGTGGAAGGAATTGAACGAATAAAGCTATCAGGAATAAGGAACAAAAGAAAGTTGATTAGAAAGGGCAGAAACAGTAGAGAGGTAGAGGACGGCCTTGCAGAGTTCAGGTTGGGGCTATCGACAAGCGGAAAGTACGAAGCTGGTTTTTGGAACAGGCTATTGGCAATATTAAGAATGAAGAGTGTGTTCAATATCACGTTTGGAATAACAAGTTTAGCAATATTTCTGCTGGTTATGTTTGGGCTGGCTAAGGGGGTTGATGGAAAAAACCAAGCGCAAAAAAACCGAGAAAAAGAGCGACTAAAGGACGCAGCGGGGGCGGTAAAAGCAGGAAAATACGCATATAATCCTAGAGAGCTTGGAGAGGGCGAGTTTGGACTTCGTATAATACACACAAATGACTTGCATGCAAAGATCGATCCATTTGACTTAGCGTCGCATGGAGATAGTTGTTTGATTTTCAACAGCACGGTTGACCAAAGCACCTGCTTGGGAGGGATATCACGAGTGAAAGGTGTGATAAATGAGCTGAAAAGCGACAGTATATTTAGCAAAAAAGGACACGGGTCGATACTGGTGGATGCTGGTGACCAACTGCAAGGAAGCTTGTACTACAGCTACTACAAAGGAGATGCCATGTCAAAGATACTGCGGCTGTTTAACTATGACGCTATGGTAATTGATATATACATATATATATAATGGGTTGGTATTTTTATTTTATTTTTGGTTGAATTGGGCATGAGCCTGGCTGTGCCAAAGATCAGATGTATTGAATTTGAATGGTAAATGATGTGATTGTAGACATTGGGCAACCACGAGTTTGACGAAGGGCCGTTAAAGTTGGCAATGCATCTTGAGAACCTTGGGATACCGGTGGTGAGCTCAAACGTAAAAGTGGACAAGGTGAAGCTTAAAAAGTTAAATAGCCTGATTCGGAAAAACTACTTGATCGAAAAGTACAACATTGGAGTGATTGGCGTAACAACAAACGACACAGCGTGGTCCAGCTCAGGGGGCAAATATGTCCAGTTTCTCGATTATGTAAAGTCGATAAATAAAGAGATAGAGAAGCTGAAGAGCAAGGGGGTAAACAGGATCATTTTACTGTCGCATATAGGGTATGAAAATGACTTGGAAATTGCAAAAAGAATAGACAAGGGCGTCAGTGTAATAATTGGGGGCCATTCACACACTTACTTGTCGCGCGAGTATGCGGAAGATATAAATGGGAAGTTTATACACAAGACCAAGAGAAACAAGGATCTACCGCTAGGAAAGTACCCAACCAAAATAGTAAACGGGGATTGGACAACGCTGATAGTGCAGTCCAAGGCATGGGGCGAGTATGTTGGGCATTTGGATGTAGTTTTTGATAAGGAGGGAAGGTTGGTGGATAAGCACACATCAGGGTTCCCAGTCCATGTAACACAGGAGGCAGCAATGGATCTGCAGGTAGAGAAGAGTTTGGAAGAGTATAGAAAACCGCTGACAGAGTTCATGTACAAGAAGATAGGAGAGGCGAGCTCTGACATAGTGTCAGTTGATTTCTGGAAGGAAGAAAAGGACACAAAGCTCAAAAACAAAGTTTCAATAAGAGACGAGTCGCCGCTGGGGAATATTGTTTGTAGATCGCTGCTTCTGTTTGCATCAGCGCTTCCGCAAAAGGGCAGAGTGGGGAGCAAGCAGAAGGATGAGGAGTTTGACATTAGTTTTTCGCTGATTAGTTCGGGAATGGTGAGAACCGGCATAAATGCGGGTAATATATACAGAAAGGACGTGGTGCGGGCAACCCCATTCGACAACAGCATTGCGATACTTCGGACCAGTGGCAAGTCACTTCTGGAGACGTTGGAGTCGGTTCTGCTGGGAGCCAGAAGAGGAAAGCCTGTTCGAGGGACTATTTATTTTGAAGGCATTAGGTACAACTACACAGAGAAACAGGAGCCTAACGGAATAAAATATGTGCTGGATAAGACATATGTGCAAAAGAAGCCAAAGGTGGAGAACACGTATAGCCTGGACATCAATGATTGGGAGCTGGTTGATGCCAACAAAAACTATACGTTTGCAACTATAGAATTTGTTGCGAATGGCGGCGACAACATATTTGACAAGGCTGATTTGGTTGACTTGACATTTGGGTACAACAGAATCAAGGCCAGCCAAAATGTGACAGAAAATATCAACTTCAACATCAGCGATGTACAAATAGACCACATCAACAAGAACAAGAACAAGTTAGTGAAGAAGTTCCATATCCGCGGCAACATTGACGACAACCAGAAGGCCGTCTTAGAGCCGAACAGCCTGGTCACAAACGGACTGGTTGCCCGGCTTGCTGTTGAAATGTATTTAAACTTGAATTCCCCTACTAGCCCCATTCTAGACGGCAGAAGTAAAAAAGGACCTTCGTTTTAAAATCATTTATTAATAGAATAGCACAAAATCAACTTGACTTGACCTGGACTTTTTTTTTTTTTTGCTTTACCAATTTATTTGCATTTTGTCACTCATCATTTATCATTCATCAATTTATTATTTGTTATTTTACCACTTTAAATTTGTTTAGCCTCATTCATTTATGAAATATAACGCTATACTCTCGAGTCTCTTTAATTTCTTCGATTCTTTTTTTTTTTTTTTTTTTTTTTTTTTACTTCTCCCAAAACTTTTTATTTTCTGTTTTTCCTTCTTTCAATGCTATTTTTAATTTGTTGAAGTCTTCTTTCAAGGCCAAGTACTCTGAGATTTGGTATATGCAATATCTTTTGTGTTGAGTTTGGTGTGTTTGACAAAATTCGTGATCCTATGGCGTTAAATAATCAAAGATACGTTTGAAATTCAATAAATTAGTATTAGTATAAAATAAGAATCTGGCTTGGAAAAAAAAAAAATGAAGAAAAATGAAAAAAGTTAAAAAGTTAAAAAATCAAAACTAAAACTAAAACTAAAGCTAAAAATCAAAACCAACAAAGGAAAATAGAGTATTTAAATACACACACATACACACGGTATTTGATTTTCTAGAGTACTCTTTTATCCGTTAGTAGTTAAAAAACGTTTTTACGTGTCAACATATCGAATTTTTTGTATGTATACCCAACAAATGCCAAATCTCTATGTGCATCACCTCCAACTGAACCTAGTAACAGCAATGTTAAAACAAGAGTTAGTAATCGCTCTGTAGAAAAACTAGAGCAGAATAAAACAAACTAGAAATGCAATACAGTACAACAAAACATATTTACCTCCAGTATAGTATGGATCTTCAAACGCAGATGGCGACTGATCGATTTCTTCGGTGGGAAAGTGGCTGGTGTCGGTTATGCTACTTAGTGGCGGAACCCATGGTGGCTGGGTGTGCGACCTTAGATGGGACCAATCAACGCCTTGGAAAAACGGGTGCTGCTTCAGCTCGTGGGCACCGTTTCTTCCCAGTCTATTCTCGCGGTCACACAGCATTGACCGGACCAGATGGACAGCCGTGCTTGAGATTTGGACATCTGCTGGAGAAACCAGGCACTCTCTCCAATTTATAATCTTCCTGTATGTGTCGTGTGACGACTCGCTGCAAAACGGGGGATACCCAACCAAACACTCGTACATAATAGCGCCCAAAGACCACCAGTCGCAAGCCTTGTCGTACCCTTGCTGCAAAAATATCTCTGGTGCTATATAGTCAGGCGTCCCCACGGTTGAGTAAGCCAGCTGACGTCGGTTCTTCTTCCATGTCATCAACTTGTCTTTGCTTGAAAACGTCAAAAAGATTTCACGCATGCTAGTCACCGTGTCAGTCGTATTCTCAGGGGTATTCATTTTTTGCCTGTCTACATTTTCCATCAGTCTATGGTAATACGACGAGTCATGCTGTCTATGGAACCCAGTTGATAGCCCAAAGTCAGACAGCTTTATATGTCCATCCCTCCCTATTAATATGTTGTCTGGCTTGATGTCCCTATGTACAAACCCCAACCGGTGGACATCCTCAATCGCAAGTATACATTCTGCCATGTAGAATCTCGTCACATCCTCCGGAAATATATCATACTTTATCAGCATTGTCATCAAGTCTCCTCCAGGCAGAAACTCCATAATCAGGTACAGACACCTTTGGTCCTGAAACGAAAAGTACAACTCAACTACCCATGGCGAGTCTGACTCGGCCAACACGTCCCTTTCTGCCCGCACATGCGCCATTTGATCCTTTTTAATCATATCTGACTTTCGCAGCATCTTCATTGCATATATTTTACCCGTGTCTCTGTGCTGCACCAACCTCACTTCTCCAAATGCCCCCTTACCAATAACCTTCACCGTTTGGAAATCTTGAACCCCTAGTCTCGTTCTCTTAAGCCGCAGGAAGCCCCCCTCTTTGATCCCTAGTCCAACCAGCTGTCTGTGCTTTCTTTCCTCCGACCCCGACTCCGTTGCCAGTTTTCTCTCCAACTCCCCTCTCCTACCAGCATCAACCAATAATTTAGCCACAGTTTATTTTTCTTATCTCATTCTCATTCTCCTTCTCCTTCTCCTTATATTTCTTCTCTCTTTCTCCTTCTCTCTATCCCTCTTCTTTAATTTGCTACTTACCGATTATTCCGCTCAATGCACTGGATAACCAATTCCTTGTAAAATACTTCCACCTTTAGTTTAGCCGAGGCCCCTTTTTCCAAAGTCGTTTTAGATAGCTCGCTAGTATCTCTGGCAAATCTTTTAGCGCTGTGCTTTTCTCCATTACCACCCTTGCCATCAGCCAACTTTGCAAAGCCTCTATCTTTTCTTTCAAGCTCGACTTTTATCTCCTCCGATCCATTCTCGACTATCTCCAACTTTCCTACCTTTCTATTTAAATTTTCCATCTTATTGCCGAGTTTACTCTCTTCTATCACTATACTATGCTCGTTTTTCTCGAGTATCCCTGTTTCTCTTTTACCACCACTGCCTTATTCTTCGGTTCCCTTGTATTGTTTTGGGTTTAAAAAAGGGTGAATGTCTATATTTGTATTTTTTTTTAACAAACATTTTACATCTCAATTTTCCAGTCAGATTACTCTTGTTATAAAACTCGCTCGAATTACCAAAACATAAAAATTACTATTCATATTTTTTTTTTAAAAAAAACCAATACGACCCAAATTTGTCTTTGTAATTCAAAATTGTGCTTTTAAACGACGAAATCGAAGCGGGTTTCTGCACCGATTATGGGAATTAAACTTGAGTTTTACCTTTGTTGCTTTATTTCAGTGTATATGTTTATTTAAAACTAATCTATACGTGGCTATTATTACTGTCGTCGTTGTACCTCAGTGCTTTATTGCACTCTTCATTTATTTTTCCAAGAGTGTCGCTTCAATTATCATTGCAAAAAGTAGGTGCTTAATTCCAAATTAAACAGCAAATGCCAAAACCAACAAGAGAGTACCAATTACCCTGTTCCCACTTTTAGTTTACTGTGTGCGAAATCCCGAGTTCTACCTCCTATTTTCGATTCTTGTTTATTTACTGTTCAAGTATTTGACCATTACATTTATAAAATGGGTTTCTCTGCCAAACAAAGTCTAGGCAAGCGGTAAAGTTGTCCTTTAAGATTCAAAGCCGAGCTCGAGTCTTTTAGAAATGTATAAAACCAAGTTTGTTATTGACACTGAAACTATTTGCTTTCTTTAAATACTATTACTATTATAACCAAGGTGGTGCTTTTCTTTCCCGAGACTTTTTTTCTAGTCTTTAGTTGCTTTATACCGTTTTATCCATTTATTTTTAGTTTTAAATTGGCTTTATTTAAACTATAAATGTAGTTGCAGTTGTGATTTAGGTCTTACAAAGCTTGTGTGTACTTGTGTTCTGAGATTTAGAGAATTGCGCCTTGATTGTTTTTACTATTTGCTAAATTTTCCTTGTTCACATATTTTTTTTTGCAATGCTTTTCAAGTATATTGGTTTTCTTCCTCAGTAATTTTGATTTTTTACTTTTCAATTAAAAACAATTCCAGCCATCTACTTTTATTATTAATTTCCTATCATTTTTTTAGCTTAAAACAAATTGGCAAAGGCTTGCCATGTATAAAAAAAGCCAAAATTTAGTAATTGTTTAAAAGCTGTATCCAAGCATTCTATTCACTATATTTAATTTTACCACCAATTACAGATCAATATCCAAAGGTTCCAATCTTTAACACAACTTCCCTCACTACCTCCTTCACCCAATACAACTAATACAGCTAATATATAAACATTCATTTGTGCTTTTTCCTTGTTTAAAGCGATTGTTCAAGCTGCCCAGACTACAAACAAATACCCTGGCTTTGTAGCACTGTCTCCAAGCCTTGCCCCATTCGCCAAACCCTCAATGAACATCTTTAAAACCCCGTATACTTTGGCGTACCAAAATTTAGCGACTAGCACTTTTACAAACTGTGGGTAATGGTACTACTACTTTCCACCATATTTCCATCATATTTCCATTTTGCTGCTATATTGCTGTTATCTTGTTGCAATCATATTTCCACCCTGTTGCTATCTTGCTGCAATCTGAATAAATATAAATTACATAAGGCTCATGTCCTAACCACACTCACACACCCATTGAATAACAATCCATGGGCATAATTTAGTACTTGCATACCCAATTCCCATGGTTCCTTAAACACCAACCCAATTCTAGTCATGTCTGATGTCAAATATTCCTTTTTTTTTTAACAAGTTTGACATTGCGCTTTTAATGATTCAGCATTAAGTATTTCCTTCTGAAGATTTCATATGACTTGAAGAAACTGTAAACAGATTTAAATGCCATTTATCAAGGAAATTGGAGTGTATAAGTGTATGGGTGTGTTGGCTGAAATAACATAATTTGCATTATCGCTGTAAACAGAGGCTGTTAGTGCTCACAGGTTTAGAATTGGAAAGATGGGTATTTAACAAAGTCATGTTGGCATTTTTTTTTTGTTTTATTTCTCAGTAGCATAAAAATCACGCTTTTCACAATCAAAGCTCGCTCTAGTATTTCAATAATAATAAAAACAAAATTCACTCTAGTCCATATTTTGTATCTAGTAAATTGGTCAACACTAAATCATTTACAACCTCATTTTGTTTTGTTTTGTTTTGTATCGCTAAGAGTTTATTTTTCCATAAATTAAAGCGAAAAAAAAATGCTAGCCACCAAAGTATTAGAGTTTTAACTAAATAAAAAGAACCAGCGGGTACTTGTAATAAACAAAAGACGAATAATACCCGAACATTATGATGTTAATGCAAAGCAATTATATCAAGCTGTTCCTATCAGCTAATGTTAGGTATAAGATAGAGAGCATTGTTTTAATACAGCAGGTAAAACCAATGTCTTTTTCATTTTCATTTCTGTTTTTGTTTGTATAACAGAACAAAGGCACAAGGCTAGTTTCTTGACAAAACTAGCTCGGTACTTACCAGTAGTTGGTAAATTTGTAGAGCGTAAAAGAAAAAAAGTAGATAATTTCAGTAATAAAAAAAATTAATAAGAAGGCTTAAAAAATTCTTAAAGCCCAATTGTTTTACTTTGAATTGAAAGCTGGGTTTATTGGCTGACCCCAAAGTTTTGAATTTGTTGAATCGAAAATTAAGTAAAGAGTTTTGATTTTTCAATTAGAAGATTTTTATAGTTCCATTTTTAACTGGTAATTAGTAAAGTATACATAAAGCTGGGCTGAATGCGTTTATGCAAATCTAGAATTAAAGAAAAAACAAAATGAATTCCTTTGGCTTAAAACAGTAACATATAAAGCTAGACGTAGGATAATATATACAAAAAAAAGACCAAATGGATAAAGATAAACCAAAGAATGAGAATCAAGTTGAGGATTCGGAAATTGAGCAAAAGTTGGTGAGTAGCTTTAATGAAATAAAGGGCATACTGGATAATGTTTTGCAGAATGAAAGTTTGGACGTTGAGGGAGATATAAACGGTACGGGAGATTTTTTATCCATAAAAGATATGGACGTATCGTTTCAGAGTGGACTGAAGGAAATGACTCAAGTGATCGAAAAGGCAAACATGACAAATACACGAGCTGGATCCAACAATACAAAGACGGCGGCCGAATCGGAAAAAGGCGATTCAAAAAGGAGCAGCAAAAGTAAAGAGAATGATGCGGATAATTTTGAAAATTCAACAGAGATAAATAAAGTAATGTCGATTGACATGGCTGATAATCAAGAAATGGAGTACGATGATATTTCCGAGGGGGAAGAAAGTGATTCTGAATTGAGGTAAGGTTTTGAATACACAAATTTATAATACTATTAAACATATTGCGTTTGTCATGTTGATTCTGTTGCTAATAAGCTACATGGATAAAACACAACCAAATAAAAATAACAAAATGCGTGCGCATTTCAGCAGTTTGCACTAGAAAATGTAAAGTTATTTCAGTAAAAAAAAAAAGAGAATTGATTTGGTATAGAGAAATTATGTTGGTTGCAAAAGATGCAGCGGCTGAATTGATACAGGGTGGGTGGAACGGGAACCCAGAAAGAGAGTTTCACGACCAAATTATCAAAGCATCGACGCTAGAAAGCGAGTCGGAGCAGGAGACCACCCAAAAGGTCGGCGGTGATAGCAGGCTGGAGGAGCAAAGTATAGGGAATAAAGAAAACAATGTTTACAACACTAGGTCCAGAAATAAGCCAGCAGCGATAACAAAAGGTATTAATTTTATTGTACAGTTAAAGTCTTTGCCCGGCTTTAAATTATACTGGGACGGTGGATCGTTGTTTTTTAAATAAGCCAAGTGCACAGTATATAACAAGAGTAATCTGTGTAATTGAATATAGAGGAGGTGGGCGTTCAAGGTAGAAAAAATAAACGGAGTAGAGACTTGTCGAGTGGAAGCGATAGTGAAAGCGATGTCGATACTAGCGAAGAAAGTGGTGATGGAACTGAGAGTATTAAAAAGTCAAGAAGTAGAAAAGCTGGTAGTGATAGTGGCAGCGGCGAAGCAGAAGTCGACTGGCGTATGGGTAGCGAGTCGGATGTGCTTATTAGTGATGATTCGGGAGATAACTTTGAATTAGATTCAGAAGACGAAAGCGAGGGGGATAATAAACGAGGGGTTGTGGATTTAGTGGAAAGAGAAAGACAGAGTATTGATAGGAGTAAAAATGCAGAAATGTACAGCAATAGAGAAAACAAGACGAACAAAGGTCGGTTGGGCAAACTGAGTGGTGGGAGAGTTTATACTGAGGGTAATGTAATTGACAAGTCAATGAAATTGATGTCGAGTGGGTCTGGATCTGGATCTGGATCTGGATCGGGGTCGGGGTCGGGGTCGAACTCGGATTCAAATTCAGGATCGGGATTAGCCAGAGGTTCAGAAAGTAGTTCAAATGAGGAAGGTTCGAGTGAGGGCCTGGAGTTTGAAAAGTATACAAGGGAGACACTAAAGGGTGGGCAGGTGGGAGGAAGGGATGGAGACGATCCAAATGCGATAGAAATAGAGCCTATGATCATTGGGGATATATATGGTGGTGAGCACCGAAAGGAGAGTTTGTTGGAGCAGTTGTATGGGGATAGTGATGAAGATTCTGATAGCGACGGAAGCGTAGACGCGTTGGCAACAAATTTTAAGGAAAGCTTGAGGTATGCTAGTGGGATTGGAACAAAGCACATTCACGGGTTGAATAAAATTGTTAATGGAAACAAAAAGACGGGACTGAGGGATCAGGGTAGAAAGAAGCTTAGTGGAAGTGGACATGGCTATGGCGAGAGTAGGAAGGGGAATAAGTACAGGGGAGCGGGGAAATCAGGCGGTAAAAGTAGGAGAAAAGAGCATAGATCTGGTGGCAGAGGTAGAGGCATGCGTAGTAGTGGCGATGAGGGAGAAAGCGAGGATGAAGAGGATGATGACGATGGCGAGGAAAGTGGGGATGAGGAAGCTACAAGTAGCGACGATGAGGAGCGGTACATTGAGGATAAAAAAGCGGGAAAGAAAAAGAAGGACAAACGAAGAAACCCGGTAAAAAAGCTGAATCCAGAGCTGCAAACATTGCTTGGCACAGCAAACATTCATTATGTAAGCCAGGAGCCGGAGAAAGCGATCCCATTGTTGCAGGAGGTGATCCGGCTGGATCCAGGAGTTTCACAGGCATGGCATACACTAGCGCTGATTCAGGAGGACCAAGGGAACAGAGACAGGGCGCTGAAGCTGTACTTGATGTCGGCGCATTTAGCGCCAAGGGATCCAGTTCTTTGGAAGAGGTTAGCGTCAATGTGGAAGGAGCAGATGGTTAATTTGAGGAGGGAGTTGGATGATATAGGCGGCGAGGAGGCAGGGCAGATAATCAAGGGGGTTGCGTGGACAAATGACAAGAATGTGCTAGAGTTGGCAAAGAGACATGATGCAGCAAGGGACCAGACGATATATTGCTTGGGAAAGGCTTGTTTAGCGAGTCCAGGCGATTTGAAGCTGTGGCTGGAGCGGCTGGCTTTGTTTGAAGAGACTGAGAACCACCAGAAGGTGGCAGGCTGCTACTCTGGGATTATGAAGCTGCAGCCAATGAACATCGAGTTGGCCAGGAAGGCGATTCCAACATTTGTGCACCAGCTGAACGAAAATAGTTTGCCTGTGAAATGGCTATCAACAATACTTAAGGCGCGCTACAAGTCAACAAGAAACAAGACCATTTTAAAGAGGATCCCCGGCCTAGAGATAGACGAAAACGGGAATTTGGTTAGAGAAGGGGAGGAGGTGTATTTGGACCACATGGATGGGTTTAGCGAGATTAGCGAAATGGTATTTGAGTTGAGCGAAAAGAACATGGACAAGTTTGACTATTCAGACTTGCACATGTTGGCTGAGCTAAGAATGATGAGAGGGGAGTATGAGGAGGCGATTTGCGAGATTAAGCGAGGGTCAAGACTGATTCAAGGCCGGTCGCACCAAATACAGTGGGAGTCAAAGGAGCTAAGCGACGAGGCTGACCTAGAGTATTCAGATGATACCTATACCTTACCAATTGAGCTAAGGGTCAAGCTGGGCCAATGCAGAATAATGCTGGGTCAGGTGAAAAGCGGGAAGAAGCATTTGGAAAAGCTGTATGAATTGCCAATATTGCCATACTCGGATCTGTACCACGACATAGCATCGACGTTTAAGGAGTGCCGGTTGTTCAGCGATGCTATTCAGGTGTACTTGGTGCTGAGTGGGGAAAAGGAAACGAATGACTGCGTGACATGGGCCCAAATAGCGCTTTGCTACAAGGAGCTAGGGAACATTGAGCAGGCGATAGAATATGCACAGGCGGCGATAGTTGAGGATATGGATGAGGTTCCTATGCGTGTTTTGTTGACCGAGATGTACGAGAAGGCTGGGATGATTGACTTGGCGCTGCAGATGTTTTCGGAGGTTGAGGAGATCCGTGCCCGTATTATCGACGACGAGAAGCGCGAGGCGTTTCCAGGAACCCATATAACCGACATGGATGCTAACTCTTCGCAATGGGAGATTGAACGAACCATCTACGTCCCCATGCCGTTTTTCAGAAAGCAAACGCAAATTGGCCGCAAAAACAGGGCCAAAGCAAAACGGATGCGCGATTTGGATCCTAACGCCGAAGATGGTGGGGACAGCGCAGACCAGATGGAGAGCAGCCAGAACGAGCCGTTTTTAAAGGTCAAGACATACAAGTACAGCATTCTTGCTGCAGCTCGGGCACAGGCTGCAGAGGTGGTGTACAGGAGACATATCGCTTGCAGGCGAGACGCACAGCTCGCATTTAAGAAGTTATCGCTATTGGGCGAAAGAATCAAAGACGACAAACGCGCAATGGTTGAGTTTTGCACAGCAGCAAGGATTCTTTTTAACGATTGGCGACGGCTTGGCTCGTTTTACCCAAGAGACAACAAACGCGCTTTTACCGGCTATAAAACAATGTACAGTGGTTTGGGCGAGGATTTGGCTGCTGTCAACGAGGACATGAATCTGGATGAAAAGTCTATCCAGGACGGGTTTGACGCCAGAGTTAAACAGCTACGGCAACGGCTGCAGAACAGAAAAGGTAATTTGAGCACCCTGCTTACCACCAGTTTTGCATGGCTGATTTTTTTTTTTAAAATATACTTTTATGTATCTAAATATCTGTTGGTTTTTTTTAGCATTAAAGGAAAGCAGGATGGCGGCCGAGGACAATGCAGATGACCAGAATGGTAACAGCACCCAAATAGAATCAGAAAAACTGCCAACGACGTTTCGAGGATTTGAGTTTGAAGTGTGGAAAGACATGTTTTGCAAGTACGGAATCACTCTGGCGCGCACAGGGCACATAACCGAAGCGATTGTGATGCTGGAAACTGTATCAGAAAGTAATATTTTCAAAATGGATCCAAAGTACCGAATCCTGTTTAGGCTCCTGATGACAAGCATTGCGATTTACGGAAACGACGTAAGCAGCGCGTACAACCTGCTGCGGTGGTTCTGTGGTAGCAAACCAACATCTGCCATCATCTACAAATTGTATGGTGCATTGAACATAAGCAGCAGTGATTTCGGAATTGTGTTTTCTAGCCAAAGCTCGTTCAAGTTTTTTAGACGGCAGCTGGATTTCTTGCACAGCTTTTACAATGTCAGCCCAAAACTTCCTACCAACAACACAAATAAAAGTGGTGTTGATAGTGGTGCAAATCCAAGCTCAAACATCAACAACAACACCAAGCGCAGTGAAAGTGAAAATGAGCCCATCGACAGCGAATTTTCTAAAGTCTGGAAACAAGTTATCCTAATTGACCCAACAAAGTATATTCCGCCCCCAGCAGACCGCAAAACACCATTGCTAGCCAAGCCTGCAAAGTCACAATCACTCGAAACGCACTTGACTATTGTTGGGTTCCGCAACACTGCGTTTGATCAAGAGCAGATTTCAAGTTGTGACTTGAAGGCTATTTATACTCTGCTAGGCCACATGTGTATGTGTACAAAGATGTACAAGATTTCCATCGCCAACTACATGATGGCTTTAAGCATTGACCCTCTAGACAGCTCGCTGTTTCTAACGTTGTGTTCTGCTTGTGTCCAGGAGTCCCAAAACCGTACCGTTGAAAACCGTCACAAATTTGTAGCTCAGGTAAGTATATATTTGGCCACTTTTGCGCATGCCCAACTCTTTTTTTTATTTTTATTTTTATTTTTTTTATCAAGCTATAAATCGATTTTTTTTTTGCGATAATTGTTATTAGGCCTTGTTTTATGTTTACCGATATGCCAAACTCAGAGAGTATGAGCTTTTGCAAAAGAAGGAACCCAATACAAGCACCAACAAACAGCAAAATACATCTAATAAGCAGGATCCCAGCCTTGATTTATTCTCTTCGAATCCTCCAAGCACTCAAAGCTCTCATTTTGCCTCTAGAAGCAACCCCAACAACGCAACAAACTGGATAAACTCTCAAGAGGTGGCATACAACCTTGCCAGAACTTACCACGCTCTAAAAATTCTTTACTTGGCTGTTCCCCACTACGAACGCGTCCTTGAGCTTCATGAACAGGATGGTGCCGACTTGCTCGTCAAGGAATCTGCATATAATTTGGCCCAATTGTATACGCTCAGTGGGTCTCTAGGCCTGGCTCAAGTTATATACTTGCGCTATTTAGGCGTCTAGCTTTTGCATGTTACCGATGTCTGCCAATTGGTTTATTATTGTTTGTGATATTATGAGCAAATCCAAGGATTTAGCTAATAAAACTATTTTTTTTTATTTACCGTTACTTGACACTGGATAATTTTGTCAAGTTGAAAAAAACAGGCAACAATTTTGGAATAATGAATGCGTTTTTTGTTAATTGGAAAAAGCTTTTTTTTTATGGGTAACAGAAAACTGGCAAATCGGAAACAGTACAGATCGAAGGGTTACTAACTAATAGAGTAGTTTAACATATCAAAATAACACAGTGTTTATATGGTATTATTTGATATTGTATGTTTTGATGTGTTGATTCTGTTGCCAAGAAACTTTGGAAAAGTTGAAAACGAGTAATCTTGCGTTATAAACTCTTTTTTCTTTTCTTTTAGGATTTATTTATTGATAAGATTAATTGGCAAAAAAATGACACTTGACATGAAAAAGCATAAAATTAAGAGGACACATTTTGCATAATTGTGGATTTTTTTAATTTTGTTTACTAATTTTGCTCAATTTCACATTAACTCGTCAAAGCAAAATAATATCAGGGCTGGTAGAGTAGTGAAGCCCACATTGAAGTACGCTTAAAAAGTTAGTGGCGTAAGTAAATTACGATATGCTAGTGTGTTTGCTTTTCAAGCCAGCTTGTTGCAAACCTTTTGGAACTAATTGGATCCGGAATAACTCGTATCAATTCGTTTTTTTAGACTTTGTCGGATACAAACATTACCCATTAAATCGTGTTGGAATGTCGGTATTGGGCTTTGTAATAAAGAAAGTAAATATTCTGTGGTGACGTTGTTTATGTACAGTCTGGATTAATTGAATCCAAATAAATTTGGACAAATAAATAAGCATGGAAGCGGTTGAAAAATGCATATTTTACAAGAGTATGGTGTAGACGAATTGTGTGCGATTTGCGTGTACATTAGTTGACGTGTACAGTAAAGCATAATATTACATGAAGCCAATGATTGGGTTGTGGGTAGTTTGGGGGGGGAGGAGGTTAGTTCATGGGGGGGGGGGGGGGGGC
>LUVW01000006.1:605815-616268 GCA_001661515.1 Capniomyces stellatus | reverse complement strand
GGGGGGGGGGGGGGGGGGTTCGTTGCTATAAAACAAGTATATTTAAGGCTAGTACTAGTTTAATTCGTATTTGAAAGTTGCGTTTAATGGTGAATTTTCCCAAACAAAATAAACAATATCAGCACAAGACAAAACAAAACAAGACAAATGTAAATATGGTATAAATAAGCAGACGTAAGCAACCAAACGCTGGAATCCATTTCATTCATTTCATCAGCATCATTTCATTACAATTTCATAAAACAACAAACATTCAAGTACTTTATCATTAATAAACACGGACCATCTACAATATTAATCATTTTTCAAATAAAAGAGAACCCTTCCACCACGACCTTAATCTTATTATCCAACATTTAGCTTTTACAATCTCAGATATTAGATATAACATTAGTATTTTGGTATAGCAAAAAAAAACAATTAAATAACAAGGAAAATGATGATAAGTGTGGATTTCAAGGCTAAAACGGCAGTAAGGTGCGTTTTAGGAGCAGTTATCGTGGCTAGCATAGCGCAAAGTGCAATTATTGACGGTTCAGGCAGTACAAAACAACTACAAAGAAGAGGCAAGTATAAATATAACTATGTGATGAATAAATAATAACAGTTCAAATTATACGTAAAAATACAAAAAACTAACGATTATACAAATTGATTGTGGGGATACGTCTTGTGAGCAGGTATATTTTGCAAAAACAAACACATCAAATGCCATCCAAAACTAGACGCTTACTACCAAGAGTGCTTAGGATTTTTCTACATGAACAAGAGGTGCAATCCTGGAAATGTTTGTGATAAGCTGGAAAATGGGAAATACGGATGCAGGCCAATTGAATATGAAGGCGATGAAAAGTAACAAGTAACCCGCGCGGGTGTTTGAATGGCTTGACACGAGACACAGACTCTTTTTATATTGCTTTTATAGTGTGCGTTTAATTGAATGTACTAGCAAACATTTTATGATATATATGGGGGTTTTTGAAATGTAATAATAACTTGTAAAAAAATAAAAAGTACAGTAATGATAGTAGCAGTCTAAAATGGTTTAGAATACTAAAACTAGCATTGTAAAAGTAAAAAAGACAAGGAATAATGATTGTTTTTTATTTTGTTTCTACAATACGTTCCAACCAAAAAAACAAAAAACAAAAAGGAAGGGAAGTGGGGAAGGATAAAGGTGATTATGGTGAACCCAAGTAGGCATTAGAAATAAAATCATATTTATCAGGGTTTCTTTTACAAGCGGATAAAATATGCGAGGGTAACAAGATTATTTCAGGCAAGTTGGAATCAAGGCTAGCCAATTCATTTGATTCTGTTGAGTGTTGGTTGGTGGTAATGGTGGATTTAGAATCGGTCAGGTTATCGTCAAGAGATTGAGGTTGAGGTTGAGATTGAGGTTGTGGTTGAGGTTGTGGTTGAGGTTGAGGTTGAGGTTGAGGTTGAGGTTGAGGTTGAGGTTGAGGTTGAGGTTGAGGTTGAGGTTGAGGTTGAGGTTGAGGTTGAGGTTGAGGTTGAGGTAAGGGGGAATGATCAGAGTCAAGATCGATGAGTTTTCTTGAAATGAGATTATAAAGTAGGTGATTTTCTTGGCCCAAAACATTGCTAACCTTGCTAGAGAAATCCAAATCCAAATCCAAATCCAAATCAGAATCAGAATCGGAATCGGAATTTGAGTCTAAATCAGAATGAGAATCTAGGTTGGAAAGAGTATCGGGGGTAGAATCAGAATCAGAAACGATATTTTCAATGTTTGTGATCTTTTTGGGGCACAGTTTTACGGCAGAAACAATGGAATCAGTCAACAAATCCTTGATAAAGGCAAGGGCAAAAGAGTAAATCAAATGACCAACAACCAGGCGTTGGTTCATTGCCTCAACAACAACAGCGGATGAAGGCAAAGATGAGGAAGAGGAAACAGAAAAGGGATTGGAACTTGGATGGTTTGGGCGAATTTGGCTGTTTATGGTTGGAAGCAGCAGCTTTTGGGTTTGCTCGTTTATGGTGAGTCTTGAGGCTGGAGTACCTGGCAACTCTAACGGACGCAAAGTTGACCAAACCCAGTCAATTCCATCGATATTCAGTTTATCTAAATGCAAATGCAAATCCAACCCCAAGCTTAAACTCATATCAGAACCAAGACCGGATTGAGGTTTAGAAATCGAGTTGTTGTTGGGAGAGTTTTGGTTAGACTCGGAAACAGCAGGACTAGAGTTATCGAAATTATTGCCTGTGCCAACAACATCAACATCAACATCAACATCTATATCCATGTCAACATCAGCATCAGCATCAACATCCATGTCAACGTCAGTATGTTCATCGGAATTTCTATTAGTAATCAGCCCCAAACCCGCAGAACTGATGGTTTGTGGGGGTTTGGGAGAAAAGAGAGCAAATAGGATGTTGGCACTGGTGGTGGTTGATGGTGGATGTTGATTTGTTGACGGAGACATCCAATAAGATCTACACAGAGTTGAACAAAAGCAGTGATTGGGGCCAATAACGGGACTAGAAGACTTTTTACCGCACGAATGGCAGTAAAACAGCAGTTCGCGAGGCAAAGTGATGAGGTTTTGGTCAAGAGGGCGAGAAACACTGGTGGAAACAGTGGGATTTGTGGAGAGGTAGACGGGGACAAGGGTTTTAAAGGGAAGAGTAAGGCGGTGGGATCTTAGCCAATCAACCAAGGAAGTAACAGGACGGAAGCAGAACGAGCGGATAAGCAAAACAAAAGCACGCAACTGAGAAGGCGAGCTAACCAAAACCAGCTCGACAATACGATCAACGAGCAAGTCCTCAAACCCAATTCTATCAAACAAATCCATCAAGCACGTCAGCAGCTCGTCATTGTCAACAACGCCTACCAACTCGTCAAACTGACTAGTCAGATAGACCGAGTCCTCAAACGATAGCCGCAATTGTGCGATAATGTGCTTGGCACGGATCCGCTCTACAGCCAGTCTGTGGCCAACTGACCACTGTGTCTGGTATTCCGCGTCTGTTGCAGCGACAGCGTACGGGAGACCAGATTTGGCCACATCTAGGGCCGACTTGACGCTTTGAAAACACAAATCCTCCAGCGTGATTGGGTACGCTCTACACACCATCTCTGCAAACCGGATTATCAACTTGTTTGTCTCTTCCTTTTCCTCATAGCTCGGTCTTTCTGGCTCCAACAGCACATACTCTATATTACCTTCTTTTGTCTCGCTACCACATTCTTCATCTTGCTCGTTACCCTTTACTGCCACATCCCGTACTGCCAGTTGCTTCCCTGTGCTCTCAACCCTTGCCACTGTATTCAAACTCTCCATCTCGCTTTGGTGGCTGCCTCCTGTCCTGTTGAAGTCGAGCCTGGATAAAAGTATCTCTCTCCTGCCTCCGTTTCCATTTCTGTCTCTGTCGCCAACCAAACCACCGAGTACAATTGTCTTTCTGGTCTTTGATCTGATTCTTGGCATCGGCGCTTTAAACTCTGACTCTCCTTCTCTGGCTGCTGCCTCTAGCCCAGCTCCCAGCTTTGTCTGGTAAACAAAGTCCTCTGCTTTTCCAACATCCAAATCATCATAACCATTGCCATCTCCTGCTCTGCTTTCCGCCCCCACTTTTACATTAACTTGTACTCCTTTATTTGCATTAATATCGCTGCTGTTCGTTATTCGGGAATTCAGCTCTTGGCTCAAACTACATTTCTTGCTCAGTTCATTTAAATCTTTGGCCGTTGTACAATATGTACCACTGACCACAGTTTGATTCGCCAGTTGTATTGTGTCCTGGACATCTCCGTACCTACTACCTTCCTCTTGCCCAACTTTTTTCGCTTCTACGCTTGGCTCTGTCTCCTGAGTTGCGCCAGACTCGGCTGTACACTTGTCTACTCCACTCTGGCCACTGGTGGAAATCCCATTATGGCTGCCGGCAAAGTCCTTGTTTACTTCCAAGTCTATTGGCTGTTCGCCTCCAAGCACTTCTCTTCCGCAATCAGTTTCGTCAAGCTTCACCATGTGGACCAAATTCACAGGTTTGTTTTTCTTGTCGATAAAAAAAATCTGAACTCTGATTGGAAACTCCCCCCACCCATTCTTCTCCAGCTCAAATGGTGCTGCCACCACATCAATCACGTCGTCCGGCCTGTACGATGGATGCAGAAAAAACCGCACTTTCTTTATGTAGCTTGCCAACATTGCTGCCCTTTTCATTGGTCGCACATACACTGTCCATTTGTGCGTAAAATCCTTTTCGCCCTTGCCTCTCATCTCCACTGGCACGTACCTCGATGTGTTCCCCACCATCACCCGGTGTATCACGTGGAACCGCGTTTCTCTATACATCCCCGAAACCCCCGAAACCCCTGAAACCTCCAAATCTCCTTCTTTTTCCTTTTGGATTTGCACTCCCTCCCCATTCTGCTCCTTTTGCGTGCCCACTTCCACTCTATTTCCTCTTTCCTTGTCCTCCATATACCTATTGTTATACTCTTCCTCTGAATCCTCCTCTGACGAGTCAATCCCAATCTCCTCCTCGCTCTCCCCTTCCGCCTTTCTCTATTGTTACCATCACAAAACTATATTTATCCAATCCATCCCTTATCCCTATTCTCAAGTCCTTCACCATCAACACCATCAACGCTATCAACGCTATCAACATACCCCTCCCTCTAACCAACTGCCCACATCACACTTACCTGGTTAATAAACTTCACTACTTCCTCCAACTCTGTCTTTTGTCCACTACTTAGCATCCTATTTTTACATCAATCACATACAACCAAACCTCCCTAAATTATTCTCTCGTCTCAAAATTACCTTTATTTGCTTTTACTACTTTTTTTGTTTTTGTTTTTGTTTTTGTTTGCCTTTACTTTTTAAGAACCTTGGCTTCCACCTGACGTCCTATCCCTGCCACCTCGATGCTATTAACCCTATCTATATTTACCTTTAAATTCCGCTCCATCTCTTTGTTTTTTACCTCTTCCTACAATTTGTTTTATTCCTATTTTTTTTAGTGAAACTTTCGCTTTTACTGCTCACCATCAACTTATTTTATTCTTCCTCGCTTCTTACTATCACTATCCCACACTCCCGTATTACTTGACTGCCATCTAAATATATCTTTTTATGATACTTTTTGTTATGCTCCACAAACTCTACAATACTCTTAAACTCTTCCTTATAACAACTCGGACATCTTATCCTATATTTCCATATTATTATTTTTCATTCTTTTTACTCTTTTTATCAACCACATGTACGCCATTTGACTCTTTTTTTTTTTCAACCTGCATTTATACTACAAATCTAGTTCTCTTTTCTTTCTTATTTTTCTTCTGCTTCTTCTGCAACACTTACATTACTCGCTGCCCACTGCTGTTACTCAAATACAACTCCCTGATTTCTGCTTTACTCCTATCACCACTCTCCATCGCCGGTCTAATATCCCTGCTCAAACTCAACCTCCCACTTCTGGTCTTCATCGACCCCTCCCCGCCTTCCCCAAATGCCATTCTACTCAGCTCTTCCTGTTCGTTTTTCAAAGAACTTTCAATCAAATTTAACAACGACTCTGCATGTTTCACATTCTGCTCCAGTAAATATATCTCTCGCTCCTTCATGTGTCTTTCCACCTCAAACTCCTTTTTTATCACACGCTTTATCTTTTCCATCTCTTGCTCTGCCTCTCGTTGTTTTCCGTTCACCATTTCTCGCTCCTTTTCCTCCATCCTATTCTTATTCTTCTATTATTCCTCCCTGTCTGTGTCAATCTACTTGCTACTTTCTGCCTCGCTTCCTCTTTCTTTTAATTATTCATCTGCTCTCCCGTTTAGTGTTTTTACAAAATATAAGACTACCAGCTTCTAATTGCCTAATCGTACTGTCAACTGTGAATTTAATAAATCAACACTAAAACACATTATTCTTTTTTAACTCGACTTTTTACATAAATTTTTTTTATATTGAAATTAAATCCATTTTTTTCAAATCAAGTTTGACATTGTCACGAATTTCACTTTTCTCAATATTTTTTTTGACTTGCTTTTTATTCTACATTCATTAAACGAGATATTATCATAACAACAAAAAAACAAAACACAAAAAACTAAAGTAAAAACTAAAAATGAAACCTTCCTAGACGACCGTAAATTTGATACTACTAACTTAACTAAACCCAAAAGTACAATACAGCCCTACTACTAACAAACTATTCTGAAATAGTAACAATGACTGCAATGATGATAAAACGCAATGTCAATTAGCTTGATAAATATCAATTTCAGTACACAGAGAATTAATCAACTATTGAGCCACTGATATAAAATCCAGATCTAATATACAAACATGCCGCCCACCACCTCCAACCACCCAATACTCCTTCACTCCCTGCCATCTCGGGATTTTCCTGGTGTTGACTTCTATATAAAATACACTACACCTATCTCTTCACCAAGGATAAAAACTCCTCGCGTGTTTTTGGATCTGATCTGAATCTTCCCAGCATATAGCTTGTAATAGTAGCACTTTCAGGCTTTTGGACTCCTCTCATCGCCATACACTCATGCCTATTTTCATTTTTTTTGTATTATTTAATTCAACAGTTTACAACAACCACAACTCCACTAAATCCTAGCCTTAAAACGCTAAAATACACCATCTCGCATATCCGTTGAATTACAAAATATTAATGGTTGGCTATCTTACTTTGCCTCTATCAAAACTGCCACTCCTTGTGGACTCAAAGTCTCGTTAAGCGCCAACGCTATCTGCTTGGTCAATCGCTCCTGCACCTGAAGCCTCCTAGAAAACATATCTGCTACACGCGCCAGTTTGCTTAATCCTAGCACATTCCGGTTAGGAATATATCCTATCGCAATCTACCCAGAATTTACACATTTATGTTTTTTTGATTTGACGCATACATTACCAATCATCCCCCCCCCCTCTCATAATCATATGTTGAGGATGGATACAAGTATATACACGACTAGTCAATCCTTGTCCATGTCAAACCCACCGCCTCAACTCCTTGTTTTTGTTTGATTATTGATGTGGACTACTTTGCTGAACTTACTTTGCATGAAAATGGTACCAGGTGATGCTCACAAAGCGAAAATGTGTGTATATCCTTGACAATAACCAACTCCTCATGATCTACATTCCCCCCACCCCACAAAATATATTTAGTAACTTGCTTATAAAATAATAACCCCTATATGTATTCGAATTGACTGTTACCTTCTTCAAAAATAGCATTGTTCAATACACCTATTGAACACATGTATATATTTGTGTTCAGTGAATGTCATCAACCTCATATAGCTGAAATCGGGAAAATTTATATATTAGCATGAAAATCATATAGATCAGTTACTCGTCAAGTTTTGCTCGTATCCTTTAGTGAAAAATAGCAGGGCTTTTGCATATCTCTCTGGTGTTTTCAAAATTCCACCCCGGTCCACGTCCTCCCCAATACACTCCAACAACACCTTCACCGCGCCTGCCATCTTTTCAATCCTCGCCTTATTTGCCTCTTCAGACTCGTTTATCCTGACTCTCGCACCAACACCTGTTTTATCATCAATATAAATTAGTCAACATCAACCTATCTTACCCAGCAAACCTCTCTACAAGCTATTTTCTAGAACCCCATACTGGCAACTCAAATTTTTTGTCTATGCATACAACAACTGTTTTAAACGGCTTACTTGGCCAGCTCAAGCCGTCTTCGTCTACGGCTGGACTATGATATATGCTCTTATGCTTTATCACGCTTCCTTCATTGCTCTTTGAAAATATATTTGGCGACTGTTCTCTTTCCAAGCCGCCTCTCTGGCCTACCTCGTCTAATTTGATTTTCAGAAACTTGTTTTCAATCCCACCATTGCTGGACTTTTCCAAATCTTTTAAATCTTTGCAAGCATGTATATCATCCATTCTTAGCACCTGTTTGTCCAAGTTCAAGCTTTCTTTGTTTCTTGCTGCCTTTTTTTATTCTTGTATTTGAACGTGTTTTGTGTTCTATTGTGCTAAACCAGTTTTGGTTTTTCTTGTTTACTATTCTGATTATGTTTGTAAAAGCTGGTTTCTATTCATTTACTTTTTACTTTTAACTTTTAGGTTTTTGCCATTTTTTCCAAGTTGGTTTAAAAATAGAATTCACCTATTTAAATGCTTTTTTTCCAACTAAATTCTGACCTTTTTTAAAAAAATTAATTAGCTAATTGACCAACACTAATTTAACTTTGCAATACTTTAAAACAATAAAGAATTAGCTTTGCTTAAACTTTTTTTTTCTCTTTTCAATCAAGTTTAAACCATTTGCGCCTCTTATCAGAATTGTGGAATAAATCTGCGCAGCCCTTCCAACATAGCAAAAGCGACTTTCTTTTATGAAACTATACACTTGAAACAAAAAAATTGTAATAATAAACAGCAAGAGCTAGACTTATCTTATAGCAAGCTCTCCCTCTACCAAAAACACCACTTTTACTAATGTAACCATCAACCACACATATAATGTAAATATCCGAGAACCAACGTATTAGCCAATACACCAAATCGCTGAAAATCACCAAGCACATGACTTAAAACCCTTAGTGAATTGACTGATTCTTGTTCAGCAGCGCAAACTTATAAACACCAACTATATCGACGTTGTATCATACTGGTAGTCTGTACTTTTTTATAAAGCAAAAACACAATCGAAATTTTATACCCGCTTTTATCCACACACTTGTATTTACTAGCTAATAACTGGCTGTATTTCCAACGTTTTGTAAGTGTGTAACCATAAATTTCTCATGGTAAAGGGGATGAAATGATAAACCCAAATTGAGTAACAAGAAATCCAATTACCAATAATATGCGTGGGAATAATATTGAATTACAAGTAAACATACGTTTCTAGTAAATGGCCAGTTCATCATTCATCATGTTACTAAACACGATGCCTCCTTTTTGCTAAAGAGTTTAAAGCCTTTGAAGAAAACATTGACCCAACATTCGTTCAATGAGAGTATTCATTGAAAACACAGCCAAACTTATATCTAAACCATCCCCTTTTGACTAAAGCATAACAACTACAAATGAGTCAAACAATATAAAACACATTTTAAAGGCTAAAGCGTGAATTATTCAAAACAAAAACAAAAAAAGATGTTGGCTTCATAAAAGGCAAAGTGTCTTTTCTAAAAACAACTTCTATTGGTTGAATAAGTATGCAGTAAAATTCTAATACCAGTTTTTGATATGTTCAGAATACTTAACCGGTTCCATCATGATATTTCATTCGCTTTTAGCCACGATACACCTCGAGTTGCAACCAAATTGCCAATACCCTACCATTCCCCCCACTTGATACTATTGCGTTTTATCTGATGCCTTTTGTTTGCATTTTGTATAAATACGCACTTCAACGATACATGTTTGTTTATTTTCTCCTTTTTGCCTTTCACACTGCCAAATGTAAATCATGGTTGGAAAACGAAAATAACTGCTCGTAAATAATAACGCAGTATTCCTGTTGACATTGTTGCTATTGCTGCTTATTGTTGCTATTTCTTGTGCTTCTGTTGTATCCAAAAACGAGACTATGAACTAGAATCCCACAACTCTTTTCATAAATGTAAATATCAGGTAAATAGCTGAAAACAGTGCAGCACTCTGGTTTTCTTTCTCTGCTCCAGCCAACCGAACTGTGGTATAAATATACCAAGGTTGGGTCAGCTCACTTGATCGTTCATATCCATTCCGAATAAATAGTAACCAAGTAAACATCCAAATATCATAACAAAAATTCAATTAAAAAAAAAGTAGAACCAAAACCAAAACCAAATTTCAATAAAAAAAAAAAACCAAAACCAAAAAGTTGGCAACAATGAAGATCAGCTCAGTTTTTATCCTGACCAACTTGATACTAACCGCAAGCTGTGGCAGCGAGTATGACCACGGATCTACACCTAACGGTGGTACAAACCTTGATCTCGATCCTGAGTCTACGGTGAACCTGAATAATGTAGGTACAAACACGGACTATAACAGCGGATCTGATGGTAGGAAAAATATATATTGAGTGGTGACGGGCCAATTATGACTTTGGAACTACCATATATAGTTTCTATAGGCATTAAAAATAAAGATGACGGGTTGTGGAGATAACCATTGTTGTGGTGGGTCGTTGATAGCTGGAGGATGTATACGTACAGCCACCCATTGCTTTGAAGACGAACGCACAGATTTGACAAAGTATCAGTTCAAAATATCAACGAATTTTGAACAGTGATACGAGAATGGATCTAATAGATATTAGAAAAGCCATGTTATCAACCATCCCGACTATAAAAATGTTTCAGGTGGTGATGATATTGCGCTGTTGAAAATTGAAGGCGAACAGCATGAAGATCTGGATCTAGAGCCGGACAAAATGCATAGTGTTGATGTTAGTCGTTTATCCAAAG
>LUVW01000006.1:579795-605356 GCA_001661515.1 Capniomyces stellatus | reverse complement strand
CTAAAAGGCTGATGGAGTATGTTGAAAATAAACAAAGCGGACTGAGCTACGAGTTGACAAGGATGGAATTGGGTGACGTATTTGTTGGTTTGGATAGACTTGACAACAATAATGCCAAAAGAGAATTAGCAATGGGACTTGGAGCCAAGAGACTTGAAGGTGTCGTCGAGTAGTTGTAATAGTAGTAGTTTCTTTCTGCTGGAAGCTCGGAGCTGGTTGTTCTAAATAAGCCACCGCTAGTAGCTACATTGCAACCAATTGTATCTGCATCGACAGTTAATATGTAAACTGGCCACTCTGTTTGAAGCTAAAAGCCAATTCATTTTTCCAATATATATATGTTTTTATCCTAGTTACTAATTAATAATCGGGCTCAAATTGGACACAGTAACGCTGCTATATGATCTTTATTGTTTTTGTTATTAAAAGTATTATAAAATAATTTTAAATGAAAAAAATGAATTTCAAGTTAAAAAAAATTTCGGCTTTATATATATCGCCATTGCTAAAGTAACCAAGCATAGCTGTTTATTTTACAAGTGCAACAACATATGTTGTAGGTACCAAATGGATACTTGTTTGAGACTGCACCAAGTTGGGTATGCTGGATTTGAGTTGGATAGAATGTTTTAGAACCTAGTTTGCGGTTTGGTGAGATTAATATTTAGGTGCAAATACTCTAGTTGAGAAAGGCAGATATCTTTTGTTTCTTTTTTTCTTTTTTCCTTATTCTTTTTTATATATATATTAACATGCTGTTTGTAGACTTGTATACAGTGGAGAGTATTTGGTATTGGAGTGAGGTGGATATTGAGCCAAGCGGTAGTTGGTTACTTGGAAAATCGCCAGTCTGGATACAAGAAGGCAAATATCCATAACCGTTTGGGGCAAAGGCAATACGGGTTTTCCGAAGCCAAAATCAAGCAATGAATCTATGGCAGATTGGTCCAATCTGACAGAATCGATCAACGCCGATTTTACAATAATACAGTTGCTTGACGAGGACCAATTGCTAGTAGCAGCTGAATCAGGACCAATATCCTTGTGGGGGTTAAACCGAACCAGTGATGATGACCTGATAAGTGGATTTGGCGATATGGTCCTAGCAGGCGAGCTTTGGGAGGATGAGGCAGACATTGGTAGCAAAGATAACTCTGAAGCTGAGGGCTTTCGTGTCACCAACCCCTCGCTTACTTTTGTGATTGATAAAGAGTCGAATTTCTGTTTCAACTCATTAAGCTCACGCCGCAGCGTTGTGTTCTCTTTGGTCCTTGACTCCAACTCCTCTTTTAGCTCGTTGTTTTCGCTTTGAACCTGCTGTATCTGCTCTTCAAGGTTTGAAATGTACTCTAAGAAACAAAGTGAGCCCAATTACAAAAGTGAGCATATTTCTTGAATGAAAGCAAGTTGGGTAAATTTAAATTGGAAAATGTTGAAATCTAAAAAGTAAACGGCCGTTCCAATAATAATAATAAAGCCAATTGTCACTACATTTACCTTTTCTGCGAACTCGGAAGTTTCTGGCTGATATTTTGTTGCGGAGCTGTCGACGCTCTTTGGAAGTAAGGTTTTTTAAATCCATGCTTGCAAGTTCATCCTCTGAGTCTATGAATCCTGAATTCTTCTCTTCCTTTATTCTAACTATTTTTTTCTCCGTGAATTCTTGCAGCTTTGCTTTTTGTGTTTGCTTCTTAACGTTGGCTGTCGATTTTTTGTTTAAAAGAGCTTTTTTCTTCTTGTTCTCCTTCAACTTTAGTTTCACTTGCTGATCTCCAAACTCCTCTGGTTTTTCTTCCAAGTTCAACTCACAGCCCTTTGAATCATTTGAAAGTTCTGTTAGAATATTGGAGCCTGCATTCATAAAATTGGTGCCATCAACCTCCATGCTAGTATACTCGGAAGTTGCTACAAACGAATCATTTCCTTTTTGTAAGTCGAATCTACCCTGAATGGGCAGGTTCATTTCGCTGTATGCCTGGTATAAAAGCTGGAGATCCACCGCATTATTCCCATGAATCGGTCCGCCCATTTGATTCTTAATGTCTGGATAGGTGGCCTCTGTCAACAAACCCTGAGATTGGAAAGCCGACAATAACGAAGCCAGAAATTCCACATTCTGGTTGCAATCTCCATCACCCTCCAGCCCAATAATGCCCGTAGTCAAGTTGCCTAAAGCGTTCTCTGTTGATTCTGAAACAGATATGCTTGTTTCTTTGGAAACCAGGTCCATTGGGTTGACGGTACAATCTTCATCTTCTTCGTACCCCTCATTATACATGTATCGATTTAGTTGAGAGATAGTATCGCTATCAACAAGATTCAAATCGTTGTTGTATAGGTTGTTCATTGCTATATTTTCGTCATTTACTAGAGATTTGTCAATAAAATGCTCAAAATAATCCTCCATATTTTGTATTTATAGAAACACTGGTGCTTTCAATAACTTTTTACTTTGAACCTACTCGATGCTTTGATCTATTAAAAGAGTGTGTGTGTTGTTTCGGTAACAAAAGGTAACTTTTTCGTTTTTTTAACTTTACTGAAGCAATATCTTGATAGTTTTGCTAAACTATAAATTAGCCATATTGTCGCTTTTTACTAGATTTACTTTTAGTCCTTTTAAATTTTTTTTCCTCAATTTTCCTTCCTCTTCTATTTGCCTCAGTTCAAGTTTTTTTTTTAGCTTGGTTTCTTTACGTTGTGTTTGGTGCAAATTGCTTATTGTTTTTTCTTTATAAAACCCTGCTTTATCAATTCAAAGAAAAAAAAGCACTAACTGAGCCTTTTAACTCGGTACTTTTTTTTCAATTAAATTTGTCAAATTTGCTTTGTCTTGGCTTTTGTTTACAATTAGACCAACAATTAGCAAAGGATTTAAAAAAAAATAACAAAAAAGAGCTTTGAACAGTGAAATGCAGTTAAATTTGTGATTACTAATTTCTAATTTATTACTACTAACCTATAATTACCAACTTATAATCACCAACCTATAATTACCAATTTTTAACTGCAGCTTAGCCATTAGCAAAACTAGGCTGCGTCAAAATGAGGGGAAAAGAGTTTCTTTTACATAAGTGGCAAACTGAACAATAAAAAAAAATAATTGGCTTTTTCCAAGTCTCTTGTTTTATTGAAGTTCCCTCCAAGTCCTTGTTTGCATCTCAACGATGCATTCATTAATAAATATATCAGTTCATCTATTCTATTCTGGAAATCGCAATCTTCTTTGTAAATTGTGTACTATAGCCAGAGTCAACCATACGACTATATCCTAGTCACCAAGCTAATTAAAATAATGTATGCAATTTAGCCAACAATCAGCAAACTCGACAACTTTTCCCTCGAATTATATCAACTCAGCTCAACAATATTTGATGCAAAGTAAGATCTACCTCTATCTGCCGATTTCTTTATGCACTTTGCTTCCTAGCTACATGTTATCAAACGAATTAAATAAACAGATCTTTACAGTGATTGTATACCTCCATACCGCTTTCCAAATCCACAACTCACCTCAAATTCACTGCTCTCATCCGCCAGTTCGACTTTCATCTTATTTGAAGAAAAATAAAATAAAACCCCACCTGTCTTTATAACAAAAGAAACGCTGTTCTGAATGCACGATTAAAAAGCTATTAATTTACATAATTTGCCTCCAAATCCATACCCCAACTAGGAATATTATTTTTAGTAACGTAAATATAGCAGCCAAAAGTCAACCTCTCCCCCACTCTCAACAGTAACTTAATATTACCATATTTTTTTTATAAAGTTCTATAACACATTTAATTTCTACTGCGCAAATTAATTCAATTGCTTTCTCGAAACGGACAAATTAAAAATAACAATTAATAGCACCTGAATCCCGTACACTTTTATCAAATCATCAATAATAACGCTTAAAAGTATTTTGTATTTACTTGCCTTCTGACAGCCTTTCCACCGATTTAAATAGGCTTACACTGTTAATACAGATACAATGTGACCTATTTTTTCACGTCGCCATTAATAAAAGTTCTAAAAGAACGGAAGAGAGAAAGGAACAGGTAGCCGGACCATATGGTAGCACAGCTTATAGAAGTATCTCATCCAAATATACACTTCTTTTGGCTCTAGTTCTGGAAGACCGCCCAAAACTCAAACAGCAACAAAGTCGATGTATAGCCTAAAGATGTAAATATATTGTTTTTTTTATTGAAATAAGATGCAAGTATTTTGATCAAAATTTCCAAAAGCAAAATACCAAAAAAATAATCAAATAAGCTGGCCAAACAGGAAATGCTATATCCATTCAATTCCTTGCCAAGGCAATAAAAAAAGCAGTCTAGCAATGACGAGTTGATATGTATGCAATCACAACAGCTATTGAATATATCACCAGTTTTATCCGTTGCTGATATTTTTTTCAACACTTCAAGAGACTATACCATACATCTACTACAGTGGCAACATGGGGATTTTTGACAAGCCAAGAGCAGAAATATACAATATAAGCAACTCTTGAAACTTGAGTTTGGTGTTTTCGAAAAACATAAAATTAAGACACTGTGGTACCTTAAACTAGGCGTTATATAGAAAATTATATTAAATACACGTTTTTTTTTAAAAAAGAAAAAGAAAAAAAGGAGTCCTTTATGATATACTATGTAAAATATGGCATAAAAAGCAAAAATGAAGAAAAATCGAAAAGATGTTGAGGAAAGCTAGTGGTAACATATGAAAACTTGTGATACAAAGATTAGAATAAAGGTGATGACATCGATATATAATAACGGGCGCTATAAAGCATTATGCTGTTATAGTCGCCGGCCTATCATTTCAGAACAACACATACCCCTACTCCTAACCAAACAGGAGTGACTATAGTTTTTGGCCTAGCCAGTAAGGGCAAAAAAAAAGCTTTTTTTTGAATTAGTTCAAGATTAAAAATGCAATTTGATGAAACCAGGAGAAATGTCCACCAAAGCCTAAAGGGAGGCTGTCAGTTTTGAGGCCAAGCGTTTATAGACATAGGCTCTGTAAATCAATTGTATAAGTGGTGCGCAGTTAAGGATGCAGCAAAGGATCAAAAGCTTCTAGAAGTTGACCTTCTTTGTGCAGGGATGGCTAATAAAAGTTGAAATGAGAGTTGCACTGGATAGAACCACTGCCTGTAATCCTAGACCCAAACGAGTTTTTGCTTGGGGAACAGATAGGCAACTCACCGCTTCTTCCTGTACTTCTTCGTGATCGAGATCGACCAAGTGTGTAGCTGTGGTTTGGAGAAAGCTGGGACCTTGTAGGACTCAATGTTGCTGTAGATACTGAAAGTGACCTTCGGCTTTTAACCTGCTAAATAAAATGTCAAAAAAAAAAGTTACTACCAAGCGTATTACAGTTAGTTGTATTGATAAATACAACAAAGATAGGGTACATCAAGCTGCACTCACGTTGTTATCAAAGCTTTGAGTAGCTAGCTGGCTGCTACAAATGTGGTTAAATGGGTCAAAAGATACTAGTAGATCATCCAAGGGCATCATCAGCCTTTTGCGTAGTTCAATTAGCTCCTTTTTGTATACCTGGGATTGTATGTGCGTGGAAGTTACTATTAAAGCGAGAAATGTGGGTTAGATGTTAATAAAGTGCCAATAGCGTTTTTTTTGGTGATGACGTCCATTAATATAGCATTGGGACTATTTTTAATGTCAAAACACCATGCTAGCCCTACATTCTTTTTCCAGCTCTGACTGCCTGGTGCGTAAAGCATTCACCTCTGATTTTAAAGACTCGTTTAGATAAGATAGTCCCTGTGAGGTCTCTATCCACATTGAACTTCTAGGTGAGTGCGAAGGCATCCACTGGTTTCTAAAAATAAAAGCATTTAAACACTGGGATATTGATGTCTGCTGCAATTCGTAACTTTCTTCATTTCAAATAATATATATATACCATCCTCGACCATTGATTGGTTTCCCGAGTAGAAATAATAATTAAACCAAGGTCATTATCGAGTGTAAGCAAAGAAATCGACCAGTATACTTACTGTCTTTTCATGTTGTTAATGAGTCTTTCCTGCTCCTGCTCCAGCAAGTTTTCTAGGTCAACCTTTTCTTTCTTTAGCTAATTACAATTGTTAGAATATTACTGTTATTGCTTGCGAAAATAAAATAAAAAAGTGAAACATGAAAAGTGAAATTAGCTGATATTGCTATTTCTACTTCTATCATTGCTATCTTATATGCTTGTCTAATTCATAATAGGACGGGGTGGTGGGTGCAATAAACAGAGTTATGCTATCATTGCTGGTATTGACTTTTATTTACCTGTTCTACTTGCAACTTTAAGGCCATGGTATTGTCATTTTCATCGACAGCCTCGGTAATCATGTCCAGTTCCTTTGTGCTGTTGGAGAGTAACTTTTCCATTATGACAATTGAATCTATATTATGTTGTTTTATTGTTGTTTTATCGCTGTTTTGCTACTTTGCTGTCTTGTTGTTTATAAAAACAAACCTCGTATATACCCTGTAAGTTTATAAAGCTAAGCTGGATGGAATTTATAAATAGCTGGGCTGAGCTGGGGTAGTTATATTATGTGCCTTTGTCTTGTTTATTTCCTTGTTCCCTTATTTATTTGTTTTTGTTATTTATTTATGGGATAGAAAAAAAAAATAAAAAATAAAAGCGATAGAATTTTATTTATGGATTTGGTTTTGAAAATTTGTAGAAATATGCTTATAGAAGCCGTTGTAGCTCATAGCGTGGTGTAGTTAATGTGTGGTGTTAGGTGGTGTGTGAAACAAATAGTAAATATCTTTGTGCATTTTAGGTTGGGACAGCAAGCGTTTAGATTCCAAAAGTCCTTTCGTTTAAGGTGATTGCTTTTATAAAACCATTACAAAAATCCTCGATTGTTTAGAGAAAAATTAAATTTCATTCCAATGTTCTACCCTTTTTAATAAAAAAAAACAAAAAAAAATATACCCAATTCAAGCTTATACACCTTTTGAATGATTTTATTTGTGGGAAATTACATTATACCTCCAAACAATGTTTTTTTAGTTCAGAATTTAGCAGTATTTAGCGAGCAAAATTGAACACCCTTTTTAAACAAAGCCAACTGAATCCAGTGTTACTTAATATTTCGAATCTTTGTATTAAAAGTGTTACTTAATTTTAATGCGGAAAGCTTGAATCAAAAGCGGGAAAATGTAATAGCATGATAGTAAAAAACGCAAACTGCAAGGCACTTACCGTCCTATTGTTTTATTTAACATCCTATTTATAGTTGGGAAATATAGCCGAGTTGAAAACGCTTAGCAAGAAAGGAAAGGCAAAAACATCTTACTCATGGAAATAAAGTGCCGCCCACTACCAGCTGGCTCTCTCAAACTCACCGGTGTTAATTAGTCACCATTACCTTTTAATTTAGATGTTAAATATTTTTGCCCCCATCTTTTTTTTTCTTCTTCATTAACAATGTGGGTAAATAAATCAAAGTCAATAAAAACAAACCAAAATACAGATTTAGCCTACTCGCTACCAAAGGTGTGTGTAAAGAGTTCAGAGCAAACAAATGCACACCTCTTGTCCAAAAACACAACCTATTTCAAAGCCCTCGACCAACTAAGCTGCAATTGTAGTTTGTGTTTTTGTTTTGCCTACTATCCCTTGTTTGGAGTGTCGAATGAAATGGTGAAACTATCCGAAATCATATAGAACATGCCTCTGTTTGTTACTGATAACAGCCAAATTGGAAACATTTTTACAGATTTGGCCTTATTTTCACTTTTACCATTGAAGGACGGATTTGGTGCTTTGATGCAACTAAAATATGAATAATACCAACAATGGTAAATTCAGAATATTGTCAACAATAGCAAAGTCAGTAAAGTGTCAACAATAGCAAGGCGGGAAAAGTGTCAACAATTCAAATCAGTATAATATGCTTTGTATTCGCTTGACTTGGTATTAAGACTACAACAATATAGATTAGGTATACACTTCTAATTCTGTTGTTGACTTTGTACTCGCTCTTCTCAAGAATCTATCCTAAACTATAGTACCCCCAAATACACAAAACGAAAAACACAAATACTAAACGCGAGTACAAGTAGTAGAAAGCAATAATATATAAAGTAAAAAATAGTGGAAAAAAAAGCTTAGTGAAAAAGACATTGGCGAAAAAAGATGTAAGCAGACATTAGCTTTGAGGTTAAATACTGGCCTTGAATTATTGTTACAACGCAAAACAAAGCAGGGCATACTTTCATCCTAAACAAACTAATCGGTCATTGTCACAGTTTTCTAGTCGTACAATGTCAATTTATCTAGTCGTAATAGCTCAAGTGAACTTGTTTTTTTTCGCTTCCACAATCGCAACTTGATAAATAGTAGTGTATCAAATTCCAAGGCAAAAACATCAATTACTCGCAACAACAAAAAAAACATCATCAATAAACATATTTCTCACTGAAGCAAAGCGACTTTTGTAGAACGTTTATTTTTTCCTCATGATTTGGTCTTTAACCGTAAACACATCGATTTAGTTTTTCAAGTCGCAAATAACATAAAAACATTGTCGAGTAAAGTACACTAGTTGTACTCTGATAACCGATATGTGGTTTTAGATACTTTTTACCCCGTTGTTCCCAAGTCACTTTGCAGTGTAGTCCAAGTACAAGTACTGTAAATCAAGCCTGCTAAAACTTCAACGTTCAAAAAACATGTTATGACTCTGAACTCCAAAAAAAAGCAAGTTAAGATCAACCAAAGCTAATATAAACCAAAAATAAATAAAACAAAGCTAAACCAAGCCAATACTGCCCACCTACAAATATAAGTGCAAAAAAAAAAAAAACTGATAAATAAACGAAATATGTGTTCTTACAAATTTGTGTACTGTAACACTTGCGTGCATTGATGATTAAATTAATCAGAAAAGTTTTTACAAGTTACACAGCAAGCAAAACAGTCTTAGCCATTGGTTTTTCCTAGTATCAAGAAAATAGTATTTATAATGTGTTACAAATCCCCAATACCATCAGCAGTTTCTTTTCGTTATTGTTGAAAGATCACCAACAGTTTTTACTACAAATAAACTATAGGTTTAAGAAATAAAGAGTAAACAACATGCTATTACTTGAGAGCTTTAAAAACAGTACATGTCGCACGGATGCAACCGAAACAGTCATATCTAAAGTCAAGCTAATACTAACATTTTTTCTCTGCCTCACATAAACATACACAAGCGCGCAAAGCAAATAAAAAGCTTGAATAGTAAAGTGCAGCAGAGCTTTTAGCACGAGTTGCATAAATACCAAGATTAGCGCCGTTTTTCAACTCGAAAGGCCAAAGTATGAACTTAATCAATAGAAACACCAAGTGTGCGGAAAAAAAGGGGGGCGGGCATCTGCTTGGGTATTTTGCCCCGTTAAACATAGAAATACACCATTTTACCTAATCTTAACCAAAAACAAACAATAAAGTAGCAATCAGTTTGCCTGCTAGATGTAGATTGGTGCCTATCCAACACCAATCCACAGGCAAAAAGCAAATTCTAAACAAAACAGTGTGTTTCAGAAACACAGGATAATTCCGCTGATTAAACAAGCGAAAAGAATCACCAGCAACACTCTTTCTTGCCTATTATCAATAAACCAATAAAACACTTAGCTTAACGGGCTTAAAGAATAAAAAGGGCCGAGGTGTAGCAAAGTGTGGTGTGATGAGCAGAAAAGAAAGACGTTCTGAATGCTATAAGCTGATTTCAGGGCTGTAAAAGTTTGCCCTGCTTTACAAGTAGATTTGCATTCGCATTTGCACTTGCTATGTTACCTGATAGTTGAAAAGGGCTCAAGTGCATTGGATGTTGGCAATAATAAAAGCAGCAACAAAAACAATTTAATGACTAAATTAGTGGGCTTTTATTAGCCTCTGGGAATATAAAAACTGACGAGTTATGTAATGGATGAAAATCAGTGCTAGAAATAGAAATCAAGCACTCGCCAATTACACAGGTCTAAATTTAATGTTGCCCACTAGAATAGGTCGGAGTGTGAAAACTCTGTTACTAGAGTGTTGAATACAAAAACAAGGCAGAAAAAAAAAAACAAGGCAGCACCATTTGAAAGCAGGTAAGGAGCTGGAGAAGATAAAGCAAAACCAAATACTAAGCAACAACTAACCCATTTGAGCAATGTATTTTGTTTTGGCTTGTAGCCCAGTTTTGAGAGGTGATGGTATGATATTGAAACCAAAGAAGCCTCAACAAGTAAAAATAGAATCGAATGGAGTAGAGATAGTAAGTGATGTAGTAGATGGCATTTGGATGGCAATGCTGTTTAAAAGTGCCAGTGTTGGCTTGACAGAACATGGCGTCATTGTGTAGCTAATCATGGTGCAGAAAGATGGCTAGTGAAATCAGAGTTTAGTAAGTAAAAAAGAAACACAGTTAGAACGCGTTAATTAAAACGTAATCAATTTTTTTTAAAAAAAGGTCAAAGGGTAAGCCATAAAAAAGAGTTTAACAAAAAAAAAACGCGTCTGTGATTAGTCAAGAGAGAATGGCAAAACGAATTATACTTGTAGCTTCAACACATTGGCAGCCATCAGAAACATTCATTCAAAACTCGTCGATTGATTAAATGTAACCTTATTTTCGTATCATAACATTCCATTACAACGCTATTAAGGCTTCAATCTATCATTCCGTGAATTATCTTTCGCTTCATTTTTCCTTTATTCTAATCGCTGGGACCTAATAAAAAAAAAGTCCAACAAAAAAGCACCACCACAATAAGCAGGATTGTTGAAGAGAATTTTTTTTAGACAATTAAAGTTTAAAAAAATATCGAGTATTTCTTTGAACCTAAAAACACTCAACATTTTAAAATCTACTTTGCTTCTTTGGACTTTTAGCCTCTCTAAAATAGCGTACCTGACTCAAGTAGCTGGATTGTTGTGAGTGCGTGTACGTGCGTGTACTTTGATTTAAACATAGAATTTAGAACTTTTTTTTTGTTGTAGAGGCAATTTTTTGAAAAACAATTTCCACCTTCAATTGCTATCACAAGATTTGCCCAAAAGAGTGCACCGGTAGAGAACAAAATCGAAGCTTGGATATAATATAGTAAGAGGTTAGATAAAGGTGATTATAGAATTTTGGATTTATAGCTCGGAATTTTATACGAAGCTGCCCCCCCCCTTTTTTTGCTAGTTCTTGTCAAAAGAAGCAGCTCAATTTAACCAAAAACCAGAAAGTTAAATAAAACAAAAGTATACAATGAAAAACAAAAAGTAGGGCGTGTGATAAAAATGGCGCAAATGATTGTACTGGTGGGGCTTCCAGGCTCGGGGAAAACGACATTCTCCAGCAGAATGACATCTATTTTCAAGGTACTCATGTTAAAGCAATCACAAATATTACCAATCAGGTTTCAAAATTAAAAACATTTTTTAAACGCTTTGTCTAAAACAAGCTGGTATTTTTGTGTATTGTGACGTGTTTTGTTCCTGGTATATCTCTGGACCTGTGTGCGCGAATAGGATTGGGTGTGGATTAACCAAGATACGATAGGTAGCCGGTCGGTATGCGAAGCTGAGGCCACAAAAGTTTTAAAACACGTAAGTTTGATCTATTCACAAGCTTTGCCTTCTCATAAGCTTGATCTATTCAAAAGTTTTTAGCTTTGAACATAATGCATTGTTGCTATTTAATTGAACAGACAGTCGTTTAGAAATCATAAAAAACTACAGGAGATAGTTGGTAGTTATATAAATAGCAATATCGATGGTAATATAATAATGATATGGTACAAAATATCTATAGGGAGGAAAAGTCATCATTGATCGCAGCAATTTTGACGAAGATGAAAGAAAGGTGTGGATAAAGATAGCCGAGGATCAATACTGTCCAGTCGACGCGTTGTTTTTTGGAATAAACTCAAAAGTAAGACACATGTTACATAGCAATTTATAACCAACAAAGCAAAGAGGGGAGGCGGTAAGGTAGTATTTAAGGTCTTGGTTTAACACAAACGAAATAATACAAAAACTAAAAATAAACTAAAACCAAAACTAAAAGGTATGCAAGCAAAGGGTAAAGGACAGAAAAGGCCATCCAAGTGGTGTGGAGGGAAAGTTTGGGTTTGAGGTGGTATCTAGATTTGATAGACTATTGACGCGCCCAACAACGTATGAGGGATTTAGATTTTGCCATGACATACTTTCGCATTTGCCAATGGGGAAAATGAACATGACGATTGACATGATGTATAGCGAGACAACAATTAAGGCTATTATGGCGTTGTTTCCTTGCGGCAGTTATAACGCGAGTGAGAAGCAAGAAAAGAAAAAAACCACCGAGGTGGAGATAGAGGTGCATGCGCATGAGAAAAAGAAGGGAGAGTCAAGTTCAGAAAAAGTGAACATCGAGATTGATGTAAAGCAAAAAACTGGTGGTAAGAAGTGTGATGAGGGGGGAAAGCCAAAGATTGAGATTGATTTAGACGTAAAAATTGACAATAAGAGCGAAAAGAAAGAAAGAATCGACATTGACACGTCGTTGTTTAGCGAAAGTAGAGTGTTTAAAAAGCCACAGAGTCACAGCCATTGCGAGGGTCACAAAACCGAAACAGTGGTGTCAGCGAGGCCAAAGCCAAAGCCAAAGCCAGAGTGCGGCAGTGATGGCAAGGATTTCTGGTCAGAAACATGGGCGAATAAGCAGCTAGCACAAGTGAAGCCAAACGAAGGGTTTGGGACTTATAAGGAAACAAAGGCTATGTGGGAGGATGAGAACCACACACAGCACTTTAACCACTCATTGTTTAATGAGCAGGCGGAGAGGGAGGATAAGTCGAACAGGAAGCTGGAGAAGCGAACACGGCATGTGCAGCACTCTGATCATATGGTGAGTGCAGTGACAGGGGTGGCGAGGGCGTTTGACCACATGACGTTGGACCGAGACCAGCGCGGACATGAGGTGAGCAGTGGTGGAAGTAAGGAGCATTTCCATGAAAAAACGCATTTCCATCACCAACACGAGCACCAGGAGGATGCAAAAAGGGGGACAGCACGGACTTATGAGCACAAGCACATGAGCAGCTTCCGACACATACACAAGGGTGAGCCCGATAAGGCGCGTAGCGAGGCTTTTGAACATAGGTCGTTCAACTATGCGTTTAAGGGCGGGGCTGGTTTTGATCCTGAAAAGGTTATGATGAGCTCGTCAAAGAACAAGATGAAATTTGAAGACGAGATCAAGGCTAGTTTCCACAACTTGCCTATGAAAGAAAACTTCAAGTTTGTCCAAAATGTAAAGTGGGAAACTGAGCTGCCAACCAAGCCAAACTTTAGTGTTTTTAAGTGAGTTTTAGCGCTTCGTAGTTGGACTGCTTTTTTCTACTGACGGTAAAAGCAAATACCGGCAACAATATTGTTCGTTTACCGGCTTTTTTTCTTTTTTTCCTTTTTCACTGCTTTTCCTATTTCCCTTCTTTTTTTTTATTTTGCATTTTATATATAGAAAAAATATAATTAACACATATTTATATAAAAGACTTTTATTAATAAAATAGTTGGTCCAGACTTGTAAATTGAAAGAAAAAAAATAGAAAAATAGAAAATAGGCGGCTATAAAAACCAAGTAATTGAAATAGAACAAAGAAGCAAGTATATATCTCTGAAAGGATGATTGGTGGAGGAAAGGTTTTGTGTTTATTTGAAAAGCTTTTGGATGGATACATTGTGTTCAGAGTCCTTCTTCATGACCTTAGAAACAGCCATTTCAAAGTCTTCTTGTGTTACATGAACTCTACGCTCACGCAAAGCGTACATTCCAGCCTCGGTGCAAACACCCTTAACCTCTGCACCACTGGCACCGCCCATTCGCTCAGCTATTTTGCGCAGGTTGATTCCTCTAGTCAAATTCATTCTTCTCGAATGGATCTTTAAAATGTCTGTTCTTGCAGCCTCGTTTGGTGGTGGGAACTCGATTTTTCTGTCGATTCTTCCTGGTCTTAAAAGTGCAGAGTCCAAAATATCTATACGGTTAGTAGCCATAATAACTTTGATGTCTTGCGATGGCTCAAACCCATCCAACTGATTCAGCAGCTCAAGCATTGTTCTCTGAACCTCCGAGTCTCCTCCTCCGGACCCAGACTCTCCTCTTGACGACCCAATTGAATCAATCTCATCCATAAAAATAATCGATGGGGCATGTTCTCGTGCCATAACAAACAGTTCTCTAACCATTCTGCTTCCCTCTCCAATATACTTTTGCACCAACTCTGAACCCGAAACTCTGATAAAGCAGCAGTCCGTGTGATGCGCAACCGCTCTTGCCAAAAGTGTCTTTCCTGTACCCGGTGGTCCGTATAAAAGCACTCCTTTAGGCTGTGCTATTCCCAACGCCTCAAACAGTTCCGGGTGCTTTACTGGCAGCTCAATCACCTCCTTGATTTCCTTGATTTGCTTATCTAAGCCTCCCACCATATCGTATGTTGAATCTGGCACCTTCTCCACCATCATCAAGCTCACCAATGGATCCACATTGCTAGGAAGAATCTTGTGCAGCATGTACGAATCCGAGCGAAGTGCCACTCTAGTCGACGGGACAAGCTTTGCAATGTCGATTTCTGGTGAAATATCTACTACGTACTTTCCTTCTGGCTGAATCTACATTATTTTCAATCCATCTCGGTTAAACCGCCATTTCATACACAACACGCCTCTACTTTACCCCTTCACAAACTTACTTTAACCAAAACCTTCTTTTTCCCCATCAGCTTGATTACTTCGCCAACAGATGACCCTGGTTCTTGAAGCAATCCAAGCTCCTCTTTCAGCAGTCGAACTAGATTTATAACATTAAAGTCAGAAAGTTAAAGTAATCCCCCACCTGCAATAAAAAAAATGCTTCACTCGTAACCTTTTACACCTCAAAGCCAACAAACTATTTTCAAACGATAAAAAAAAGCCCAAGTTACCTTTTGAGTTTAGAACATTTCGCTGTGCTTCTAAACGACGAAGATTGTTTGTCTTGTCAACTATAAGTTGTTCCGATTGCTGTATCTTACTAAGGTAAAAGTCTTGCACCTCCCTTCTTTCCCCACTAACACTGCTATCTACTAGATTAGCAGGATTTTGTTGAATATCTACTTTTGACATTTTCTTTCCTACTAGCTTAATCTGTCTCTTTTTTTTGGTATAGCTCCTTATTTACTCCCGATTCTTGTGTGTTTACTGACACTTGTTTGTCTTTTTTCCTTCTTTTTACTCGAGCGTGAGCTTTACTTTGTTTTAATGGTGTATTCGAAATATATATAACAACAGTACAAAGAAGAAAAAACACCCGTTTATTGGTCTATATACTCTTTGCTAGCGAATTCAAAACAGATTTGGATTATAGCTTTTCAAGTTACTATTTTGTGCTTAATAACTACTAAATATCGAATATCGAATATTGAATACTGAATACCGTATTTATATTATAGTCTGGTGTATTTTTTTTTCTTACTTTTATTTACATTCAAGAATGACGTATAATAGCTAGTGTTTTGAACTGAAGTTGGAAAAATAGAAAAAAACAATGCTACTTTGTGGCCATTGGTCTAATTAGCATTGCTGAATTTTTTACTTCGACTTCCAACTAAAAGTAATCAAAGTAAATCTCAACACCCAATGAAATACAACAAAATCTCAGCACTACCTTGAGAGACCAAATTATCTAAATCTCTACTTAACTCTCATGGTAGATGTACAAAGCGACAAAAAGTAAAAAAAGTAGAGCGTTTCTTTTTATTATTATCATCCAAACCAACCAATTCGGGTCAACTGTATACATATATATGTATACACCGGTGACAAGCTTTTGTTTTTATAGCAATAGACTTACCAATAATGGTATACCCTCATTTAGCACTAAAGCCATAAGATATTTCGTTAAAACTCGCGTTTGGTCTATAATCGGACTATGCATAAGTCTACTGGAAATGCTAAAAAAAGGGGGGGTCTCTCCAAACTTACGGCAGTTTGATTTTACAAGACTAGTGTTCTGGTGCAGAATTCGCTGGTTGATGACTGAGGCTTCATATAAACGACCTCGACTATATACTATTATCATGCCAAGAAGAGAGTAAAACATAAAATAGTTACAAGCACAAAAGTTATTATTTGATAACGTATGCCATACACGCAAAGAAATAAAATTTATTCTGGTTAGATGGCCGAGTTGGTCTAAGGCGCCGCGTTAAGGCCGCGGTCTCTCCGGAGGCGTGGGTTCAAATCCCACTCTAATCAATTTTTTGATCTTTTTTGATCAAAGTTTAATATAACACATACGACCTTTTTTTTATGTTTCTTTGACTTTGGGATAAGTTTCACAGTTAGAATCACACTTTTATATTTAGCATCACGCTTTTATGTTTGGCTTGATGGATTAGTCTATTCAACGGTTCTAACCTCGTTACAGATTTGCTGGATTATCATTCAACACTCGTTAGTTGAAAGATGCTTTGTCCGACCCCCTAGTCTCTTTAGGTTTATTCACACTGCTTTAAATAGTGTATACAAACTATGTGTTTCCTTTTAAAGGTTCAAGGCAGCAAGGCTAACAAAGCAAGCTTGATGTAAATGGCAAAGTTGGAAAATTTTCCAACTAAAATGGCATACTCATTATCAAAACTGATTTGATTGGACCAATAACTAGTCTGCAAAAATATTGAGTGATAAGTAAAAAAAAAAAAGATAAACTAACCATTTTTTTTTCAATTTGGTTTTAATTTAATTTTTTTTTCTATAGGCTTTATTATTCCCTCAAAGATCGCTTATGTTTAATGGTAAATGTAAAATAAATTTGATTTGGATAGAAGGGCTGATTTATTTTTTTATTTTAAAAGCAAGAGCAAAATAAAGTAAGTTTACCCAAGGTGTTGAATTTGGATTTTAGGTTACCTTTTTTTAATTTTTTTTTTAATTGCAACTCCTTTTTAGCATTACCTCTACTTTTAAAAGTCAAAAAGTAAAAAAACAGGAATACACCAGACAACAGAGCTATACTAATAAGAAAAATGGTAAGCACAGTCCTGATTATTTAAACAGATTTTTTGACAATGATAAGAAAAGGGAAGGGCAGAATCAGAATAGATTGATCAATCATTGAGCACAAAGCTTCGAGATAAAAAATAGAGTCGAAATCTGCTTGTTGTTTTTAACAAAAAGATTTTACTCCCGGAAGAAATGATCCAGAAAATATACACTCGCCGGATGTTAAGTCGCTTGATTGGTTTTTAGTCAGGGAAAATCAAAAAGTAAAAAACAACCAACAATTTGATACTTTTGGAGATCGAAGATGTTTGAGTAAAAAAAAAACACAGCCCGTTCCAAGATCACTACACTTATACGGTGCATGTATATATCTGCATGTATTTGTATCGAATCTAGTGAAACATTGCTTAGATCGGAATGCCATCTCAACAAATCTTATTAACGATTTGATTTGATTAAAATAAATAGATTAGAGGATTAAAATTAGCAAGCAGATTTACACCATCAATCTCAAGAGGTGCTTTCAAGGCTCAAAGAGTGTGTATCCACAGCTCCTCGGTTTCTTTCGAAGCTTCTACCCAGCCTATTGAACCCCCAAAGAACTCACAGGCCGCTAATTTGAGCCCAAAAATTGTTTCTATTGTTGATGAGATTTCAAAGCTAACTTTGATTGAAACCTCCCAGCTCGTTGACGCAATCAAGGTAAAATAGTAGTGACAATAAATTTCATTTGTAATCTTTTGTGGCCTGAGTCAGTGTAATAGTTTAACGTAGGATACATCCTAGCCAGTACTGACACTAATACAAGCACCGGAACTGGGACTGATACTGATGTTTAACTACATTGCTGTATATAGTCAAGATTTAACATTACCGAGGCAATCCAGGTCGCAGCAGGACCAGCAAGCACTGGTGCAAACGACGCAGCAGCCCCAGTAGAGGTAAAATCAGCAGATACAAGTGGCTTGTTAAAATACAGCTTTATTTTTATTTATTATTTATTTATTCTGTGATATATTACTGAAATTTACACGTCAATATTCGAGTTTGTAGCTAACACCACATCTCTTTTCTGCCTCTTTTCTGACTTTTTTTTATTGCTTTTGCGTTTTTAGGAAAAGGCTATCGAGAAATCCGAATATACTGTTAAACTTGACAAGTTTGATCCAACACAAAAGGCTAAAGTCATTCGCGAGGTTAAAGCTTTGCTTCCAAATCTCAACTTGGTAGCTGCCAAGAAGTTTGTCGAGGAGGCACCTAAAGTTATAAGAGAGAACGTTCCTAAGGAGGAGGCCGAAAAGATCAAGGCCACTCTAGAAGCGCTGGGTGCCACCATTGTTTTGGAATAAAGCATCGCTTGGCTGCAAGCCTCAAACAATACTTACTTTTTATAAACCCAACTAACTAAAATACATTAAAAGATATACAGATATTATTTATTTATTTTATTTATTTAAATAAAAATAAAAATCAATAATAAAAAATAAGAAAAAATAAGAAGAAAAAACCTCGAACACAATTTTAAAGTAAATTTTTTATTTTATTTTTTTATATTTCGCCTTTTTATAAAAAATAATAATAGTAAGTTTGGAAAATGACAAATAGTCAATTAACGTCGAAATCAAGCTGGTGACGACGTTTATGTTCAGCTATTAAGCAGGGAATATTGTATACACCTAACTCCAGTTCTTTTTGATCTCCATAACCCATGACCACTCCAGATGTACGATCTTGTCGTCGTCAATAAACTTGCTCTACATTTACATCACATCAATTATCCGTGTTAGATTGGGTTCAGTCCGAGTGTATGTTTTTCTTGTATTTTGGTAGTTGGATAAAAGTAGTTTTTCAATATACTGAAGTATTCCTATTTACCTTGACGTTGTATTTTCCTCGAGCAAGCATGCCTGATGGAGCCTCCTCTGGCAAGAACTACATTTGCGTGTGTGTATTGTCAATTAAGGGAATTGGTCAAAGGTGGAATATTACTAGAAGAGATATCAACATCAACATCAACATCAACATCGATGACTACACTTACCTTCTTTTCGTACACCTCGTCAGAAGGTCCATAACTTCCCAACATTTCTTCGGTACGGTCAACTAATAACAAAGTATATAATATCAAACCCGTAAGGCCTCTCGTTTCTTTCCTGTCAAGTTTGCTTGGTACCACTTCTTTTGGTCAAAAAGTATTGTAAGAAAGAAAAGTATTTACCTGTTACTCCAGCACGCTTAACTGCTTGTAGATATTTGAGTCCTGAGATCACATCGTGCTGGACCCTATAATTGGAAACCAATTTAGTTTAACTTTTTAAAAAAGGAATTAAAGTGAAAGAATGCTTAAAACAAATGGTATGTTGCTAGGTATGCGATTAATCTATTTCTAAATGAAGCACAAAAATGATAGCAAAGCGTTTCTTACTTGAAGCGGATTTTGAATCTGTAGTTAATCCCTTCTTTTATTACAAGTGGGTGACTCTTCAACTTGTCAATATTTTCTATTAGCGTGGATGTTTATGCAGCCCAGTGATGTTTGTTAATATTTTCCGGTTGGCCAAAGCATAGTTTGTCTTTTTTTTCAGATGCTGTATTCAGCTTTGACTGTCGGTTTTATTATTACTTGGCTTTGTATTTACCTTTTGTTGAAACGTCAAGAATCACGTCTTCCCTATCCCCAACTTCCAATACCAATGCAATTACCACTACTTTACGTGGATCATCAGTTGGTGAAACGACTACATTTTCATACAAATTTGAAACTGTGTTAGCTTCTGTCTTGATTTTTTCCTGTGCATCCAAAAAAATACATCCAAAAGGCCCTCGTATCTATAGCCATGTTGGCTGTAATTTGGCACTCTTACCCTTGGCCTTGTCCAAACCCAAAGAAGCCTTCCACTTATTCAAGGATTCATCGTTGCTATCCAATTTCTCGTACTCTTCTAGAGTTTTCTTTTCTCCAACCTGGTACCCTTCCGTGGTTGTTGGTATGAGATCATCATGTTTATCAGCCATCTGAAATTAAGGAGATTGATACAACCATGTCTTAGTTTCATTTTCTTTGTATATACACTTTGTAAATTCCCCATCAATGCATCCACATTCATTTATACATACAAGCCCGCATAATGCAGCAGGGCATGACGCTGTTTAAAATAGTCCCTGGCGGCTTTATACCAGCTCTATTAGCAATTGTGTGATGATTCACACTGCTCTAAAATAAAGCAATGGTGTTTTATAAGCCTGCATTGTTATTTGTGGATAACTAAATGGAATTACCTTGAAATTTACTTTAATTCCTGTTTTACGTACGGAGCAACAATGTTATTTAGTTTCCAAATTCGAATAAGAGGATTTAGTCTTGTTTTTTAAGAGAAAAAGATGGTTGTATTTTGTTTGGTAGAGTAAGGTGATTGATGTATGTTTTATTCCAGCACAATTGCTTTTTTTCCACTTCATTTTGTAGATTATTTGCTATTTAATCGAGCCAATTTCAATTGTTGCCTAAATATCAGCAACACAAAAAATATATTCGCTGCAATAAAAAGGTATAACATATCTATTAATAGTGCTGCACATCTGTCTAATTTAATGCATTATTCAAAAAAGCATCAATTAGTGCTACTAAACACAACCACTCTTTGCTTTTCGTTTTTTCCCTTAATGCAGTCTGCTAGCATAAATGGGTCATTGGGTGTACATATAATCTAGCGTTTGATTGGCTTTTCTACTCGGAATTCAACTCTAGGTAGATCTCCAACCAAACTAATTTTAAACTCCATTGTTTATTCGAAGCAAAATGTCACTTTATTGCATTTGATGCAAAATCTCCAATAAAATCTAAGCAAAAGTGCTCTAATGCTACATAACCCAGTTAAAAATGGAAAAGTAGATTTCCTTCGAGCATATAACACTGATATAAATAAACAGCTCAATTGTTCTCCAAATCAATGTCAGATTATATCAATTTTGTATTACTCACAACCTTTTTAGAATAACTTGAAATTAAGTACAACCAAACCAACTTTTACTTGAACCAGTTTTTGTTTATATAATTGACTTTACAAGAGCTGGGATTATTGTTCGCCTCCTCAGCAACATTATTAAATGCTGTTATTTAAGTGTATCGTCTTTTTTGGATAATAATTATATTAATTAATATTGCTATTTAAAGTTTACCTCAAAGGTTGCAAATCCTCACTATACATAGTATAGTGCATAATCAGGTTTGCACAATCCAATTCAGAATGAATGTATGGTTGCAGCATATATACCGAGTTGGAAAATTGTGTACCTATTTCTATGAGGATAAAAAAGGCTGGTTTGGCTAAATCCCAACAATAATATAGGGTTGGTTTTACAAGCACCTTTGAACACACATGGCGTGTTTCGATTGATGACAGTGTTGATGCCGTACATACTGTATCCATACAACTGTATAACCACTTGTTAACATGTATTAACATTATATTGATATTTGACTAGTGTCAAAGTAAAAAAGTAAAGAGTAAAAAGTAAAGAGTAAAAAGTAAAGAGTAAAAAGTGGAAGATAAAAAATATAATATAGTGAATAAAAGAGGTATAAATGTGTAAAGTGTTGAACATGCTTGTAAAAGGTTTGTGTTTAATAGAAAACGTGGTTCTATCGAGTTGATGATCGTTGGTCTTGGCCATTTTAAAGATCACTATAAAAAAAAAGTACGCCCTTGTGTACAGCGTAAACCTAACTTCTGACAAATAGGTATTGAACGAGTAACTTGTATATATGTATAGATATTATTGCAAGATGAATTATTATTTAGTAATGTAAAATATTTAAATGTAGCAATTCTCCAAAGCTGAATCAGAAGCGTATGGATATTACAAGACGGGATTGACACAAGAGATGGTGATTAGTATTGCTAAAAAACAAAGGATTTCCCCTCAACTAAGCGAATCACGAGCAGAGATAAAAGAAAAATCTATCGGAATAGGAGTAAGACCAGCCATATACATACAAAAGTGAAACTTAAATTCTAATATGGTATATATATGTACATGAAAAAGGGCGTAATATAACGTTGACAGTTTAAGATAAGGTTTCCTAAACAGCGTTGTTGGTGTCTAGTAGCTCTTCAGAGGGTTACCAATATTTGTAATACATTGCATTATGTCCAAGGGGGGTGTCCCATAAAATTTGGCATTGTACTATTGGGCTACCTCTCACTACAGGTGTTGTGTGTGATGATGCAAGTTTGGTTTAAAAATGCGAAATATGAAAGCGCGTTTGTAGTGATTAATTAGTTAGTGTAGCGAATAATGGCAGTAATGGGTAGAGAGCAAAGTTGAGGGAAAAAAAAAAGCTTGGAATCAAGAGAGGGTGGTAAAAGAGGGATTACTTTTACTTTTGGTCCACTAAATACGGTGGTTGACAAAAAGCAAATGAACCGGTCCAATTACGATTTAGAGTTTATAAAACCTGCCAATTAATATTTATTGGGTATTTAAATGGGTGAATTAATTTATAGTGACTGGAGTGTGCTAGTAAGTTTGGAAATCCCCAGTGCCAGTATGACCGGAAAAGAGTGCAAGATCAGACGAATGAGAGAGAAGAAATCAATAAAGGTGAATCGATTTTGGCTGCAGCAAATCAAGGCAAATTACTGAAGTTGTTAGAAATAGTATTGGGCCAATTAAAATCAAGCTAGGTAAATTAAAAACAAGCAATAGTAAAAGGAATCAAAGTATAATAAATAGCCAAGTATAAAAAAAAAGAATAGGAGGGAATAAAAAGAAAAAGAAAACAAATAAATAAAATCAAGGATTCAATAAAAAAAATAGAAAAAAAATCAAGGAACTCATGACACAGTTTAGTCGAAACATCAAGGTGTTGGTTTATTAAAAAGTTGATGAATCGGCTCTATTAAGTAAACCAATTCAACCACATTTAGCTATTGGTTTGTGTTGTAAAAGTATATAAAAGAAAAAAGAAGAAAAAAAAAAGATCTAAGGGTTAAAAAGCCAAATTCCAAAAAAACATAGAATCAGCAAATGGAAATGCGACCTTGCTAAAGTGGATAACAAAGTTTTGAAGGATTTTGGTTATTAAAACGAAAATATGAAAAGGGATGGATGTAGCAAATAGTTTGGGAAAAGGGCGAAAAAGCAAAGAGTTTCAGTGAGGAAGATTGAAAGTAAAACGTTCGTTTGGTCGAGAGCTAAAGTGTCGCGATTTCCGGTCCATTTTCAGCTATTTGCTTGTAAATGATAAAAGCAAATACTGGGATTTAATTTCAGAGGTCGGCTGTTATGTAAAGATTCAAGAGGAACGACATAGACGTAATCTGAATTTGGTGGGATAGAAAAGAGCAGTTTTTTTTCTTCTTGGGCAATTAAGAATATTTATATATACAAAATAAATTACCAATAGTCGTAACAGTGCCTTTTATCGTTAAGGAGTTAGTAAATATATCTTTTTTTTATTTAGCATATTGTTCTAATTAAATCTACTTTGCTTTTCTAATTCAACTCATTCTTTCTATTTTTTTTTTTGTAAATAATAACAAACTCTAACAAATCGGAAAACAAGACCCATTTATTTAAGCTAACGCAATCCTAGCCCTATAAATCCAGTGTACAATATTGTTGCTCAAGTTTCGTTATAAATAACATACAAATAAAGCAGAGTCTAGATTTCTACAATCTCGCGCCCTTTAATATTTATTTCACCAACCGCTTTTTCTCAACGATCGAGTCCCAGTACCAAACCTTGAAAATCTGAAATCTACTAGCTACATCTAAAGATTACAACACTTGTTTTTATCAATTCTATAAAAAAAATAAATCTAAAGTAGTCTAAGAAAAACCTCACATACAAAAAAAAGAGCTGGATACAAGATAGATATACAGTTTATTTTTGTCAATAATAAAAGCAGTAATCTTGAACTCACAATTGGAAATAGACAAGTAGGACACAAAGTAAGTTGATATATTTAGGGGTTAATCCAAGTAAATATGATAGGGCTGTACTTTGCTGGGTATTATAATATGCGAAACCCTTAACTAACACATAATTGATGGTTAATAACAGTAGAAACAAAGAAAAAAGTAGAAAAAAAAGAAGAATGTCCTTTTTACAAAACATCAGCAATGAGGAGAGTGCAAGTCGTATTGAGGAGCACAATGGAGAAGAGATCCTGAGCTTTGATGAGCAAAGACAACAGTCAATCTATGGAGCTTTCCAGAAGAAATCAGCGTTTCCACAACCATCAGACTCAGATGAAGATGTTTCAAAGTCGTTTGAAGGCAGCCCGGGTGTTGTTAGCAATGGGTCAACAAACTCAAGAGACACGCAGCTTACGCTTAGAGCGTTGGTTTCAACAAAGGAGGCGGGAATAATTATTGGGAAGGGAGGGAGTGTTGTGGCAGATATTCGCGAGGCAGCGAATGTTCGAGCAGGGGTTTCCAAGGTGGTGCCAGGGGTTCATGACAGAGTGTTTTCGGCTACAGGGAAGCTGGACAACGTGACATCAGCGTTTGAGATAGTGGCACATTTACTTACAGAGAACCTGAACAACAACAACAACAGCAATGGTAATAGCTACGGGTTTTCTGAAAACGGCCAAGGCACAAACAGCGTGGTAAGAATTCTTATTTCGCACAATCTTATGGGGACGATTATTGGCAGACAGGGGTTGAAGATTAAGAATATCCAGGAGGTTTCGGGGGCAAAGCTTGTGGCTACCAAGGAGATGTTGCCACAGTCAACGGAGCGCGTGGTTGAGATCCATGGAAACGTGGAATCGACCAAAAAGGCGATCCGGGAGATTGGGCTGTGCCTGATTGAGGATTGGGAGCGTGGAGTAGGGACGGTTCTTTACAACCCAGCAGCAAGAGTGCCAACAGTTTCATCGTTGTCAAACCCATACGTAAGCACGTACCGTGATCCGTTTGACTTTGCTTACCAAGACGAGGACAAGAAGGACGCGACAAACACAGTTGGCCTGACAAGACAGCGCTCGCACACAATATCGGCGGCTTTGGCGGGAACCAACCGGGACTACATGGTGTCGTCAATGCCAGTACCACCAAGAAGCAGCGTCAACTATGGAGGAAGCAGCGAGCACCAAAAGCCACCAGGGTACAAGATGTTCAACAGCTCCTTGACGATGAACAACCGGTTCAGGTCGCAGTCGGTGTCAACACAGCCCCAGTATAACTACCAAGAGCCAGCGAACATGCGTACCCAGGAGATTTCCATTCCTGGGGATATGGTAGGGTGTATCATTGGGAAGGCGGGAACAAGGATTACTGAGATTAGGCGTATTAGTGGGTCGAGAATAGCCATAGCCAAGACATCAGATCCTGAAACAGGCGAACGTCTGTTTACGATATCAGGAACTCCAGAATGCAACGAGAAGGCGTTGTACTTGCTGTATGGCCAATTGGAGGCTGAGCGTGAACGCCGTCTTGCAAATGCTCGCCTGGCTGCCAACTTGGAGTCTTTGAATGACTTGTCAATTCATGATGAATAAAGGGGTGAGGGGGGGGGGGGGGG
>LUVW01000006.1:496168-579774 GCA_001661515.1 Capniomyces stellatus | reverse complement strand
GGGGGGGGGGGGGGGGGGGGGGGTAAATAGCAACAATAAGATTAAGATCGAGAAAAGAAGAGAAAAAAAAGATGGAATATCACCTAATTGGTTGACCGATTAGTTTTATATATCCATTTCCCGTTTCCCCTTTTCACCTTTTTCTCTTTATTGATTTTTTTTATTGTTTATTTAATAGCTGGGCCGAGTCACTACTTTTTTTTTAATTATTTTTTTTATCACCTTATTTAATTATTTATTCCATTCTATTCCATTTACTTGAATTTAACTCTAAATTTATTCTGTTTGGACCGCTAAACCAATATAACCAACCTACAAAACCAGAAAAAGATATCAGAAATGGAGAGGGGGAACATCATAAACCCTTTGAGTAATCTAAACAAACAAGAAAACAAAAAGACAAACAAACAAAAAGACAAAAAAAAACAAAAAAAACAAGGGATGAGTGCTAGTCATAGTTATCAACAGACATCCAAAAGTATTTGTCCATGGCGTCGCGGAAGCGTTTTTTGTACATTCTTGGAGAGATAATGGTGGGTTCTTTGCCCATGGGTCTTAGGAACATGCTGTCTTTGGCCCAAGACTCGAGTTTTTTGTCCCAGGTGTAGGTGCGGATGTAGTCAACAATGCCAACAACAAGTTCGTTTTTGTCCTCGTCAATACCGCAGAGTAAAGAGTAGTCCATAACGTCAACTTTGGAGAGGAAAAGGGAGTCGTTCCAAATGGCGTCGTGTAGGTACTCCTTTGAGAGTTTTCTTATGAATATGGGGTTATTTTGGTAGATTTGGATAAAGTTTTCGTCTTGAAGTACAATGTTTGGCTTGTCATTGGCCAAAGTGTAATTGTTGTTACTGTTACTGTTGTTGGTATTAAGGGGTGAATGTGGTGGTAGTGGGGGTAGATGGCTGTTGAGCTGAGTAAATGTAGAGGTTTGTGGGGTTTGTGGGGTTTGGAATGTTGATGATAAAGGAATAGGTGGGATTTCAGAGGATAGCTTGGAGGCTTTAGAGGTTTGGGGGTTAGGGGGGGCAGAGTTTTGAGTTGGGTTGGTGGTTGATGAGGAAATGTGAGATGTGTTGGTTTGGCCAAGTAAAGATGTGGTGGTGTTGTTGTTTTTGTTTTCTATATCGACTAGACGGTTACTGATGGAGCCCTTGAGGTCAAAGATGCGGGTTACGTTTCTGCGGTAAAAGAGATTTTCCATGATAATGACGTTCATTTTAACAAAGTTGTTTGTGATTGGGTTTTTGAAGCTGACTTTAACAAGGCCAAACAGGCGGATGAGGAGGGTGAGCAGTTCATTTTTATGGGTTTTGAGCATTTGTTCAAAGTATATGGGAGCAAACTGAATAAAAGCCTTCATTTCAACGCCGCTAACCTGCTTGATGATGTAGCGCTGATCGTTGGTTTTTAGGAAAGCTGAGCCAGATTTCCCACCGGTTGCGAGAAACGACTTGCATCGGGACAGCGACTCAACAAACGTTTCTTCGCACCCGTTGAGTTTCCGAAGAGCGTCGAATTGGGCAACGTAGTACAACTTGCACGCAAACGAAGTTTTTCCAGCAATAAAGTTGAACTTGATGTGGTGACCGGGCATATGCAGCATTGCCATTTCTATGTCCTGGAAGTTTCTTGAGCCATATGGGTTGTTTGGTTTCAGCAAAAAATCTGTCGGGTTTGGCTGCTGCTCAATAGCCGCACCGTCCCAGCCCCCACGATCAACCCCCACATGACTACCTTGCTGCTGGGTGTGTTCAGGGTGCTGGGTGCGGAATTCGTCAATTAGCTGACGCAGCTTTGAAGTGTAATCAGGCGACGAAAGCGTCATTGCAATAATGGAGCTTGGCTCGGTTTCTCGGATGATTATTGGGTATCCCGCAACAATATGGTCGGTTGGCAGTAGTGGGTACCTGAGATTGAACCCCGTGTTCAGCAGCCGGTTCTTTTCGGTAATTAAAAGCAGCGACAAAAAACCCTTCCACAACTGCCCAATGTTTTCTGCACGGCTCTGGCTCTTGTGTGTTGTTTTCAACTGCGTATCTTTGTGGCTGCTTTCCACGTGCTGCCCGTTAGCCCCAACTCTTCGGTTTCTGTTAAACGTCACTCTCTTCTCTGTCTGCACCACTTTTTTGCCTCCTGTACTTTCCAATGCTGTATTGCCTACGTTGTCTGCGTTGTCTGCATTGCCTGTGATAAAATGCGACTTGTTTGGCGACTCTGCAAGCTGCATAGTGTCGATTTCAGCCGAGTCCAAGTCAGAACCAATCAGTGGCAACAACGCCATGTGCTTTGCAGAGTTTGGAAATAGCCTGCCTGCATCGTTGCTGTACAGACTGCTGAGGTTTGATTGTGGGACAAATGTTCCAGCAAGATCCATTTCAATGTTGTTTAGCAGGTTTGAATGACCCATGGGTGTTGTTCTCCTGGACACACCCGAGCTTGCTGCAGTAAAAGTTCTGGCAGGTACTTTGTCTTTGTTGCTAGTATTAGTTTTGTTTCTAGTGTTAGTTTTGATGATAATTTCACTTTTATGATTGGCGGCGGAATTGATGGGCATGTCTAAAGCTTCAAAGCTGTTTGCAGCTGATGGTTCGTTTGTAGAGTTTCCGTATTCAAGAATGGTTTTCGCAGCTTTTCCGTACGGCGTGCGGCCAAACAAGTCAATGAAGTTTGAGTCTTGAGCCTCCAAGTCGGAAAAGTAGTATGAGCTGGATGAAAACGATGCAGGTGATGATGTGGGTGACGAAGATAATATGTATGAGTGGGGTGTTGCGTTGGTTGAGTTGGTTGGGTAAGCTGAAGCGTGTGGTTTGGAGTGCTGGTTCAGTTTGTGGGGTTTATGGGGTCTTTTCCAGTTGGTTATGTTGTCAGAGATACTGGCACCATCAATTGATAAGCAGCTGGTTGACGATGTTTTTGCTACTAAAGTGGTGGATTTAACTGGAATTGGACGGCTTTCAGTCTTGGTTTTCGTCTTGGTTTTGGATCTAGATTTTGGATTGGTGGTTATCTTGGTTTTGGAGTTATTGGCCGCTGAATCGGGGTTGAAGCTTGTATCCGATACAGACTGATTGTACAGGTTGGATTTGGCAGACTCAAAGGACTGTGAAAACAGCGAAGATGACGTGGTGTTTGATGTGTTTATCCTTTTAATTGTTTGCTTGGTAGAGTTCCGATCAGTAGTTGGTGTTTGTAGAAGCAAGTTTGCTTTTTCTCCAGACTGATTTGCCGCTATTACAAGGCGACCACCACCACCACCAGAACCACCACCACCATGGGAATTAACGCCAGCACTGGCACCGTCACTACTGGTTGTGGGATGAAGAGTTGGTGTTGCTGTGGATGCTGGGGATGCTGGTTTGATTCGTAATGTTTCAATTACAGACGTTCTGAGTCTGTTCCACGTCTGCTTGATTGGCTTGAACTTGGACTGCAGTTCGTTTGGCGGTCCTTTGTTCTTTGCCGCAGCCAGGCCGTGCTGGTCTGACGCAGCTGGCTGGAAACTCTTGGCTTGGTCAACGCTTGAATCGCTCGATTCAGATACACTGTAGCCATCGTCAACGCCGTGGCTGTGGTACCTTCTGTCCTCCTCGCTTAGGCTCTGGTGTCCGTCTACATGCTTGCTGCTGCACGGGTCGTTTTTGTATGGCGAGTATATGCTGTCAAAGCTCCGTCTGTACCTGTCCCTCTTGCTTTCTGAACTCTGCGTTTCCAACTGCTGGTTCTGGTACAAAGTCTTCATCCTGTACCTTGGAGCTTGCCGAGCCGTCTTGCTTTGATGATCTACAATCAACCAAGTAAATAACAGTAGTAAGTAAAACCAGTCAATGTACACTTTTTTTTTCTATTCACAGCGTTTTTTTTTTTTGTTTTTTTGTTTTTTGGTTTAGTAGAGCAATGTGATTACCTTGTTTGGCCATTTTAGCGTGCGTATCAAGAGTTCCTGAACCGTTCGAAAAGACTTTAATGTGTGAAATGTGGCCAGGCTTGGTTGGGATCTTTGTGCTGAGCAGAGTATTGTTTGAGGCAAAGATGCTATCCGGATACTCGGACTTTAGGCCAAACAGCGACGATTTTTTCGGCCTGATCAGCTGTTTTTCTTTGCCAACCGAGTCTACCGCAAATGTAGCTGGAATCACTAATGACGGCGATAGCATTATTGTTGGCGGTTTGGTGCTTGGTGCTCCCGAGTCTTGGCCATACCCTAATGGCACAAACTTTCTGAATTGAGGGTTGTTTTTCCTAACTAAAACTCGCTGTTTGCTCAGTCCTCCTTCCAACTGGACAGATCTACCAACCTTGTTTGTTTTGTCTTTATTGGTTCTATTTGCTGCTTGCTGTTGATGCTGGTTTTTAGCGTTGTTTGCTGTGACCTCGTTGCAAGGCTTGTTGTGTCCTAATCTAGTCAGTCTTGATCCTGCCGAGTCAGCTTGAAACAGGTTCCCCCCGCTTATCCCAATACCTATTCCAACACCGCTGCTGTATGAAAAATCGCCATTTTTTTTGTTCAACCCTTCTACAAACCCTCTATTATTGATGAGGTTGTTTTCCGTTTCACAAGCATTCAATTCTAAATCCATGTCCATGTCCACGTCTAAATCTAAACCTATACCCAAACCTACTGGGGCTTCTTCATTGAAGCCCCCACCGCTTATGTTGGATTTAGAGCTGTACGGCTTTTTGTTTATTGGTTTGTTGTGGACAGCCGATGGATAATTGGTTTCAGAAGAGTAGTTGGCTATATCAACAACCATTGGCGAGTCATTTAGCTGCGTTTCGTGGAACTTTTCAAGCAGTTCGGCCTGGCTTAACTTTGAATTTCCAGCCCGAACTGGCTCCTTTTGGCATTCATTTCTGCCACCACCACCACCACCACCATACTTTGCCCGCTTTTGTGAGGCTGAGTTTATGTATGATTGCTGGTGCCTGTACATAATCTCGTCCTGCTGCAGCATGATTTCCATCGAAAGTCTCCGAAAATGCGTTTTTTTGGCCACAAGCCTGTGTTTTCTTGCTGAACCTTGTACATTATTTCCAGTTTGCCCTCTTTCTTTTTCTCTTGTCCTCGTCCTTGATTTTGACTTTAACTTTGAATTTGATTTTGTCTTTGGTTTTGATTTTTCTTTTATTGGCTTTAGATTTGGTGATTGGCCTAGAACTGGCACTCTGGGCGGTTTCGTGCTGTTTTCCATTTCGTTTGTCATAAAGTACTCGTTGTGGCCTTCATACTCGTCACTGTCTCTACTATCATCAAAGTCTTCATTCTTTCGGATTCCCTTGTTAATTTTCTGACCCTTTGATTTTGCCTTTTTCTTATACTTACTGGATTGTTCTTTCTTTTGACCCTGTGTGTGTGGTTTAGAGTCAGTGGTAGTGTTTTCGGTCTGAAAATCGGCCCTATTATCCGCCAACTCCACAGAACCGTTGCTTAAAGGCATGCTAGCAGCTTTTTTTCTTAGCACCATGTCGATTTTCGCACCTGGTCCAGTCTTGCTTGTTTCTAGCTCGGGTTTAGGTGAATTGACATCACTTTGTTCAATTGAAGAGCCAGAGTTTGAATCCGAGTCTGTTTCTGAGGAACTATTTGAACCGTAGTCTGCAGAACAGCTTGCCTGGATGCTGGTTTCGTAGCTGGTCCCATACAACCTGCTGCTTCCCTCGACTGATCCAACATTGACACCTATAATCACACAAATCAGTGGTCAGTTTTATTGTTGATTTATGGCTAGAAAAACAAACGGCATGGATTGAAAATAGCAATAAAATAAGGAATAGTAGTAAAAATAAAGTGTTACTGTTGGTTTTGTAAGAGTTTTTTTCATTGATGTTGCTGGAAACGCTGTCCATGCTGGAAAGTCTAGACAGTCGACGACGACTGTTTGGGGCCTTTGAGTTTGCAGACCGGAATGAGTTTGGATCAAGGAGTGCAGAGGGTTTTTTAGGGTTGATCAGATTGGATAGTTGGAACCCACGGATGTTTGTGCTGTTGGAGATGCTGGAGTTTGGATTTGAACTTGCAGGTTTACTGGCGGAACCTTCAATGTTTGGGTCCAAGAACTGGTTTGAAATTTCAGTTAGCTGCATGTCCCACTCAACAACCTTCTCCTGCAATTTCTCGTAAACAACCATGAGTGCGAGAGTGTTGGCTGGATGACTGTTCTCAATGGTCTGCTTCAGCGCCTGCTGGAAGTACTTGTGCTCCGAAACGACGCGCTGCCTCAGAATCCCAAACGTCAACTTGCACTCGGCCTGCATCTCGCTGTCAACTTTTGCAATGTCAAAACCGAGCACCCAATCAAGCAACGAGTTGTAGTAATTGTCGATCCGCACCTCCAATTCGTTGGACTCGCTGATCTTGAGCTGGATGTTTGTTTCCAGCGTAAAGTACAGTGGTGCGGATGGCGGACACACATCGTACAGCTTGATGGTCTTGTGCTGTACACGCACGGCCATGTTCCTGTACGCAAAGTAGTGCGTAAAGTCTCTGTACAGCCTGTGCCTGCATATCCTGGCGCGCGGGTACACGTGGCTGCCGTAGAAAAACAGCTCCAGATACTTACCAAACGACGCGTGCCACGTCTCGGTGGTCAGTTTCATGACTGGGGTCTTGGCCGCGCACCTGCTGCACTCCTCCCACAGCAGCACAAACTCGCTCATTCCAACAACCGGACACGGCCGCTCCTCCACAACAAAGTCGATTTTGCCGTCGCCGTGCACATACGTTCTGGTGTGGTGGTACAGTGGCTGGTTGCACGAGTCCTTGCTTGGACAGTCCGTGTCCAGGTTGAAACACATGTCCAGCAAAAACTCTCCCAGCGTCACGTCACTTGCACAGTGGTACTCTATAAAGTGCATCTTGGGCTTTGCACACGTCCTCAACTGCTGCGGCCGCACCGCCTGGCCTTTTGACCCGCGCCCTGCTGCCTCCAACGTACAGTTTTGTACAACCGCATGCATCAGAATCAGGTGCTGGTTGTCCCACAGACTTGCTGGAATCGGTGTATACCTCAGAAACATCCTTCCCCGCCGCATCAGTTCCAAGTATGGCGCTATCTCGCTCCGGAACGACTGCAGAACCCGCACATCGTCTGCTGACGTCTGCTGCCTCAGAACCAGGTATGACAGCGCACTCTGCTGGCCCCCAATTTCTGCCACCAAACTGGCCGACTCTGTCCCCTCTTTTCCCGGCCTCGTGATCTTGAGCCTCAGGAACTGGTCCAGCTTTGCTCTAATCGTTCTTTCAGCCTCGCTCATTCTAACCAACACATATGGAACTGTTGGTGTTGTGTAGGGCGATGATGTCAACATTCTAGACCTATACCTACTTATTGCTTGTTCTGCCACCATCAAACCACTATTGCTATTACTGTTGCTGTTACTGTTGCTATTACTGTTTGTGCCACTGTTTTTGTGTTTGCCTGCCTTATCAGCCACTAAAAATGCACCTGCACTCCCATAGCTTGCTCTTTCTATATCCACCTGGCGATGCATTCCAAACTGGTTAATCAGTAGCGCCTGTTCAAGAAACAGCGAGTACGCTAGGCTAAGCAGCATCGACACCACTCTCCTAACCGGCTCCAGATCCATTTTCCCGCCTCTACACCCCCTCAGCACCACAGTCCCCCCACGTTCCGGGTTGCTGCCGTTCAAAAACACCATTGACTTTTTGCCTCCTGCCGACCGCGGGTCGTTGAATATCTGGATGTTCATTGTTTGGCAGCTTCCCACCTGCGGCCCCAACGCAAACTTATCAAGAGAAGTTACCAGATCTGCTCCCGTAAAGTACGCAACTGTTTGCAGAATGTGCCGCTTAACCCCGCTAATCACCGTCACCCCCTCCCCAACCAGCATGTCCAGCGCCAGCCGCGAAACTTCCCTCTCCACAAGCAGCAGCGTTGGCTTCGATGCCGTGATTCTACCAACCAGCTTGGTTGTGTACTCCTGCTCCTGCCCAACAGCCGTGTTCAACGACGAGTACCGCCTGTTCATCTGGTAATACGCCAACGGAAACGTAAGAAGCATCACCCGCACATGTTTCTGACTCCTCTCCATATGTCTATCCGCCACCTCCTTTCTAAACACTACCCCTGACATGTACCCACTGTCCTTCTTGTCACCCCCACCTATTATCTTGATCTTTACGTACTGGCTCAGGTCGTTGCTGCCTCCCAATCTAACCGCTGGCCTCACCTTGTCTGCAGCCTCCATCGCAATCCCCAATATTATAGGCCCCCATTCCTCTGCCGACTCCACCATCTCCTGCTCCATCAGCTCTCCACAAATCCTCTTCAGTTGCCTGTACGTTCTCTCGCTAAACTTCCCCTCCATTGCCCCCTTGCTCTTGTATTGCCCCAGCTTTGCATCCCTCTCCTTTATCCCCGCCAGCTCGCTTAGGAACCTTTCCTTCATTCCACCCAACCGCTGTTCCTCTGTGCTAGCCTCACACTCACGCTCACACTTATGCTCTTCCCCTCCATTCCCTCCCATATCTATAAACCTCTCCAGCGTCTTGTCCTCGCTGCTCTGCTCTCTATACAGCTCTATCTCACCTGCAAAACTCGGCAATTCTCCTGCTCCTCCCCCTCCACTATCGCCATCCATGAACCCTCCCATTTCCAGCGTCTCCCTATTTGCCTCCGACTCAAATATCTCTGCCGCCATTTCGTCAAACACGTACCCACTACTCCTCTCTACCTGCCCAACCCCCGATATGCTCTCCACTCCTCCAACCATCCTGCTCCTCTTTCTGTTCTGTCTTGCGTTAAGGCGCTCCTTCTCCTCTTTATTTATACCTACATCCACCCCATTACCCACCCCTTCACCAATCACTTCTTCAGCTCCCTTACCAACTCTATCCCCTCCCCTTCCTCCACTCCCCGTACTTCTATCCTTGATTTCTGTTCTTAAAGCTAAATGTTCTGCCCTTTCTCCATCCCCTCGTGCCCCCTGCTTATCTGCACTCGCCGTTGGTCTCCTCTCCTCCAAGTTTGTCTCTCCAGCAACCATTTCGCTTTCTTCGCTCGAGTGCCTATACTCCCCATCGTCATTCACTGCTCGCAAATAAAGCGAGTTCTCGTCCAGCAACGCCTCTTGATACTCCTTGTAGCAGTAGTTACATATCCGTATCTTCCCGCTCTTGCCTACTATCTCTCCAGAAACTCCATGATTTGCACATTTTGAACAAAATATCTGCCCTATTTACCCATTTATTACACATACCTCACATGTTTTTATCTCCTGTCCATTTACACACACACATACTCAATATTTATCACCCCTCCCACCCCTCCCTCCATTCCACTTACCACATAACCTGCAATGATGCTTCCTTCTAAACGTTGAAAAAAACTCTTGGCATGCCATACAAGCTATCACACTTTCGTCCTTCATCCAGAAATCCCTCCTATCCGTTCTCTGTGTATGGCCAAGTATCCCCGCAAGAATTGGCGATGTTCCAAAACTATATGGCTGGCTTTTAAACGAATGGCTTACGCTCGAACCTGAATTTTTGCGAATGCCCCTTTTGCTACCTCCGCCCTGCTTGATAAACAACGGCTTATACACCAGCTTGTCGCCACTCCCCTTTTCGAGTTTCTCCTTTACCAACTCCCCTCTTTTTGTTGACGACCCTCTTGATAAACTCGGATTCGGCACCTTCAACAGCTGCTCGCCTTCATTCCCAAGCACTGAATTCCCAAAGCTATTCCCGCTTTCCTCCAAAAAGCTACCATTCTCGTTTCCCAACTGGCTCTCTTTACTGCCTGTCCCCCCGTTTTGCTTGCTTCTCACCGATATTCTCCTCTCTGGCCTAAACACACTTGCTCTAGACACTGCCTGCTCTTTGACAAACCCCTTAATACTAGCTCCACTATTTTCCCGCCTGTTCTTCTGTAGCTTTGCCACCTCTACGCTCCTTATACTTTCCTCGTCACTACCTTTGCTCATTTCTACTAGATTTGTCGCCGATTTCGTTATTGTTTTATTTAACTGACACAGTACCTCTCTATCTGACAATGCCTGCTGCCGCCTCTCGCTCGTTTTACTGCTTTCTTCTTCCCCTAAAATTGGCGAATTTCGCTCTGGCGATTTCATTTTAGGCGAGTCTATAAGACTTGTCTTCAATCGCTCTATCCATCCCTTAATATTACTCTTTTCTTCTTTTGGTCTTTTTGACCTTTGCTCATAATTTTCAAATGACACAAACTGCATTCTGACTATTATAAATGCCCTCTATTTTTGCTGTTGTTGTTGCTATTTTCAGGATACTCGCCTCCCTTCTCTTCTCTACCCTCTTTTTTTTCCAAGGGCAAAGCAATAATTTGTCAAATCAAATAGAGGCTAATATAATGTCTTCATCAATATTCTATTGTAAAAATAAGTCGGCTGTGTATAAATAAAGTTGAAAGTGTAACAATACTCTGTTGCTTTATTTTAGATTTGATTTTGAATTACTCACTAAAGTTATAGGTGTATTTACTACTCTTTTTTTTATTATGTGTAGCTTAAACTTGACTTTTTGTCTCCGCGTTGTAATCCTTCCATAAAATAATAATCAATCAACCATTTAATTTAACGTAAAACAAATCAAAATCAAGCCAAAACCTTATTTGTTTCTTTCTTTCTTAGTCAGCAAACCGTATTTTCCTCCTCGTTCCCTCCTTTTAAAAATTCCATCTACAATCTCAATGATAATAAATTTTATCTTTACAACAAGGTTATGAACACTTTTCAACGCCAACTAAGAGTGCACCAAGTCAAAAAACACAAAAAAACAACTCTGCGGATAGAGTTGTTATAAACAGCACTTCTGAGCAAGAAGAACAGAAAATAATTACCATTTATTTTACGTGTATCAATGTTGTTTCTCTCACTATATGATTTCTAAATTAAAGTTCAATAAACGGGTACTGTCAATCTAAAAGTTTTCACTTTGACATGAAATCAAATTTCTAAGCTGAAAAATGACGAGTAATTTACTACATCGATTGTCATACTAAATCCATCAATATTTGGTATAAAACAAAAATGTCAACTCAATATTGTCTCGATTACTATCACCGTTACTTACAGTCCGTGTCTATCAATACAGCAGTGTGCCCCACCTAAACCACACCTTAGCCGATCACGTCGTGTAATCAATACAAGAGTAAGAGGTTGGTGTATTCTGGCACAACAGCGCTGAATTCTTTTACAAACATATCTCAGCTAAATACGTTGTGTGTCTCCCGATAGCTTTTTTTTAAAAAACGAATAGTTAGAACACCTTATCTAAAGCAATAACTGTCAATTAAATGTAAATTGTTGATAAAGACACGACACAGTCAATATAAAAATGTCAAAAACGTTCTACTAAGCCAGCCTTACACAGTCAACTTTTGGTAAATAATCACATGTTCACACGGTTGCATTAATTTGGTCAAAACCGTTTCCGTTGGCAAGAAATATCCAAAGCTCGCCAATATCAGTTACCAAACACCAACGGCTGGCAGTATACACAGTTACAAAAAGCAATAGTAACAAATCTTTTTATTAAATGCTAGTAAAAGCCAAAAGAAGCGTGTTTTGAAATTAAATTTTATTAAACATAATAAATGAAAACAAAACAAAGTTCGTATAATTTTACGACTAGTTTACTTAAGCTATTAAAGTACAGATGGTAGAAGAAAAAACATACGCAAGGAGTTAGTAACAAGAAAAGTGTTTATGGTTAACAGATAAACAAGATATCTGGAAAGCAATAAGAATACGTATGTAAATATCGATGGTTATAAAATGCAATTATTACCTTCTTCTTTGGGCGGAGTTGACTGCTGTGTCCGCACTTTCTCTTACGGCAGTTAGTAGCACGTGGTGGGAGACGAGCGTAGCACTTACGGCAGATCATCTTTTCGCAGTTATATTTAGAGGCCAAGGCTTTAAGCGATGGCTCAATAATACCACCACCACGGAGACGGAGTACCAAGTGAAGAGTGGATTCCTTTTGGATGTTGTAGTCGGACAAGGTACGGCCATCCTCAAGTTGCTTACCGGCAAAAATCAAACGTTGCTGATCTGGGGGAATTCCTTCCTTATCCTGGATCTTTTGTTTAACGTTATCGATGGTATCTGAAGATTCCACCTCGAGGGTGATGGTCTTCCCAGTTAGTGTCTTTACAAAAATCTGCATTCTAAAAAAACAATCGATAATCAAACTAAATTAAAATTTGCCCTTACAAACAGAAAGAAGATATTATAGTCAGTGGCTTGATTTATCTAGCTGGTCTTTTATTTTAAAAAAATAACCAGAACATTAACGAATCTGTAATTACAACAATTTTGTTATAAAGTTCGTTTCTTTTTTTTTAAACTCCCACAACAGCCAAGCGTAAACCCGAATAAATAAATAGTATTTCGGATTCGTTTTGACTTTATCTTTGTTTTTACCCTCCAACTCAACACCAGTTTGAGTAATTAAGGATTCGTAATAGCCAAAAAAATCAAGGCTTGATAAACAAACGTCTAGTTGGATTCAACGGATTCGAATCGTGTATACTTTAATGTGCGTATGGCTAGTTTATAGTGTACAATCTAAATGCATAATACATTATATATCTAGAAATTGATCGTACTTACTTTGTATTTGCCTTTTTTCGATATATTTAGCAGAGAGGGCGAAAACAATATTGAAGTTGAGAATACTTAATCAAGCCTTTCTGAAATTTTCTGTTGCCAGAATTTCGAGTTTGATTTTTTTACTTTTTTTTTGACTTGTTGGAAAATGATACAATTTTAGCCTATTACAATCTGGTTCGTACTAGTTTACAGCTATTTTAGCACTAAACTATGCTTTCTTTTCCAAGCACATTATTAGCTAATTGACATAATCAGCAAATTACGGTCAATTATTTGCTAGTATAGCTCTTTTTTTTTTTCTTCATCTCTTTATTGCTATGGCGATTATTTTTAAAGTGAAAAAGCAAGAGATTCACTCGTTTTCAGATTATTTAAGTTAAGCTCATACTGTTGAGTAGTTGGACAAAAACCACTAAATAAAAAGCCAAAGCCAACGAAATCACATTAGTCGAAAGTGGTTTTATTGGTTAAAACTGCAACAGAACTATGGGTGTTATTACATTCAAGGCTGTTTTTTCAAACATCAACGAGTTTCAAGGCAAAAATAGAGCTTTAAAAGCCAGGGTTTACCCAACATTTATGTCTAATCAACCACAGGAAAAAAAAAATACGAAATATCAGCGAATACTGCCCATCCACCGTTAAGAATTATAATCTGGCTAAGAGTTGAGTCCACATCGTTAAATGGCGTACCGAAACGGTACCGTAGCCTGGAAATGTGAAATAGTTAAGCTGTAAAGTTCGCTGGATTATTAAAGGTGCTCTGAATAGAAAAGTATATTGAACGGGGGGGAGGAAGGATATTGGGGTGGAGAGGAGAGTGAGAGGACATATCAAATGAAGGCAAAGCGTTGACGTAATGGATATGGGGTTAGTTAGACTGATTGATTGACTGATTGACTCTAAGCTACCATTCTTTCACATTTTATGGCTAAAAAAAAGTGAATGAGAAGTAGTTGTGAAGATCCAAGTAAAGATAAAATAACATTTTTACTCAACTGACCCCCAAACACTAAAGAACAATTTGAAATAATTTGATACTATTTTACTATAGTTAACTTGTACAACTTTTTATATTTATTAACGTTCATATTAATAAATTTCAATAAAAAGAAAAGAAAGGTAGTTGTGGGATTAATAGTTTTCAATAGAAAAAAAGGTAAAAATAGTGGTGAAATTTGTTGCAAAATCAAAAAAACAGTTCAGCGGTTCAGAAAACAAAGTTGTGAAGACTAAAAAAAAAGTTGTGGTTTCTGCAAAATGAACATAGTTGGTTGAGGTAAATGTTGCGAGGGTTTCTAGACAAAAATTAGAAACTATCAAGTTCAATTTGCTATTTTCATCATTACTAATTCAAATAAAGCAAAATGAAAAAAGCTAAATAATAGTTTTTTTTAAATTTTTTTATGGAGTATTTAGTGTTTAATTTTGTAAAGTAAATTAAAAGTAAAGTTTGTTGTTAATGTATTGTATCGAACTGACAACTTGGTTTAAAAGGCTAATAATATAATATAGCTAATCGAGCGCATCTTTGTAGAACTGAGCCAATTCGATTTTTGTCTTTTAGTATATCAAAGATAAAAACAAAGAATTGAAGCTAAAACTAAGTTATAAATCAATTGGTAGAAAATAAAACAATAATAATAATATTAAAAAAAGGAGTTTGAGACATAAAGAGAAGGGTGTACAAAACAAAACAAAAAGGGTAAAATGAATATAGGGACGGCGCCTAGGAAGGCTAAAAAGAAGGCACCAAGTTTATTTCTAAATGTTAGAAAACCTGGAATAAAAAGCAACACCACAGTAAAGCTGGAGCCTAACATCATTCCTAGCCTTGGGGCCAGTGCAAAGTTGATTGCGGATGCGAAATTAAACCAATCTGCTTTAAAAGAAAACGGTCGCAAACTAGGATTAGAAACAAATTCGACAATCAAAATAGAAGCCGAGATCAAAAAAGAGGAGAACAGACTTAAATCGAAAAGGGAAGCACCGGACACAAAGAAAGGCCTGGTAGCGGCAGGAAAGAAAGAAGAGGATACCAGAGAGTACACAGATTACCGACTGGTTTCTTCAGCTAGAGAGAGAACGCACAATGTTTTGCGGTTTCAAAGTGCGCAATCAATTGATCCTAAAGACTTTGTAACGCCAGTAAAGCTGCGTCGTAAAGAAAGAGTAAATTATTATGCCAATGCTGAGAGTGAAACTAATAAAGCAAAATTGGGTGAGGGATCGCATACTCCTGGCCAAAAGTTTTCAAATAGTCTAGAAGTAGTTGAGGGGGAGGGTAAGGAGGTGGAAAAAAAGCCGTTTGGGGCGTTTGGGGTAGGGGAGAGCATAAGTAAGGTGGACTCTTCTATAATAGCACCTTTTGGAGGAGGAGTACGAAACAAGCAAATGATGTTTAAAAAGCGCACCAAGCAGGTGTTTTTCGCTGACGAACAACAACGGAAGTTGAACATTGAAGAGTCTAGACCATGGATTCTAGAGGACTTTGATGGCAAGCAACATTGGACAGGGACACTGGAGGGAGGACAAAAATCCGAGTATGTTCTTTTTGTTTTGATGGTAAGTAGATATAAAACAAAAATGAACAAAAAAAAGAAAGAAAGGAAAAAAAATAGTCATTAGGCTTTTATGCGCGTTTCAATGTACTAACGGCAGGCTGGTTGATTGCCATGGGAACTTTAGGAGGATGGGTTCAAGGTTGTTCCTGTTGATAGGTGGTACAAGTTTGCACCCAAAATCAAATATGCCACACTTTCACTTGATGAAGCTGAAATCGAGTTGAAGAAGGCACAAAAAAATGATACCCAAAACAGATGGCTGATGAAGAAAAGAGCAAAGTTGCAAAATGATGCCAAAGATGGAGCCACGAACGAAAATGAGGCGCCTGTTGGTAGCTTAGCATCGTTATTGGACAGCGGTGTCAAGTCTGAGCCAAAAGAGACCAAACATAAATTGGTCGTGCACGACAACGATGATACGTTCCACGACTCTGACGAAGATAATAGAGGCGGCCGTTCTAAAGGCAAGCAACATGGCGACGCTGATGAGGTAGATTTTGAAGATGAGTTCCAGGATGACGAAGAGATGGCGGATGAATTATTTGATGCCATGGATGAAGAGGCGGAAAAACCGGTAAGGATGATTATACACTTTTATTCATTTAATGGATATGCTTATATAGCGGGGTTCACTATTTTTGGCTGGTCCCATTAGTATGTTCTTGCGACGTCGAACAAGCGCTGATTTATCCTTATTCTTATCCTTTGTTGTCTTTATGTTTCTGCCTGCATTTTTAGTCGAAGCCAAGATCAAATGTCTTGGAACGATCTGATGACGAGGAGGACGAGGAGGACGAAAAGTCCAAGCTTGGACTTGCGGGCGAAGAAATGAAGAAGCTTATGAGAAGAAGAGAAAAGAACAAGGCCTACGAGTCAGACCATGACGAGAATCCCTACGTTTCTGATGTAATAACTCGTTTCATATTGCATATTAGTACATGTCTGTTTCATTCCTTTTTTGAAAATTGCCTTTTAAAGTTTTCACGTCCAGTTTATTGATTTAAAGGTACATTCATACGCCTACAATATTATAGCTGTCTGACCAAAGCGATGAAGATGAGGAAACCAAGAAGCAGGAGGAGTTGAAGGAGCAGCAGGAGAGCCAAAGCAAGGACGATGGCTTCAACTCTGACTCAGAGCCGTCATCTGATAAACTTGGTGACAGTAGACGCAGCGGTAATCAAGATTCCGACAACCAGTCAGGTCAACGAAGCAAAAAGCTCTCTGATCCAAACCAACACGATTCCAAACCACAAGACCGTCCGTATGACGAGCCAAACGCTTCTGGTAGCAACAAGGCCCCAGCCGGCCAGCGCGACGATAAAAAGTCAAGTGCAACACCAATCATCGGCGCGATGGACGAATCCAGTTCGCTGATCACCGAGGAAGAGATTGTCGACTTGATCCAAAACAACCAGTTAACAACCAAAGACTTGATTGCTCGTGTTAAAAGAAAGCTTAAAGAAAACCCATTGAACAAACAGCGCATATCAGACATTGTTAAGCGTGTTGCCACCCAAAAAAACGGGTTTTTGGTTTTGAAAAGTTCTAAATAGCCTGTTTACTTTTGATTATTTAACTTTATCTCCCTTTTTTTTTTCCCACTCCCCCAATTTTTAGCCCCTTTATTGCCTTTAGTCTATAGGATATGATATACATTCACTCGTACATCTGCTTTCCTACCTCTTTTTTTTTCTTTCTTGCCTTTCTTTATAAAGTTTGACAAGATTAACAAGATTAACAAAGTGAGAAGGGAAAAAAAATTAAATTAAAAAAAACGATACAAATCCAACCAAACGAGCATACACGTATTGGCACTAAACAGTTCTGCTCGAATGCGTTTGCTGTGCAATTGTAGTTGGCAGAGCCAAACCATAACCAAAAGAATTGACACTTGTTTGGGTCAGTCAGTGTCAAATTTAAGGCATAATGCTGTTTCTATATTATTTGATTTTAAGTGGTAAATAGTCGTAACATTAAACTATGAAAATTAGAAGAATAATATTGGAAAAGATGTATATAATTACTGAATATAAATAAGCCAAATGAAATAAAAAAAAAGTAAGAGTGCGTCAAAGAATTTTGACAAGCAAACATCTTCAGAAAAGAAACGCGACTCCCCTCCTGTCATTGTCGCCACCTTTTCACTCTTGATTTTGCCCATCGATTGCTCTTTGTTTTTAATTTTTTTTTATTACCAATTGTAGAATGGCTTTGGGTTGTAGATGGGTTTGTTTTCCATCAATGGTTTCCACACATATTTGGGGTGATCGGTAAACCCTCTAATTTTTCGCTTTTTCCCAAGGTCGCGGTCCTTTCCAACGCCCCAATCAGTATTGTCTTTTGGCACTTCAGCCAAAACAATCTTCATGTGGGCAGTTGGGTGGTGCTTAATTCCAAATCTACCTCTGGCTTTAAAGTCCATTCGCTTCAAAAATCTTCCCTTCCCAACCCATGCCTCTTTAACAACCATTCTTTCAGGATTCATGCGTTTTTGGTAAATGGCGTTTTTCCTAGCAAACGCTAGAGTATGTAGAATTTTTTTGGCTGCTTTCTTTGGCGAAAATTCCATTTGGTTGATAGCCTCCTGGACATCCAGCCCAGCAATCTGGTTTGCAATAAACCTAAGCTTACGAGGACTGGTCTTGAAGTTTGAGGTGCCGTATCGATACTATAGTTAAAACGTACTTTGGTTAATTAGAAACTCCACCACTGACACTATACCATACCATATTAAAATTCTCTAGTCAAAAGTCAATAGTAAAAAAAAAGCAAAAAAAATTCAAATTAGAAATATAGACAAAATCTTACATCTGTTTTTTCCACTCCCTCAATACCCGCGCCTTGAATTGATTTCGCCTGAACTTGGCTAGCCACTTGATCAAACAACGACGAGGCTCCCACTTCAGGCGATGAAAGCTTTCCTGCTGCATCCTTCTTCTCCTTTTTTTTGTCTTTAGATTTCCCTTTATCGGCCGCATTGATTAGTCCTGTTGTATGGAACAAAGATTTTGTTGATCCATTCTTAAGGAGACTTGATTTTATCGCATTTCTATAGTTACAAGATCGAATAATTATGCCTCGATTAATATCAATTTCCTAACTGAAGTTAATGCTAATTATATCTACCATTGACCAACATAAGTGGGAAAATGGTGAAATGTGTGCCTTTTAAACTGCTATAAACAAAATGGGGAACGCATAATGATTCAAAGAGATCCAAATTAATTCATACAATTTATGAATCTGCAAACACATTCTCCAAATTTAACTATAAATTAGTAGCGGCATATCTGATAAAAATGTTCTTACTTTAGGGTTGCATTTGACGTCAAAGCCTTTGCTCTAAAGACAGATTTGAAAATGTTTATACTCATTTTGGTACGGCGTTTGAAATGTCGATTAGACTAAATAAATTCTGCCGAGAAATGTTCTGATTATTTTATTTCGATAAGAGCAAAAATATACCAAAATGTGTTTAGCTGTGAGATTTAGAGATGCGGTTGAAAATAGAGTAAATGATTTCGAACTAAATATACTACGTTTAAGAATCGATAGCTTGAAATCAACAAATTCAACTATCTCTCGCTCTTTAATCGTTTTGCTTTCTTGTGTTTTCTCTTGATTAAATTTTCTTTCTATATTCCCTGGTTTCTATAGGCACATAACTTTAAATTTTACTTTGCTTATGATCAACCTTTGACCATAAAGCATTATCTATTTTTTTTTTCCATTAAAAAAAACAACTCGACTTTGATTAAATCCACCCAATTATAATACGGAAAGCCAAAAAAGCTATTTTTCTCTTTTTTTTTGTTGAAATGTTTTGTTTTTTCTTATTGCTGAAATCAAAGCAGTTTTATTTTTTTTCTTTTGGGAAATATGCCTAAAACCAACAAATATGAATTGCTCTACATTAAAATGGATCCACTAATACAAACAACTGGCCTTATATCTGACCGCACACCACCACAGCGTACTATACACACCATACACCAAACGCCGCTGTGCGTAGTGTTTCACCTGCCTTAAAATGTCCACAACATGTCTTTAAAACCAAAAGCCGTTTTATCGAATTTTGAATAACACATTTGGCTCAGAAAAATATGCCATGGTATCTAAACAAACATTGGCTTGATTAATGAGCATAATCAGATTGATTGAAAGAGTTTTTCAAAGCTCAACAACTACATTCGTCACGCTTAAAAATGTAAAGCGATGTATAATGTATATTATAAAGCCAAATTAAACATCAAACAAAGACAGAGTGATGTAAACATAATTGCAACTAATATTGCATCAACCATACTCGCCCTGGGAAAGATTGGCTATAACACAGCGTGATCGCACCAATAGTTATTCAAATAGCATTGTAAAGGATAAGTTGGCTATTTGTTATAATGGAGTTTGGATGACTAGTAAATGCAAGCGTGATCATATATGCGTGGTTACTACCCCAGCCGGAACTCACTGTACTGATGGCAAAAAATAAACTGGAGCAACACAATTTGGGGAATACTAAAAGTGAAACGTATGACACCAAATGCACACTTTTGGCCAAAACTCTACAATGGCAACACCATAGTAACGTATCTGGAGACAATAAGTACCATTTTCTAAAAAAACTCTGTGCTTAATAAATAGCTATCAATACAGAGGTTTTTTGGACTGGGCCGGTTTTACGAATAATTTGTTTCCCCAAAAAAGTATGTAATCGATATCGGCTTGCTTTTTACAAATAAACGTATAAAACAATAAATACTATAGTGTTACCACTGTATATCAAACAAAGTTGAGAACAAGATATCTACTTTAGAGACAATAAATCCATGCTGCTCAGCTGCTTGATTAGCTCGTTCCTTTGTCTGATTTTGGCACGAACCCTTCTCAATCTCATCAAGGCCTTGATCTACGCAATTGTTTATTTTTGAAAAAAAGATATATAGTTGAGATACTTGACGTATTGTACAATGTTGGCAAGTGAAAAAGCATGTATTTTCTGCTCTTATGATATAATCAAGTAATAAATCAGTGAACCAACCCTGCCAGTAAAAAAAAAAAGCAAACATAAATAATGATTAATTGATTAAAAACATACTATTGGTATAATCGGTGTTGATTTAGTGAACGCCCCCTTAACATCGTCTTCTGTTACGTCGCTGAATTTTCGTTCGATATTGGAGCTCTTGACTTTTAAAGTTACCGATTCATTGTTTGTTACCCATTTGTGGTTCTAAGCCAAATTAATATGCCATCAAAAAAATCAACAAAAAAGATGTCAATAATATTAATATAAATAGTAGTGATAGTGGATGGAGGAAAATATAATCCCGCCAAGCTAAATCCATGAGCTTACTCTTATATCATCCAACGTTGCTCTTTTGCTAACATCATGTTCCAGCATTGCCGATATCAACTCTTTAAGTTGTGGGTTAACATCGTCTTTGAATAGTAATCTATTTGGTCAGGTAGATTGTAAAGAATTAGAAAAATATACAAACTAGTATCTTCTACTACCTTCTTCATTTTTTTTTTTTTTGCAACTATCACTATGTCGCTGTCAAGTTGATGAAGAAAAATAATTGGTTGGTTGGTCCACATACTCTTGCTCTTTTACGGATCTGCTGAGTTCTATTATCGTTTCTCCATAAAAAGGCAACTCCCCAAATACCATACAATACAGTGTGACGCCAAGAGCCCAAATGTCGGCAGAATATTCGTCAACTTCATTAGTGCTCGCTAGGAAAGAAAAGGTATTGCCAAAGCCATGATATGAATGCGTTTCTTTTATAAACAAACCCAATATAACTGTGTCGATTAGCTATTATTATTAAGTGTCTTACCTTCAAATAGCTCCTAATTGGATTACACACATGTCAAAAAAAGTCAATGATATTTCCAAGCTGATAATATAAATAGCAAAGTTATTATACTTTACATGATCTAGAAACTCCACACACACACGTACGTATAGATGGAATTTGACTTACTGGTGCCATAAATGCAGGAGTACCGAGACTCTGGTTTTTAGAGGACTCGTCATCAACTATTTTAGACGCCCCAAAGTCTGATATTTTCAGGATGTCTTCTGTGGTAAGCAGTAAATTGTCTGGCTTGATGTCTAAGGCATACAAATACCACACGTTCAGCATCAACATTTTTAGCATTCTTGGTATTTACCCTGAAATTAGTCACCAATATAGCATTGAATATTTATTAACCAACTTTACCTCTATGTACAATCTTGCATGCATGCACTATAAACAATAAAACAATAAAGTTAAGCACAGGTAGACGATGAAGCCATAGATATGACGTACCACACACGCATAAAGAAAAGCAAACATGTTCACTCACAATATTCAAGGCCTAGGAACGCTTGTATGAAATACCCTCTTGCTTTATCCTCTTCAATGGGCTCAACTTTTTGTTTAGGCTTGATGTTAAACAATGGACCACGACTGCACAACTCAAACACTGTATGTGGAAGTAAATAAATGTGAATAAATTAGCCCGAAATATAGTTTTAACGACAAAATACACATCGTAATAACAATAGTAACAACCCCAGACTTCAATCTTGACGCATTTTGTATGATAAACGAGTGCAGGTAACTCGCGTAGCCAAAAGCTTACCCATAAACATTTTGTCATTTTCTGATGCGTCTATCACCTCCCTTAAGCTGAGCACATTGGAATGGTCTATTTTTTTTTGAATCGCTAGTTCTCTTCTTAGTAAATAGAACTCGTCATTCTTTTCGCTTTCCTTTTGCTTTTCTATCACTTGTTTCATAATAAGATGATTTGAAGGCGCTCTTCCTCTAAATGGGATTTTTGGATCCGTGTTTGGACCACCTGCGTTTTTCATTTCCAAGTCTTGCTGTTCTCTCATCATAAGAGCCTGGTCCTGTTTTCTTAGAGTCTGCTTTGAAATCTGCTTCACCGCCTATTCACCATTAATGCTTTTTGGCTTTAATACCTACACCGCTGCTGTTGATTTTAAAACTTGGAAATATCATGTTTAAAGAGATTTGGAAACAAACAAAGCCTATATTTTTACTATGCTTACATATTCCTTTCCCGTAATTACAGACCTTCCTAGATAAACTTTTCCGAACGAGCCTGCGCCTAGGATTTTTTCTAGTTTGTACTCGTTCAATTGTATCGGTTTAAACTGCTTTTCACGTTTGCCGCTGGGGCTGCTAGTTTCCGTGTCCGAGCAATCAGAATCAGAGTAGTCAGAATCGGAGTCAGAGTCAGATACATTCCCCTCATCTATCAACTTTGACACTATGCTGTATTTGATTGCTAGCCTCTCTTCGTTCTTTTTGCAATGCATTTGTGAACTCTACTTTGAATTATACTGGCCTTTATCTATATTTACTTTTGACGGTGGTGGTAGTGGTAGTAGTGGTGGTGGTGTTGTTGTTGTTGTTTTTTGCTATCACTATTAATCAGTTGGTATTTTACGTTTTTTGCCGTTTTATCGTTGGATTCCGCCGAGTGAACAGAGAAAAAAGTTATATTTTATCTGGTGTTTTCTTAATTTTATTCTTGGTAATTTCGGTCTAATACTAATTTAAACTACGCTTGTGTACTTTGCTCAACTATAAATAGCTAATTCGGAATTAGACAAAATAAAACCTTTCACTACTTTAATTAAAAAAAAACTTGGTTTGGTTTCGCATTAATCGTTTCGATTAACGAGTTTGCTTAATTAATTACCCTGCCTTATGTAATGCCAAAAAACAATGCGAAATATAACACCAAGAAAATATTCAAAACTGCACACCACCTTTAAATCGGATTATAGTGCAGATTGATTGAATTTAACAAACGTTCAAATGGAATGACCACTTTTTTACGCCATTTTACGGTTTACATTTAATATTTTATTTCAATATACAAGCCATTGCTGGCGGGTGGTAGCTTTGGTGACTTGATTGCGCCTCTACTATCAATTCACACTTGGTTTGCTGGCTGAATGTTAGATACTGATTGTATGCTTACAAGAGAATGATGACAAACAAAGATCAAAATGCTGCATTGCACTGTAACAATGCCCTCGGATTGTGATGCTGATGCTTATCCATTCGAATATCCTCAAAACCACCAAAAAAAATACGGAGCTCACTAGGGCATTACCCCATTTTAAACATTTCAGTTGCAATCACCCTATTTCATTCATTTTTTTAAAGAAAAACGTAATAGTAGCAAGTCACGACTGTTTAATAAACCCTACTTGCACAAAACCAACGTATTTCATGGTATATGCGGCAGTTGGTGCCTATACTCTTGTCGGAATTTGCTACATGTTGTCATTTTTGCAATGGTATAGTGATAATAGAGCATCAGCAGCATGAGCCAAAGTAATTATAAGAATTTAGATGCGATGATATATTTTTAACTTTTCAACATTTTATCGGCTTGATGGTCTAGTGGTATGATTCTCGCTTTGGGTGCGAGAGGCCCCGGGTTCAATCCCCGGTCAAGCCCTTCTTTTGCCTTTTTGCTATTTTTTTACATAAAAACTTGTTTACTCTTGATCCCTTTCATGTCGGGATAGCTTAGGAGCAGCGGTTTTTTATTATATTTTATTTATTTCTAGCTTTGTAAATTTAGTGTAATGTTTGTCCTTAATTAAACGATTTCTTTTAATCGTTAGCGCTGAACCTACCTGGACTTAATCAAATTTAATCAACACAAATTAAACTTTTTTTTAATAAAAGACTCAAAAACAGAGCTACATTGTTGAGCAAATCTTAACAAGGTAGTATTAGGTTGTATTAGTGATGCGAAAGCTTCTTATGTTTAAGGTATGCGCATTGATCACGCTTTCTAGTCTGTGAAGTTTATTTCATCATGTGTTGAAGCATCGGCCAAATTTTAAAATAAAACAGCACTGGTGTTTTGTTGCCTTGTTTGGTTGGCTGCTGAGCTTAGTGTTTTGTAATATGGTGGTCTGCTTGACTTATTACTTGGATCTGTAATTAAATAGTTTGGGTGCTTGAGAGCTTGAATAGTCGATGGGCAATACCCCAAGCATAGCAAAAAGAATTAGCCTCAGATAGTTGTGTTTCTAGGCTTAATATCCTAAAGCACTTGTAACAGAGCTCCAACAGAGATAGCAGGATAACGAGCTAACAGCATAATGAAAAGCCATATAAAACAAAAGCTTTCCCGTCAGTTTGTTTACTCAAGATCTTTATTATTAATTGTGGGCACTCTTTTCCCGAAAGGCCGATTTTGATATTATAATATTAACTTGTTACTTGTTGGAGATATTAGAAAAAAGTCCAAATATATCCCATCTACGTCTCAAAAAATAAACTCTTTGATGCTGTAGTACACAATAACTTTGTTTGTGAAAGCATAATAGTAGCGTTTTTATTGGCTAAAAGTAGCAGTGGATAAAGTTGGATAAATTAAATCGTATTTATTGAAAAGATAACAGATTGAAGAGATAGTGGATGTAAAGTGTAGACGAAGAAGATCCTTAGTTTTTAGTTTTTAGTTTTTTGAATGAAGAAACAGTAGCATTTGGAGTTGTTACATATCCAACTAAACCAGTGTTTTAGTCGGTCTCTGATAGGCCTACAAATAAAATAGGCAAAAGTGATTATAATTTAAATTTGCTGAAGTGTCAATAAAGCAGATAAACAAAATAAAACAGATAAACAAAATAAGGCAGATAAACGAAGAAAAAATAGATAAACAAAATTGTTGCAAAGATAATTTAGGGGATTTAGTAGACTGAGTTTAAGGATTTGAACGTTTGATTGGGTCCTCCCAATTTCTTTTTTTTATTTTTCTTTGAGAAATTGGCTTAGGTTTCAAAATAACTTGAAGTAGAAAAATAATTTCGGAAAAGCCAGAGATCAGCAACTATTGCCCAAACACTTTTGCATTTTATGACAGGAACAATTTAACAAATGCATATGTTTATAATTGATATAAACGAGTTGTGGATATTGAGAAAGTTGTCATTTTTTAAAAAAGCCGAATTGCTTATTGAAAAAAAAACTAGAAATCATTTATAGACTGTGAATGAAAAGGGGGGGGGAGAGGGCCTATGCAGCAAATGGAGAAAAAAAAATTAGCGAACAAGTTAGAAATCACAGATTTGGATATAATAGAGATAAACAGATAATTAGAATTTAAGTGGGTTTTATCAAGATAATAATTCGTTAAGAGATAGGGTAAAAAAAAATAAAAAAAGTCAAAAAAAAAGAATCGAAAAAAAACAAAAAGTTATACAGAGAGCAGATTGGCGGAAATACAGTATTAAACCAATAATTAGGTAATAGTTTAAGATTAAACAAAGGGAAATAGAGTAAATACTGAAAGTGATTCAACTTTTCACTTAAATGGAGAAATAAGTTAATTAGCGAGCTCTTTAACAACTAAAAAAAAGTAAAAAGGAAAAAGGAAAAAGGAAAACGAAGGTCAAAAATAAAAAATAGAGGATAAAAAAAATAAAAAACAAAAAAATAAAGGCTGAATTTAAATTTGAATAAAATTACATTAAGTGAGCTGAATGATATTCGAAATATCCAATTTTAGTTTTGGTTGCAGGATAAGTAGAAAAAACCGACTTTTTAATTTCTCGCTTTTGCTTTAATTGGAGTTGTTAACAATTTAAAAAGGTCATAACAGGATTAAATTCAAGATTTTTTTTTCAATATAAACAAAATCACCAAAATGTTTGCACTTCGTACAGCTAGAAACACATCGATCAAGGCTGGCAATAGCTTGGCTCAAGCCGTTGTTGCACAAGCAATCAGATCCAAAACCACTGAGGCAGCTGGTAGTTTGAAGACACGCATTGCTGAGCTCATCCCAGCAAAGCGTGAAGAGATTAAAAAGCTGAAGGCAGATTTTGGTTCAAAGTCTTTGGGAGAAACCACAGTTGATATGGTAAAGATTCCAGTATAACTTTTAACTTGCTTTACTTTGTGCTGTATTGTGCTGCTTGGAAAAAGGGAGGCAGTAGGTTGTATCAATGTCAGTGGCGCAGTTGTGGGCTACTAGGGCATCGCGATGCTGCCAGCTGGTAGGATAATCTACAAATCAAGTATTTGGCACTATTGGGGGCATTTGTAGTGTAATAAATGTGTAAAGAATAATTTAGTTGAAGTAAGCCGAGAGAGGCAGCTAAAACAGTGGCGATGATCTGGAAAATAACTGTAAATTTGTAGGCACTTGGTGGTATGCGTGGAATCAAAGGACTTGTGTGGGACACTTCGTTGCTTGATGCTGAGGAGGGTATCAGATTCCGTGGCTACACAATTGAGGAGCTCCAAAAGGTTTTGCCAACCGAAGTTAAGGGGGGAGAGCCAACACCTGAAGCTATCTTGTGGCTGCTGATCACAGGAGAACTCCCAACAGCATCGCAAGCAAAGTCCATCTCTGAAGATTTGCACTCAAGATCATCAATCCCAGAGTTTGTTGAAGACATTTTGGAGCGTTGCCCACGTGACTTGCACCCAATGTCACAGCTTTCAATTGCCATCACCGCACTTCAACGCGACTCGCTGTTTGCCAAGGCCTACAACGAGGGAGTCAACAAGAACATGTACTGGGACTCGGTTTATGAGGATTCAATGAACGTAATTGCCAAGTTGCCATTGATTGCAGCCAAGATCTACAGAAACGTGTTCAGAGATGGAAAGTTGGGAGAAATCAAGGCAGGAGCCGATTACTCGCAGAACTTTGCCAATCTTCTAGGCTTTGGCGACAACGCCAAGTTTGTTGAGCTTCTTAGACTCTACTTGGTCATTCACACTGACCACGAAGGTGGAAACGTCTCAGCTCACACCACCCATCTTGTTGGTTCAGCCTTGTCTGATCCATACCTCTCATTGGCTGCAGGTCTTAACGGCCTTGCTGGTCCATTGCACGGATTGGCCAACCAGGAAGTGTTGAGATGGATTCTTTCCATGAACAAGGAACTTGGCGTTGAAACCCCATCAAAGGACCAAATCCGCGACTATGTTGTCCAAACCCTCAAGTCCGGAAGAGTTGTCCCAGGCTTTGGCCATGCTGTCCTCAGAAAGACCGATCCAAGATACACCGCCCAGCGCGAGTTTGCTCTTAAACACTTGAAGGACGACCCATTGTTCTTGACCGTCAGCAACATGTACGACGTTGTTCCAAAGGTCTTGGGCGAACAAGCCAAGATCAAGAACCCATGGCCAAATGTCGATGCCCACTCAGGTGTGCTTCTGCGTCACTACGGTCTAGTTGAGCAAGACTTCTACACCGTCTTGTTTGGTGTTTCTCGCGCATTTGGTGTATTGTCTCAGCTCATCTGGGATCGCGCTTTGGGTTTCCCAATTGAACGCCCAAAGAGTTTGACTGTTGCAAGCATCCGCAAGATGTTTGAATAGAAATCTTTGCCCCCGTGTCTCCTATCCACTTCTTCATTTTAGTTTCATACCCCGAAATATTTTTCTATACCTAACATTCTACTATAGCTCAACGCACTATAGGCGTGTATTTTTTTTTTCTTCCTTTTTTTTTTTTTTATACAGTTTTTATTGTGTTTTTCTGTTTACCAGCTCTGAATACTTTTAAACATTTATCAGAAGTGTTGTGTATACTACATGTGATCGTTGTTTGCTTTTGGTGGTTGCTGATTAGAACTGCCAAGCTCTTTACTTTTTTCTTATTACTATTGCTATTAACAAACATGTTCTTTACCTCAACTTTTTCAACTTTCCCTTCTCACTCGCCACTAAAAATCCATCTTCATTCATCTGTGCGCAAGTACATATCTTACTCAGTCATCATGAGCTATCGATGTTGGTACATTTGCACCGTTATACACCATTTTCTGTACTATCGCCGCCTTTTTTTTCAAGGCACAAAATTCACAATTAATTTGACGCAATCCCAATTTCCAATAACTGTCAACGATTTTTGTTTCAGGAATAATTTTAATCTTAATAAACTCGACTAATCGTATCCAATAATGTTAGAGGGGTTTCAGCCAACTTTACTATAAAAGACTTTAACGATTGTTTATCGGTTCTATCCACTTTTAAGCTCAGCCTTCCTTTCGTCTCCCCACTTTTTTAAACCACTTTTAACAAAACAATTTGTCAACACCCTAAACCGATCGTAGCTTTGAAGTACTTGCAATGTTTGAAAGAATCCAGAATAAAACTGTCATAATGTAAGCAAACATTCAATCTAATCTAAATCATAAATCCAACCCTATTGACGTCGCGTGGATTCATAAAACCGACTTTGGTAAAGCATTGTTATTACTGCTACCCAAATAAATATTCTAATCCAAATTTTTTGCCAATATAATATATAGCACTGGCGCTAGCTCAGGTTTTGGCAAAAGTACCGCACAGTTATTTGCCAAATACGGCGCGCACTTGGTGTTAGCAGCAAGAAGAGAATCTCTCCTTGAGGAACTCAAAAACGAAATCCAATCAGCAAACCCAAACACCAAAATTCACACAATCAAACTAGATATCACAGACAGCAAAGCCGTGGTTGAGGCTTTTTCAGCTCTACCAGAATGGGCTTCTAAGCCTGATATTCTAGTAAACAATGCTGGTATGGCTATTGGTTTTGACACCGTATGCGATGTCCCAGAGTCAACCATCGACGCAGTTTTCAACACCAATGTCAAGGGCACTATCTTTGTCACACAGCAGGTTTTGCCAGGAATGATTGAACGCGATGAAGGAACAATAATCAACATCGGATCAACAGCAGGTACGGGGGTTTACGCTTTCTACAACACTATATACTCGTTCCTGTCACTCAATATTCATTCTTAGAAGCCATACTTTGCTGACCATGGGTGTATCCAAATAAGAACCACCAAAGCAGACAGTATTCTACTCTACATTTAACAAAGACTCTACAAAAATTAATGTATATATAATCTCTGGATGTTAGGTCTAATGGCGTACCCCAAAGGAAGCATTTACTGCGGTTCCAAGTTTGCGCTACACGCAATAACAGACTCTTTAAGAATGGAGACTAACGCTACAAAAGTCAGAGTTGTCGAAATTGACCCTGGAATGGTCCAAACAAACTTTTCCGTTGTTAGGTTCAGTGGCGATAAAGAGGCCGCTGACAGTGTATATAAGGGTATTGAACCAATGACACCTGATGATATTGCAGAAATGATCTTATTCGCTGCGTCTAGACACCCAAGATGCGTTGTTAGCCAGATCGTATCTATGGCCAATGGCCAGGCCAACGCTTTTATGGTGCACCGAAGCTAGTTTACCAAGTATATACATGCATACAGTTTTTTAGTTAATTATGTCACGTTGCTTCTTTAGTAAATTGTATTGCTGCAAACAAGGAATCAGCCTGAATTGCAACTTTTATTTTTTGCCTTTGATCTCACAATTATAACGGATATTCCTTTTTTTTATAAAAAAAAAAAAACCTTTGTTCACTATTGGTCTTAAATCCAAGCCGCATTTAATGAGTATCGTACTTGTATTGTTGAGTTAGAGACCGAGGTTGCAACTGCTCTCTAATTTGGTGTTACTTTGACTCTACATCCAGTTTATTAAACTTTGCTAACTCCTGAGAGAGGAGTTTAAAAAATTAATCTCCCTGAACCAATGCCCATCGGGTACGAACGAACTAGTTGATCGAAGGGATGTTGGCTAATAGAGTTATTTAACATATCAGAATAGCAGTGTTTTGTTGTGTTGATACTGTTTCCAAACTCACGTAAAATAAAAATAAGCAAATAGACTCTACTACCTTTAGTGAACTATAGACATGATTGCATATTGGCATGTTACAACAAAAAACAGCTATGAAAATTTTAATACCAACTTTTGATATGTTCAGAATACTTAACCGGTTCCACCCTGGTATTTCATTCGCTTTTAGCCACGATACACCTCGAGTTGCAACCAAATTGCCAATACCCTACCATTCCCCCCACTTGATACTATTGCGTTTTATCTGATGCCTTTTGTTTGCATTTTGTATAAATACGCACTTCAACGATACATGTTTGTTTATTTTCTCCTTTTTGCCTTTCACACTGCCAAATGTAAATCATGGTTGGAAAACGAAAATAACTGCTCGTAAATAATAACGCAGTATTCCTGTTGACATTGTTGCTATTGCTGCTTATTGTTGCTATTTCTTGTGCTTCTGTTGTATCCAAAAACGAGACTATGAACTAGAATCCCACAACTCTTTTCATAAATGTAAATATCAGGTAAATAGCTGAAAACAGTGCAGCACTCTGGTTTTCTTTCTCTGCTCCAGCCAACCGAACTGTGGTATAAATATACCAAGGTTGGGTCAGCTCACTTGATCGTTCATATCCATTCCGAATAAATAGTAACCAAGTAAACATCCAAATATCATAACAAAAATTCAATTAAAAAAAAAAGTAGAACCAAAACCAAAACCAAATTTCAATAAAAAAAAAAAACCAAAACCAAAAAGTTGGCAACAATGAAGATCAGCTCAGTTTTTATCCTGACCAACTTGATACTAACCGCAAGCTGTGGCAGCGAGTATGACCACNTTTTGATATGTTCAGAATACTTAACCGGTTCCATCATGATATTTCATTCGCTTTTAGCCACGATACACCTCGAGTTGCAACCAAATTGCCAATACCCTACCATTCCCCCCACTTGATACTATTGCGTTTTATCTGATGCCTTTTGTTTGCATTTTGTATAAATACGCACTTCAACGATACATGTTTGTTTATTTTCTCCTTTTTGCCTTTCACACTGCCAAATGTAAATCATGGTTGGAAAACGAAAATAACTGCTCGTAAATAATAACGCAGTATTCCTGTTGACATTGTTGCTATTGCTGCTTATTGTTGCTATTTCTTGTGCTTCTGTTGTATCCAAAAACGAGACTATGAACTAGAATCCCACAACTCTTTTCATAAATGTAAATATCAGGTAAATAGCTGAAAACAGTGCAGCACTCTGGTTTTCTTTCTCTGCTCCAGCCAACCGAACTGTGGTATAAATATACCAAGGTTGGGTCAGCTCACTTGATCGTTCATATCCATTCCGAATAAATAGTAACCAAGTAAACATCCAAATATCATAACAAAAATTCAATTAAAAAAAAAAGTAGAACCAAAACCAAAACCAAATTTCAATAAAAAAAAAAAACCAAAACCAAAAAGTTGGCAACAATGAAGATCAGCTCAGTTTTTATCCTGACCAACTTGATACTAACCGCAAGCTGTGGCAGCGAGTATGACCACGGATCTACACCTAACGGTGGTACAAACCTTGATCTCGATCCTGAGTCTACGGTGAACCTGAATAATGTAGGTACAAACACGGACTATAACAGCGGATCTGATGGTAGGAAAAATATATATTGAGTGGTGACGGGCCAATTATGACTTTGGAACTACCATATATAGTTTCTATAGGCATTAAAAATAAAGATGACGGGTTGTGGAGATAACCATTGTTGTGGTGGGTCGTTGATAGCTGGAGGATGTATACGTACAGCCACCCATTGCTTTGAAGACGAACGCACAGATTTGACAAAGTATCAGTTCAAAATATCAACGAATTTTGAACAGTGATACGAGAATGGATCTAATAGATATTAGAAAAGCCATGTTATCAACCATCCCGACTATAAAAATGTTTCAGGTGGTGATGATATTGCGCTGTTGAAAATTGAAGGCGAACAGCATGAAGATCGGGATCTAGAGCCGGACAAAATGCATAGTGTTGATGTTAGTCGTTTATCCAAAGTAAGCATTGCTGGTCGGGGGAGGAACAGCTTGACTGATACAATGCCAGCAGCTGAAAAGTTAGAATCGGCGGACGTTGACTTAACTGGTGTAAATAGAGTTGAGCTATTTCAACTTTCTAGAAGATTCCAAGCATGATATGCTATATTACTACGATAAGAGGGAGATATCATATTCAGGTGATTCTGGAGGACCAGCATATCTACCGAATAGTGGAAATACAGTTTTTATAGTATCTTGTGGAAACAGCCGCCCAACTATATAACTGTTTAATGGTCTCAAACTCGACAATAACATTGGCGAGATGCGTTATGTAAAAGCCAACACGCGAGTGATAAGCTGTGTTGAGTGGATTCGTGACATCACTAAAGTTGGTATTAGTAGGCTGGTTGATGGCTTTGATAAGTACAAGTTGTGGAAAGTTGAAGGTGGAAAGCGACAAAGGGAAGACAAGTCACTGGATGGCCTGATCTCCAAATTTAACTATCGAGAGTCAAAATTATATGGACACCAACTGTAAATTTGAAGCATTGTTATCCAAAAAAAACCAAGCTTTGTGGTCGAACATTTGGAGTTGGAGTTGGACTTGGCCAGAATAAGCCCAAGTGGCTTTGGTGCAACAGGCTCACAATCTAATTCCGAGAATTCGTATTACTACAAATACATATACACCAAAGGAAAATCGATCTTTGATTCAAAGATAGTTGGTATATGATCTGCGACAGATTTAAGCGCAAGTCAGATGATCAATCAGAGCAAACTGAAAGTGAAATGGACGTTGACGCTGTTTGTTTTTGACAAACAATTGGATCTAAACGAAATAGTCAAAAGCATGAGTCGCAAGTACAACATAATTAATAGCAAACTAACTAAAAGGCTGATGGAGTATGTTGAAAATAAACAAAGCGGACTGAGCTACGAGTTGACAAGGATGGAATTGGGTGACGTATTTGTTGGTTTGGATAGACTTGACAACAATAATGCCAAAAGAGAATTAGCAATGGGACTTGGAGCCAAGAGACTTGAAGGTGTCGTCGAGTAGTTGTAATAGTAGTAGTTTCTTTCTGCTGGAAGCTCGGAGCTGGTTGTTCTAAATAAGCCACCGCTAGTAGCTACATTGCAACCAATTGTATCTGCATCGACAGTTAATATGTAAACTGGCCACTCTGTTTGAAGCTAAAAGCCAATTCATTTTTCCAATATATATATGTTTTTATCCTAGTTACTAATTAATAATCGGGCTCAAATTGGACACAGTAACGCTGCTATATGATCTTTATTGTTTTTGTTATTAAAAGTATTATAAAATAATTTTAAATGAAAAAAATGAATTTCAAGTTAAAAAAAATTTCGGCTTTATATATATCGCCATTGCTAAAGTAACCAAGCATAGCTGTTTATTTTACAAGTGCAACAACATATGTTGTAGGTACCAAATGGATACTTGTTTGAGACTGCACCAAGTTGGGTATGCTGGATTTGAGCTTATCCACTTTGTTAGGTTTGGTTTGACGTAAACAATTGGCTGGACTGAATTGGTATTTTTTCAGAATTGCGAGTTGGTTACACAAGTTTGTCAAAACTCGGCTATTTGCGTTATATTAGCTAGGTTGAATATCAACTTATTTGCTTTAGTTTTTTCACTCTTACAAATCGCAATCCAGTATATCTGGTGATATTGTTGATTCAGTAAAATTTGAACATGAAGTTTTAGAGAGCATGGGATTTGGTGGGGGTTCTGAAATGGATGAAAGTATAGCTAACCAGTGACGTTTAAAATACCAAAACTGATCTGACCAAGTACACCGACAATAACAGCGATTAATAGGTTAAGGTTACGATTACAGTATTAGTTTACAAAGAAGTTGAATATAAGCAGTTTTGGTTATCCATCCTTTTCAAGAACAAAGTTGGTTGAGTCGCTTACTTTTAGACTCACTTCAAACTAAATATTGGCTAGTAATACAAGCTTAAAGATCTCAGTTGTTTAATTTCAGAACCAAGTTCCAAAGCGCCGTTGTACTATTACGGTCTGTGAAGCCTATTTTTTTATTGTTTATTTTACAATTCCATTTTTTTTAAGCCAAATGTTTAATTCCATCTTTTAATTATCAGATTTAAACTTTGGTTTCAAATAGCAGTTTAACTTTCCTTTTCTTTCCTCCCATTGGCATTTTATTTTTACTTTGCGATATAATAGTAGTAGTGTAATTTATAATACTCAATCTAAAACCATAAACAGGAATACGGACTGGTAGAAACAATAATGTTTGAAAGAATCAAAGAAAAAGTGGTTGTAATCACTGGCGCCAGTGCAGGTTTTGGCAAAAGCACCGCACAGTTGTTTGCCAAATACGGCGCGCACTTGGTGTTAGCAGCAAGAAGAGAACCTCTCCTTGAGGAACTCAAGAACGAGATCCAATCAGCAAACCCAAACACCAGAATACACATAATGAAGCTGGATGTCTCGGACAGCAAAACCGTGGTTGAGGCGTTTTCAGCTCTCCCAGAATGGGCTTCAAAGCCTGATATTCTAGTAAACAATGCCGGTTTGATCATTGGGTCTGACCTGGTCCAGGATGTGCCAGAGTCAACTATTGACACAGTTTTCAACACAAATGTTAAGGGTCTTATTTTTGTTACACAGCAGGTTTTGCCAGGAATGATTGAACGCGATGAAGGGACAATAATCAATATTGGCTCCAATGTAGGCAAGTACCTATTTAACAAGCTAGGGTGATTTTATCGATGAAAGTCGTAAACCAATTTATTTTATATCATCGAGGTTCTAAACTAATCATTGGAGAGTTTATCAGCGCACATACACAATTCTGATATCAGCCATTATCATAGAGTTGCAGCTTTCGCAAGATAAGTAATACAAGATGGTATATTAAACACATTTTTTTAGGGATACACGCAGTTGCAAGTGTAGGAGTATACAGTGCATCAAAATTTGCTGTTCGTGCAATCAGTGACTCGCTAAGAATGGAAACTAACGCCACGAAAATCAGAGTCGTCGAAATTGACCCTGGGCTGGCTGATACAGAAATCAACACAGTTAGATTTGGCGACCCAGAAACTGCCAAAGAAATTTTTAAAGGTATTGATTTGCTCACAGCTGAAGACGTTGCCGAGGTCGTGCTGTTTACCGCTTCGCGACACTCTCGATGTGTTGTTAGCCAGGTTTCTGTAGTACCTATTGGCCAAGCACACCCAATGATGTTGCACGTAAATAAGTAGGATCGATTATGTGTGTGTTCTTTTATCCCTTTTTCCTTTTTTTTCCTTCTATTTCTTCATAACTGTTTTTATTCAAGTTGCATTTTTTTTCAATTTTATTCGATTTAACGGCCCCGCTTATGATTTTCTTTTACGTTTTTTAAATTGAAGATTGAAATAATAGCACATTTGTTTTGGGTTTGATTTATTGACTAAACTTTAATTCGATTTTCGCTTAACTCGCCCACTTTTCTTTATTTGATAAAATGAACACTTTGGTTCAACTCTTATTTATTTTTCGTCGAAATACTTTAATTATCTAAATAGAAACTTTAAATTTTAAAACTATTCATGGAGGTAAGTAAATAAAATGTCTCTAATGCCTACGTACGCACACGACTTTATAAAACGATAAAATAATACCCTTCGATACGAAAAAAAAGCAAACTAAAACCAAATGAATTACGGCAATCGTTAGGATATTCAATCATTATACTCGGATCTCTGCTCTGTTCCTGGTTGCACCAACGTGCTGATTATGCATTCAGATGGAGTACTGATAAAGGTACTGTAGTCGTTATAATTTGTTGTTTAGCACATCTGATTTTTATATCTACGATTTTTTTTAATTTGTTTATTTACATGTATTTGGGTACGTACTAAGTAGCAAAAAGAAGAATTTTTTGAACCAGGCCAGATTAATGAGCTATTGCTGTTGATTAAGGATTCAGCACAATTGCTAAGGTTGATAAATCCTGAAAGCGAGGATCCCTTGCCAATTTCACGAATCACTGGTACGTTAAACACAAAGTGCTTTTCCGATTTAAACGTGGTTCTGACACCAACTATGTATATCTAACATTATGTTGTTGTATATCCTAAACTGTTAAATTGATAGCAAGCGTTGGTGGCACTAAAATAGTGACATCGACCGACAACGATATTGTGTATACTATTTGCCTGGATCATTGAGGCCCATGATTAATGGGGGGGAATAGAGGGAAATGGTTGTATCAGCGAGAGCAGCATACCTGGATGCATTCACACATATCACCTTTTTTTTTGTTTGAAAAAAAATATGAAGGAATAACAATAAATTGTAACATTATAGAAACCCTTTTTACTTGTAAATTAATCGAATTAAAAATCCAGTCAAATTACTTTGGCTTTCACCAACATCAAGAAAAGCAGAAACGAATTTAAATATAGTGCGGCAATACTCGAGCTAATAAAAGTCCAAGAGTGTAGAAATGTATATTTAAAAAAAAAACAAAAAAAATGGCACCTATGCTTTGACAACATGGCTCAATATGCTGTTAAGCCTGTTAAGCATGACGCGTGGGTCATCCATAATTCCAGCGGAAACTAGGGCGTTGTCAAATATCTGCTCAGCAACCTTGGTGGCCAGTTCGGGATTAGCGGACTTTAAGTTGAATAGACCAGAAATAATAGGGCTCTTTGAGTTAATTTCTAGAGTGCAGGGGGCAAGCGGAAGCGGCGCATTGGTGTTTTCCGTCATCATTAGCATCATTTCTATCCAAAAACCAAATATTAGAGTTAGTTGAGATACAAACGCAATAACACGTGTGCAGGATATTCAGCTCATTAGAAGCGAGGAACATATACAATTTTGGCCAAATGGCTCTGTGGTAGTTGGGTACTTACTTCTGACAGCTGGCGATTCAAAGTTGGTAACTACAGCAGGGTGAGAGACCAAGCGGCCACTGACCTTCACTTCCTTGACTTTGGAGCCCAGTTGAGTGACTAGCCATTGTGATAGCTCTTCGCCCTGCTCCTTGGTTAGGTTTGAGGCAGACTCAGTGTCCAAGTCTTTTTCGCCCTCTTTGCCCTCGGTGTCTTTTTTGTTGGACTCCCAGCTTTCCACTTCATTTCTTGCCTCTTCAGAGTCAATGTTGATGAATTTCTTGTTTTTATATGTGGATAAGCTATTCATGACATGTTCGTCTTGTGCCTGTGTCAAAAATATGACTTCTTTGTTTGCCGACTTGAATGGCTCGTAGTAAGGGCTCTCTTCTCCAAATTTTCTGTTGGATGTGCACAAGTAGAAAATCTTGGTTTGATCCTCTGATGCTCTTGAAATGTACTCGTCAAACGATGTTAGCTCTCCAGAAGGTTGGTTAGACGACTCGAATCTAAGCAATGATGCAATTTCTTGCTATGGAGCAGTCGTACAAAAACGCAATTGCAACTGAATCAATACCCTGTTCAATCATGACCATTTACTTGAATGCCGTCAGCTGATTGATCGACTAAATCTACTAGCCAATAATTGTGATTGATTTTTTACCTTATTTTCTTGATCGTAAAATGCTCCTTCTTTAATGTATAGTCCAAATGATTTGAAGAACTCTTGGTAAGATTTAGGATCTTTTTTGGCTTCGTCTCTCATCCATTTCACCACCTTGTTGGTAAGAACCGATCGCAGCTTGGTCATCAACAGCCCCTGCTGCAAAAGCTCACGTGAAAGGTTCAACGGCAAGTCTTCAGAATCAACAACACCTAATTTGCCAAAAAAAAAAAAACAATAAAAAAGATTTCAAAACAGGATTCGCACTAGGAAATTTATAATAGTCTGCTTTTTTTTGTTTTTTTTCCCCGGGTATGGCTGAACTGGATGTCAAAACCACATTACAATAAAGTGAATTACAGCAGGGTGGAAGCCAAACCAAGCAACACTTGAAAAAGTATATTCAGCATCAGCCTACCTTTGACAAATCTGAGCCAGTCAGGCAAAATCTTTTCCGAGTTTGCCATAATCAACACTTTGCGCGAATACAAGCTAACTCCAGGTTTGGTTCTTTCAAAGCCCATTGACTCGGGATTGAATTTTGGAATGTACAAGAGACTTCTGATTGAAATCGGTGCGTCGGTGCGATAAACCAAGTTGAACCTTGGCGACTCGTAGTCATTGCTGATAAATTTGTAAAAGTTTTCATGATCTTCGCTTGTAATTGCATTTTTTTCCTAATTTTTGTTTTAAAAACAAACTCTTGTTATCTCGGTTTGCGTATAACATTACGCGCATACAATATATTAAAGTTGGTGCAAAGTTGTGCCGCAAATATAGTATCAATAAATTCTCTTACCTTCAACCAAATAGCATCAACTGTATTGACTTTTTCAGAGTTGACAAAGATTGAAAACCCAACAAAGTTACTGTACTTTTTTATTATTTCTACAATGTAACGACATCATGTTATGTTAGCTCATTTTACTTTTTACTTTTTACTTTCTGATTGAATTGTATCTTCAGTATACTCAGTTAGGTCTGTCGAAAACCCCAGGTAGATTAAAAGTTGAAAAAAAGTTGCAAATATAACCATGACTATAAGTACGTACCGTTGATTTTTTTTGTGTTCAAGTACTCCAAGGCATCGTCCTTGACATTTATTGTAATCTTTGTCCCTACGTCGATGTTTTCCGCTTCCGATAGGGTATAGGTTCCTAGACTATATATTTATCAACAATGCATTGCTAGGCTTTAAAATCAGCTTGACGGAGCTACAAACAAGCGTCCTAGCAATTTGAGTGATGAATGGATGCTTGGTGTATCTGGCTTACTAAGATACAACTGATCCTAGTATGCAGTTACAGCACAAATGGCCAAACTTACCCTTCTGACTTCCAGCGGTACCCTTTACTGTTGGGGTGAGCTGACCGGCTTACAACTTCTATGGAATCTCCTACCATAAATCCAGAATAGAACCCTACACCGAATTGACCAACAATGTTTTTGGCTGCTTCAGGAGAATTTTCATTCTCATTTAAATTCTCAATGTAAGCTTTGGATCCTGATCTTGCAATCGTTCCGAGATTCTATATATAAATATATTAATTTATTGTTAGTCCGTGCTTAATGGTTATTATTACTGCTTTAACGAAATAATAATAAAACCAAATAAACATATAAGTATACGACTGCCAATCCAGTAGGAAGTAAAACAGTCTAGCATTGCGCCAAAAAAAATTATCACAGAATCGTTACCTCTCTTAACTCCTTCTCGTTCATCCCGATACCATAGTCCTATGGTGGCACATCGAGTTTTTTTTTAAAAAAAAGCAAACATCAGTTATTAACCAAAGAAAGTAAAAGTCTATAATTCAAATAACCCACATCCACTCAAGATCGGCGTTTATTTTTGAGTAAACAAGAATCTAGGCTTTGACTGCACTTACTTGGAATGAGATGGTTCTGTTGTCCTTATCTACTACAATATCGATCTGAGAGGGCGACTCGACAACAAGGTCTGGGTTAGACAATTGTAAGTATCTAAGCTTTTCCATTGCATCTGATGCGTTTGAAACCAGCTCTCTAAGAAACGTATATATACATATGTCAAAATACGGGCTATTTGATCAGCTTACTTTCTCAGCTCTTGACTAGCTCAATTCTGTACCAATTCAAGTCCAGATATATGTAACGCCCAATATATATATATAACCTGAATAGCTATATGTTGAAACACAACTGGGTAGTAAGCAAATACGTTACCTAACAAACACTTCTCTCTGTGAGTATAAGGAATGAGCCACAATGTGCAGCAGCTTTTTGGTTTCTGCTTGGAATTCGTGCACTTGCTCTACACACAAATTTGGCAAAGTTAATACCGATTATATTACCATCGTGCCAATTTAATGAAATCAATATTGTACGTTCTACGTTTTTGTACTTTTGATTTAAAATACGAGTTAATGTTGTGGCTTTTTACCCTTTGAAGAGGCATCAGCTTCGACATTGCTGCTGTATTGTCTAACACGCGTGCTGCAGTTTATCTTGATAGGTCTTGCCACAGTATTCTACAAGATTGGTACGAGAACATGGTGAAATTACTTGACATTAATAACAAGCATAGTGATTCTGGTACTTAGCCAAAAGCCTGTTTATTAAGTTGAATTTTAGATAGCATCATTTACCAATTTGTTTACACTTGTTATTGAAAATGAGCTTCGTGCTACAGGAAACGCTCTTCTCAAAAGCTGAGTAGCCAAACCAAGTCTAGTTACAATCATTTTTGAATTTCTCGCTTTTCTTTGCTTTGATTATAGAAAAATTGTTGATTTGGTAAAAGAAAGGGGAGGGAAATCAAGCTAAACTACTATATTTTTTTTGAATTATATTCCTGCTTTTTTTTAAAAACTTTCACTTTTTAGGTTTTGATTTTTTGCTCTTTGCTTTCGTCGTTTTAGCCAAATATGAAATTCATCAAGTTTTCAAATAAATCTAGAAAAAGTTGATTCAAACAGCCTTGATCTCTAAAAAAAAGAGGCAATGATGATAACCACAAAGGTAAAAAAAATAATAAAACTATGAAATTTGAAACTCTAATTCGCTTAGCGTCGTCACTTATCGACATCGTATTCATATTATTATTGGACCATTTAATTTAAATTGGATTATGTTATCAAATGAAATTAGTGAACGGCGCTTTAAACAAATATATCTTTTGCTTTTGTATCAAAGTGACCCAAAATACTAGAACAGGTTAAACTGAGTATATATATCATATCTGAACTATACACCAAGTGTGCCCAATAATGTATTATGGCATATAAAAAAGACCGTGCTATTGTGATGGTCCCACAAACAAGTAGTCAAGTCGAAATTAGAACAGCATTTTATAGTAAGAATGAAACTTGAAATTGGAGTATGAGTACAAGTGTGTAGACTTGGTGTTAATGGCGCTTGATGAAGAGCGACTTTTCTGAATGATGTGCATGACCTATCAGTTATTATTACGGCAAATTAACGGCAAGTAAATAAAAGTAATACGGAGTAGAGTATATTAAATAAAAAAATAAACTTGAAATATAATAGTTTTCCCCTTCGCTTGACCAAACTAAAACCAAACAGGTATCCCGTAATATTTTCTTTATCGTAAAAGAAAAAATAAATAAATAAAACGAATAGATGTGAAGAGTCTGGTGAGGCGGTCGCTATGTTTTTATCGACTAGATGGCACAACTGATATCTCCACTTGCGGCTTTAGTGTTCAGAATTAGACCAACGATTAAGCCGTAAAGAGCCAATACTTCGGCGAAAATGAAAACCAAAATCATGCTGACAAACAGGCGAGGTTGTTGGGCAACGGCTCTCACACCTGCATCACCAACGATTCCAATAGCAAAACCGGCGGCCATACCTGAAAGTCCTACAGATAATCCTGCAGCGAGTTGAACAAACCCACTATAGTAGCAATAACAATCATCAGGGCATAGTGTTAGTACTAGCAATGTTAGCGTTAGAAACGCCAGAAATTCAAGTTCCAACAATTGACTTTAAATATAGCATGAGATGACAAGAATACAGTGGGAGAGAAAAAAAATACGACTTACGTGTAGAGAGCCATCTGTTGCTTGACTGTTGTTTAAAAATAAATGGAAAAAAAGACGATTGTGGAAATAGCAGGCGTTGGTTGGGTTAGTTGGGCTCAAAGATATTGATTTTTTTTAAAAAATAAAATAAAGAAACTCTAGTTATGAATAGCTCAATATATATATATTTATTACTGCAAGTGTAGCATTGTTTTTAAACAAGCGACAGTTCAAGTAGTCTATAAAACTTACGATTGTCTGAGATTAAAACAGCAACGACCAATCCATAAATACCAATAATACCCGCCATAACAATTGGAACGACATTACGGATTACAAGATCGGGTCTAAGAATACCCATAGCAGACAGTCCCACACCTGATTTAGCTGTGCCATACGCAGCTCCGAAACCTAAATTAATCAAAAAGATGAAAATAAGATGAAAGGAACTGATTTAAAATGGTCTTGGATTTAAGACAAAAAGCGTCAAGATGTTCAGATTAAAAAGTGCAACAAAGTAACAATGCTGACTGGTAATTTAATCATCTATGCTATTATCACAGCCCAATCTGTTTGAATTTTTCGTGACAGATTAGTTTACCGAGGAAGAGGAGCAGGAGAGTAAAACATCTTGGAAAATTCAGAAAAGCATAATAGTAATATTAAAAAAAAAGTATAGCAATGAAAACACTGGATTAAAAACTTACAGCAGAACACGGTCGCTGCTACACAGCCCATTGCACCAAAAAATGGTGAGTACACAGGACAATAATCGTGAACAATTGCAGACATCTTTTTAGAAACCGTAAATGTATGAAAGTAGATGTGGTATATAAAACGGAGAGAAGAAAAAGATGTTAAATGTCGAATTTAATTACTTAATTACGTTTATCTTTTATCTTTTATCTTTTAGTAAAGTAAAAAAGATTGGATTGATTATATTCAGTTCGAAATTAAAATAGTATGTAGTTAAAACGACGTTATTATTGAATTCGGATTTATCTTCTTTTCAAGTTTTAATGCTGTTAAATTGTTATTTACTGTTTACTGCATTACAATATATCAAGATTTCCTGACCACAACTCAAAAAATTGGTTTATTTGGCTTTGAAATTTACTTTGGCAAAATAAAACGTGGTTTTTACAGCATAAAGTTTTACCTTTTTTTTTCTTTCTTTTTTTCGAAAAAGTTTGCTACCCAGATAGCTAAATTGGTGCAATTAATTAGCCAAGGATGTTTTCAAGTAAAAAGTACATGAATGATAAAAAAAGCAATGGGAGTAAAGCAATGTTTTCTCCACAATAATGAAGCCTTTGAGAAAGCCTAGCAATAAAAAAAAGAAACTCTAACTTGACTTGCTAAATAATTCAGAGGCTAGTTCAGAACACAAACCTTATTAGCCCAATCCTATTTGTTGGTGATGTAAGATGTATGGTATAAAATTAAGCTAGCAATTTGATTTGAAGAACCCGAAAGACTAGACAATAAATGCAATGTTCAATGCAAATTCGCAGACTATTTGGAATAAATAGCCCTATTTCTGCGTACATCCTACATATAAAACCAAACAATCAGTTAGTTTGCTGGCCAATAGAAATCGTACATTTCAAAACTGAGCTGAACTAGGAATTCTGTTTGTGATTGGACCAAACCGTCAGCCTATTTTACTGCCAGAAATCAAAATGTTCTATTAGTTTACCACCAAGCTCTCTCCCAAATAAAAAGTAAAAAGTGAAAAATAAACACAAGTAAAACATGACAAAGCTCGACCAAACAGCAATTAATCAACTAGAGGACACCGGCGTTAGCCAGAATAACCAAAGTTTAAAATTCAAAAGTTAAAACAACACCAAGGATATAATATTAGATGACAATTTGGGACTGTAATGTATAGAGAAAGGAAATAAGAAGTAGAAAAAAGTAGAAAAGAGTAGATAAAAAAAAGGGGGGGATAGTGATACCAATAGTCATAATAATGTGCAGTTTTAGGAAATAGTTGAGCCTTCACCATTGGTCAGCTTCAGTTTCTTCCTATTTCCGGCAGGAGTCTTTGGCGGAGACATTTGGTGGATTTTAAACATAACAGGGTTGTGTTTGGAATCAACGGTTTGTTCAATCTGACCGCCAACGGCTTGCTTGCCATTTCCATGCGGCGGTTGGATGTTTTGTTTAGAGTTGGCTTGTGTACTATCCGTGGGTGTTTTTGTAGGCGTTTTGTTAGGCGTTTTGGTGGGTGTTCTGAGAGGCACAGTTGGGGTATTGCCGGCTTTCAGTGGCGTTTGGTTTGTTGTTGGTGTGTTGAACGCTGTTGAGTCGGGTGAGTTGGTAACCGAGTTTGGAATTTTTACATTTGCTTGCTGCTTTTTCATTCTTCGCTGATAAAGTTGTGCTAAATCTTTGAGAAATGGAGAAATCCATGGATCCTCAAACGCCTCGTGAACCGTCATTCTTTTTGATGGGTCTGACTCTAGTAATCTGGATATGAAACGTATTGCTATCCATTTCACATTTTACACAACACATGTATGTGTTAGCAACATTGTAAAAGCAAAAGCAAAAGCAAAGGAAAATACATTATATAATCTTGTAACGTATTATAAACAAATCGTAGCTAACCTTTGGGGGTAATTGATTCCCAACAAGACAAGGAAAAATCTACTTTCCCACTCAATATTTGAGCAAAAAGTACCTGGTCATCCCCATCAGGCGATGAGAACGGCAACATACCTGGGTTGTTTATACATAGTACAGCAGCATAAAATTAGAAACTAGAAGCTCTACGTTTCAACACCAAAGCCAGCACTTTGGAAAAGAAGCAATAAAACAAAACAAAAGCCAGAATATCTCACCTGATAGCATAGCATATACAACAACGCCAAGGCTCCAACAATCAACAGACTTGCTGTAGCCTCTACGTTGGCTATTTGACTGGTCCATCCCTGTTCTAATTACCTCAGGCGCAATGTACTGGAATGTCCCGCAAATAGTTTGCATTCTGGTTCCCTGGCTGCTAGCTCTGGCCATGCCAAAATCGCTCAACATGGCAATCGAGAACGGCTCTTTCGATGCCATAAGTATGTTTTCAGGCTTTACATCTCGGTGTGAAACATTTCTTTCGTGTAAATACTATTTCAAACGGGAAAAAAAGTGGGAAAAAAAACTTCAAGTTTAATAGCCTATCATCAACCAATATCCCTTATTATAGACTCTGACTACAGCCAATTCTTGGTATATATCTCACAGTTACCAACAATAAAAAAACAACTATATTAAATGTGTCACATAACAAGAATAGTACGTACTTTTAGCGCTAGTAGTATTTGATAAGTAGTAAATTTGGCCTCCTCCTCCGAAAGTGTAACATGGTCCATTATGTGATCAAACAAATCTCCACCACCAACCCTATACACAGGACAAAAACACAATTTTTTAGCAACGCAATATAGTCATTTTTGTGGCTTACAGGTCATGAATAGCAACATACATATACTTGTTGTAAAAGCGAGTAATCTTACAATGGCATGAATATATATACTTGGTTTTCGGTTTCTATTACATCAAACACCCTGACAATGTTTGGCTATGTTGTAAGTTAGCAGATAAACCAAAATTAGCAGATAAATAAGTATCAGCGTGCCAATGGACACAGTCCAGATCCAAGTGTACGACTCTCAGAGTTACAACCATCTAATCATTCTTACGTGGTCAAAGACTCGCAGCAAATTGATTTCATCAATGTAGTTTGTTCCGCCGCCTATTGATCCTGGGTTTTTGTTTTTCTGTTTATCCATAATTTTCACCGCCACCTGCTCCTGTGTATCCTTGCGTATCGCTAGCTTGACTTTGGCAAACGTTCCTGATCCTAGAATCTTTTCTGTTATTTGGTACATGCTGCTAATATCCAGCTGCTTATCGACATCAGTCTTTTTTGCATTCCTCTTATTCTCAAGGTATGTTATATAGTTTCCTTTTTTAATCTCCAGAGTGTCTCCATGAGTCAAAACAACCCTATTCCCCTTCCCTATGTTTTTTCCATTCCACAGTGTCCCGTTGGAGCTTAAATCCTCGCAAATCACAACATATTCCTCCAGTCCTGGCGATTTAACTCCTGTTATCCGACAATGCTTGTTAGAGGAGTATGTGCTATTTACTATGATCTGGCATGTTCTATGCCTTCCAATCAAAATAGGCGTATCCATATACAAATTATAATCTTGAACTGCATTCCCGTTAATTCGCACTAGTGTCCCAACAAGGACCTCCGAAGCATTCTTTTCGTTTTCATCTTCCTCCAGAGTTTGGGTGTACTCCTCAATCGGTTGAGTGGGCTGTGTGTATTCAAAGCTATCTTCAGCAATTACCATTCTCCCTACTTTTGTTTTTTTTTCCTGGTTCACTGTAGTTTTATTTATTTATTTTTCTTTTTTTCCCTTCTAATTTGGAATCAATAAAGGTTGTCAGCAGCTAGTATCCCAGTTTGATCCAAGCTCTTTAAACACAGAGCCCGCTTTGTTTTGTTTTTTAATATTCAATTCCGTTCACTCGAGAATATGCTATTTTTTCAATTTCTACTGAGTACTAACTACTTCTGATGTTTGTCAATTAAATGCTCGGTATTTAAAATTATCCACCTGGATACCAAATCGAGATTGGACTGTTTAGAGTAGAGAGCAAAAAGGTTATGCGTCTGAAAGTATTGCTATTATTTGGTTTGGATATCCCCTCAGCAACTTTGAACAGGATAAAATATCAGAAAATCAACAACTGGATTAATATCGGTTATTCAAAAACACAGAAACAATAGTTTGGATTTGTTTTTTTTTAAACTAGTAGTGAATTGCTTTTTTTTTATTATTATTACCAATATCTTTTTTCTCGTTAAATCAAAATCAGCTTTATAATTTCAATAAAAAAAACAAAATCAGTTTTATTGTGTACCTTTAATAAAAAACATTTGTAAACGTAAATCAATTATTAATCACCAAACCGATTCATCACTATTTAACTATTTAATCGAATTTATTCTGGTGTCTGTCGCAACTTTTTACTTGAGATCCTTTTTTTGCAGAAAAATAATTGGTAAGCTTGTTTTTGATATACAGCAAACAACGGCCCTTCTGAGCAGTTCGCACTTTTTTTTTGTTCCTCGAGTACATTGGTCAAACTTACACAATGCTACAACCTGAGCTATATTTGGTCATCATCTTTCGTTTACGGTTAGCTCCCAAATACTATTCCCACGAATGAACAACAAAATATGCACTCGAAAGATACTAATAAATATCAATAATCACAACCAATTCCTTTAATATAATCTTTACATCTCGCTCTCTTTATAACCCATCTCTGTATTTTATCTGCTCTTTATTTAATCTGCTCTTTACTTAGTCTGTTATATATTTAATCTGCACTTTACTTGATCCGTTTTGTATTTTATCTGTTCTATTTATTTCACATTTATTCCTCGTTGTCTTCCAGCAATTCAAACTACCTTTCAAGGGGCTAATGTCGAAATATTTATTAATAAAATCCTATAACAGATTTCAATAATAATAATAAAATCCTGTAACAGAAACTCGCCAATCTTACCCAATTTAATATCAAAAACAAAAAAAGACGACAGCTAGAATTCTAAACCAACTCCAATGACCATTGGCTTGTTGTTCTGAGTACAAGTTTTAGCCTATTTGCTGACAGCCATAGTTGAAATTACCAGTTCAGATTGTATTTCTCCAAGCTTAACATCCTATTTGGCTGTTTGTTTATTTAAACCATCAAACATACTTTTGACGCTAATAAAAAAAGACTTTAACTCGACCCAAACCCAAACCCAATCTCATCAATCAACAATTCTGTAATACCATTATCAAACACCGTCTAGTAATACACAATTCTTTTTTCAATTCTTTAATTCTTTTTTAACATAATAGTGGAAAAAAAGGAAATGTCAATTCACCGTCCACATTTATCACAGGTCAGAAGTGACTTTTGGACAGATAGCTTCAAACAAACCCAGGATAAGGAATCGACACCAACGTCTACTCAAAGCCCAGAAACGCAAAACAACGGCACCAATGACGGAATACTTTACAGCTCTGGGCGCGTGAATAAACTCGATTCTGAATTGCTAGACCAGGAAATTACCTCGATTCTTCAAGAACCGCTTTATGGATCCTTTGCCCATTTTAATGTAAGTTGAATTTCAAACTAATGTTTTGAATTTTCCAGGGCTCTTCATTTCATTAAGCTGCACAGGGTCTGAATCCACTTTTGTTGTGACTGTTTGCCGTGGCTTTGTTTGCCGTGTCTTTATTTGCTGTCTCTTTATCTGTTGTGACTTTATTTACTGTATTGTGCCGTACATATATTAGCCACGATTTCTGAACAACTACAAACCCGAAATATCGGCTGGATTGCAGGCCATTCTATACTACTTTTCGTTTTCTTCGGGAAAAAACGCCACTTATGGCCAGCAAATTCAGAATTTGACGTACAAATCCAGTAAGGAATTGTGTTTGTTTGATTTGTCGCAAAGTTGGTTTTAACACTGTATGAACATCGTCATGAACACCTGTAGCTGAGCTGTTTTGCGTGGTTAAATATCCTAACTGCTTTGCTGTCTATAACCATATGTTTTCTAGACTCGGCAAATGTCAAAAGAAGGTTGTACCTATACGCTGCCGCCGTTGTGCTGGGGTCATACTCTTGGTCCAAGTATAATTCAGCTATTTCAGATAATAGATGGGCAGAGTACCCAAAGGTAAGAATAACCCGGCTAATAAATGAATTAGTTATAAATGGAAACATATTTCTACTCTGACACACCTTTTATTGAGCGTGGCTTTGTACAACCGGTTGGTTTTGACTATACTCACTTCATTCGACGCAGGTTCAAACGGGTATGAAAAACTACCAACGCCATACATTTGTTTATTACACTACGTAGGAGTCGCTTTATTACAAGGTTTGGAAACATACACAGAATATAGAAAAAACAGTCAAGGCTGCCTCCTTGTTAAACTTTCTTTTATTCATATCGAACGGAAAGTAAGTTAACTTGACCCAATATCAACCTAGACCTGTTCCTATATTTGGGCTGGCAATTCAAAAGAGTAGTGTAGAATGTATTAAAACCAAAAAAAAATGAATGGACGACTAGGTACAAAACTGTGCTAGAAAGGGTTTTCAACTTGAAACTGAGATATGAAAAGCCACAGTATATGCAAAACGTCAGCTTTGAGTTTATGAACAGACAGATTGTTTGGCACGCATTTACAGTAACCTTTTTATTATTATTCTATTTTTAACTTTTGTGAATTGATGTGCCACTCTTAGCATCTTTGGATGTGTGCAAAACTACATTAAAAAAAACTAAGATGTCTAAAAAGTTAAGGGTCTACTCACTTCAATACACCAGTGGTAAAGACTATATATACTTGTACAGCTATTTGACAATTGGTGGTCTGGGTGTATTTTTTATAGGAATTCTTGATGTTCATTGTTCCATTAGTAAACGTAAACAAAATCAAATCGTACGCAAAACAAACAGCTCGGAGATTAGTGGGGCTTTCGCCCGTCTCGATTGACCCTGAAATCTCTTCACTTCCCGACTCGGTTTGTGCGATTTGCTACCAATTGGAAAAGGACGAAAAGTTTGATGTACCTGGGGTTGTTTCAACGCAGTCTATTGAAGGCTCATGCGTGATAACAAACCCCTATATTACCAACTGCCAGCATACCTATTGCTACGTTTGCATAAAAACTAAGACTATGGATGAAGGCGATTCGTGTGTGTGCATGCGATGTGGTACCGCAGTTTTTGAAATATCTCCGCTATAAAGCATATTCAGACCGGATAGTGGCAATCCACATTTTTACTTGTGGATGCGCTTGGGGTTTCTATCGGCTTAATGTTTTTTGTCTGCTACACATTCTTTGGGCTTTTTGAACCACTTTTTTAACATTTAATAGACATTGATAAATAATTGCCTTTTTTAGCTGGCCTGTTTTGTTTGACTTGGGCAAAGGTTTTGTGCATGGCTTAAAGTTTATACAATCAACTATATTCCTTTACAAAATAAATCAAAAAAGGGTAAAAACTAGATACTATAAATAAAATTGTATTTGAAGTAGCTAATATAAATTTAGTCCAAGTTACGATGCGCAGATAACGTGTTGGCCTGGCAGATCGGCGTAACTGTGGCTTGGCTAACAACACAGCGGGGGTGTCTTGATGCTGCAAACAAAACTACCTCAGCGACATCATCAGCTGTCATTAATTCCATGCCTTTATACATACTCTTAGCAGTTTGCTTATCACCACCAAACCTGACTATGTTAAACTCGGTTTCGGCCATTCCAGGATCAATTTCAACAACTTTGATTTTTGTGGCGTTAGTCTCCATTCTCAAAGAGTCTGTGATCGCACGCAATGCAAACTTGGAGGCGCTATAAACTCCCGAGTTTGGTCCTGCGATTATACCAACAATTGATCCAATATTGATGATTGCTCCTTCATCGCGCTCAATCATTCCTGGCAAAACTTGCTGTGTGACAAGTATGGTTCCCTTAACATTTGTGTTAAAAACAGTGTCGATTGTGGACTCTGGCACATCTTTAACCGGGTCTAGCCCAATGCTTAGCCCAGCGTTGTTTACTAGAATGTCAGGTTTCGAGGCCCATTCTGGAAGGTTTGAAAACGCTTCAACAACCGCAGCTTTGTTAGAAATATCTAGCTTCATTATGTGGATCTGCGTATTTGTGTGTTTTGACTGAATCTCGTTTTTAAGCTCTTCAAGGACTTGCTCTCTTCTAGCCGCCAGAACCAAGTGTGCACCATATTCAGCGAATATCAACGCGATACTCCTTCCAAATCCTGAACTGGCACCAGTAACCACTACAACCTTATTCTTGACTCTTTCGAACATCTTACTTTTGTTATTTGCGTACGCTTCTTAGATTTCTTTGTGGGCTTTTAAACTATAGAAATATATTTGTTGCGCTATCCGGATTTTTTACACTAGCCGGGTTATTTGCTTTTGCTTTTGCCTTTGCTTTTGCCTTTGTTTTAAAATTAAAAAAAACAGTTACTAATCGACACTTTTATGGGTATTGTGAAATAAACATGTACTTGTTGCTGCATTTATGTAAAATTTCTAGCTATGAGCAATTAAATCAGATCCTTTTGCACTGAAGCTCAAAATAGCAGCTATTTAAGCTACAGCTCATCCCTTCACACCCATTTTACTGCGTTTAGTTTAATGAGTTTCAGCTTTCCTAAAAAAGCGCAGGATTAACCTGCTATTTTTTTTACAGCAATAATAAAAAGCTGCGATTCGAAACAAACTGGCAAGTAACCCATGTCCTTAAACTGATCTATCACTTCAAACAATTCACATTGGCTGCTCTCCATGTTACATAGCTGCGTTTATCTGGCTCGAATTTTGAAAATTAATACTTGGTATTTTGCCATTTGTATTGCATTTAAAGAACATAAAGTCGACTTGTAGCCCAATCACACACTTTAGCTGGTTGTGGTGCGTTTAAACTGCATTATGCCCAAACACGGGATAAGTTTCCATCTAGAACATCATTTTTAAGTGAAAAGTAAAAACGAATGCAATGTAAAATATGGCGAAATATTGCCATTTTACAAGCTATTTAGACGATTCATTCTGGTTGGCTCGTTATAAGCGGGTAATTTACCACCGGAATCACAATAAACGGCAAAAAAAAGCAGAATTCAGCAGCATTTAACTACGCAATTGATTACTTTTGTTTTTTTTATTGAAATTAATTGATTACTTTTGAAATCTGTATTTGCCCCAATAAATAAAGAACCAAGTCTTGTGAAGAAGAAAAAAAGAATACTAATCAAGCAACCAAGAAAGCTTGGTCTACACCAGTTTCATAAAACAGACGACAATTCCCTTTGTGCTTGAAGTTTCACAGCACGCACCTTTATTCCATCAGGATCTATTGCGATCCATCATGTTCTAGTAGGTTCCATTGAGTACAGCTACTTGTATATTTGCCGATTCTTTTCACGGTCTTGCGTTTCGAAATGATCATATAAAATGCATTAGATAATTCCTGGCATTTTTCTTAGCCCCACTACAGTGTGGAAAATAGGTCTTGCTTTGACATTTTCATTCAAATACGAGTCTTGAGTGCAGCCTCCTAGTTAATTGGTTTACCTCGCCACTCGACTCACTATAACAATATAATGATAGTATTGGCGTGTCTATTTGCACACGAACACTTATGGTTAAGGCGACTTTAAAATACTACTAAACTTGAAGAAATATAGCTTTTGCCTATGAACTCGTACTTCATGCTGAAAATAACTATACTTGACCAGGAGTTTCAGATGAAGTTTGGGATAGTGTAACTCGGGCTATTTTGCATAAAGCAAGTTTAAAGATGAACAAGTCAAGGTCCCAATTTATGGTACTATACTTGAAACGAAAGCCAAAATTGGGCTAGCTACAGTTGCACTGTATTTTATAATCAAGTCTTTTTGGTCCGTTTTTTTTGTTGTTGAAATTGGCTAGGTTTTTTTTTTTGGTGATTTTCCTTTAAATTGTGTAGTAATTATTTGCACCCAACTCTGCAAACTTCATGGAGTGTTTTTTTTTAGCAGCGAATTTCAAAGAATTGCATTTTTCTTTCAATCTTTCAACATATTTATAATTCTGAAAAACAGCAGTATAGTGTTACCCTTTACTAAGTTATAAAGTCCGCTTAAAAGATCATTTAATGAGTAAAAGCTTGCGGTCGTTACCTCAATACCATCGAACAATAAAAGCGGCTTTAAATTGAAATTCACACAGCAAGAACAAACATTAAAAGCAATTCAAATCAGATAATAAGGAATTGAGGATAGAGAGCAGAGGATAGAGAATAGCTTGAACTATGAAAAAATTAAAGACCAATTTATTTATCCTGGGACTATTCCAGACTATTAGCAGTGGATTCTATCTACCAGGACTGGCGCCTACCAATTATTTGAAAGATGATAAAGTCGAATTACAAGTCAACGCATTAGTTCCAGCAGTTGACTTGCAAAACAAAGTCAAGGCCATAGTGCCGTACGATTTTTACCACAAGAGCTTTTACTTTTGTAAGCCTAGATCCTCAACACCAGAGCTAGAATACGAGTCTATTGGATCTATTTTGCTTGGCGATCGAATTTATGATTCAGCGTTTGAGGTAATGTGTTTTAAAATAGGAATTGTGCATATATATTTATAGTAAATATACTTGTTGGCTTCGGCTGTATTAATACTTACGTGTTGGTTGTTGAATATTATCCGTAAACAGCTTTTCATGCTGAAGGATGAAAAATGCAAGGTGCTATGTCAAAGCTCAGTGCCAAAAGATGGAGCCAAGTTTATAAATTCAAAGATAAGTGAGGGCTACAAAATGGATTGGCTTATTGATGGGCTGTCAGCAGCAATGACAAAGATTACAGATAGCGGGAGGGAGGTTGAGATGGTTGGATTTCCACTAGGAAAAGCAAGATCGGAAACGAAGATGGAGCTAAATAATCATTACGATATTGAAATCGATTACCACACGGTTAATAACAAACACCACCGGGTTGTGGGAGTATCGGTTGTGCCCTCAAGGTACAATGCACACATAATAAGATGGTATATTTAAACAGAACACAACGAGTTGACAATAGTTACTTGAACAGAGTTGATAAATATGTTTGTTTTTATTCCGGGTATAGCAAAAAAACTGCGGTCGACGGTCAGGGTGGTATTAACTGTGATTCTGTGGAACCTATGGTGCTAAATGAAGATTCGGAAAACACCGTGGTTTATACTTATAGCATCAAATGGAGAGTAAGTTTCCTAATCGAGTTGCTGCTATATTTTCACACATTTATAAGTATGTCTAGTTGAAATGAGACCTAAACCAAGGTGTTTGTGTGTTTAGGAATCTGACATCACATGGGCTACTCGTTGGGACAGCTATTTGTCAATCAAGAATACAAAGATCCATTGGATAGGGTAAGCGCGGCATGCTCTATATTTGGTTTAAATGGCAATTAGAATATTACTAGTGCTTGTTCGTTGGTTAACTGTGGGATTCTTATCCTTGGGATGTTTTGGCTGATAGGTTGGTGAATTCGATTATATTTGTGCTTCTGTTGTCGATAATGGTTGGATTAGTCTTTTCGCGGTCGTTGTGGAAAGATATATCACGGTATAACGAAAACGACAGCGAAACCATGGCAGAGGATTTTGGATGGAAGCTTATCCATGCAGATGTGTTTAGACCGCCACGGAGACTGGGTCTATTAAGCGTTCTAGTTGGTAGCGGCTACCAGTTATTATATATGTTTTTCACAACTCTTGGTAAGGATTTCCATGCTTTATTTGTTTGATTGTTTATTTCTTCTATTCCACATCTTGCCTTTATTTGGATGTTGTGGGAAATGTACGCTTTTGGCTTTTGACTTTTGGTTGATTTGAGTTGATTTGAGTTGATTTGAGTTTGTTTGTTATTGGTTGATTAGTTTTTGCCCTGCTTGGATTTTTGTCGCCTTCCAGTCGTGGGTCGCTTATAAACACGGCGTTGACATTGTATATGGTGTTTGGGTTCTCTGCTGGATACAATTCAGCGTTATTGTATAACTCATATGGCGGAACTGATAGAAAAAGAAACGTCATTTCAACAATATTTTTTGTACCTGTGTAAGTTTGATTCCTGTTTTCAACTATGTTTATACTCGTTGGTCGTGTTACTTTTCATCATTGAAACTTATTAAAATGAACGTTAATAAATTTGAAAAGTTGTGAGTATGTTTGACAATGTTTGACCCTGTTTGACACTTTTTGACACTGTTTGACACTGTTTCTAATGGGAATGATATTAAATCAAAATGTAGAATTGTGTTTGCTGCGGTGATCGTTTTTAACTCTATTTTACTTGTACGAGACTCATCTGCTGCAGTCCCAGCGAGCGCATTGTTTGGATCAATAATGATCTGGTTTTTAGTAAATATCCCATTATCACTGCTAGGAGCCTACTATGGATACAGAAAACGTAAGATGGAGCCACCAGTCAGAACAAACCAGATTCCTAGACAAGTTCCGGATAAGCCATGGTACTTGAGGCCGGTAATTATATTTTTCATTGGCGGAATAATCCCATTCGCTGCCATTTTCATCGAACTATACTATATCATGAACAGCGTTTGGTTTCATCGGATCTACTACCTGTTTGGATTCTTATTTGTGGTGCTGATCCTTCTTGTGATCACCTGCGCTGAAATCACTATTCTCATGACGTACTTCACTTTGTGTTCTGAGGACTATAACTGGTGGTGGCTTTCTTTTATTACTGGCGGCGCCTCTTCATTTTACGTGTTCCTGTATGGCGTTATGTTTTATTTTACCCATTTAAGACTCGTCTACTTTTCTGGAACTGTGCTGTACTTTGGCTGGGTGTTTGTCATCTGTGTCTTGTTCTTTACCTTTACCGGCACTATTGGGTTTGTTGCAAGCCACACGTTTATGAGGAAAATATACCGCTCTATTAAAGTGGATTAGACTCTCTTTCTTTCTCTTTATCTTCTTCATTTAATACACCATTATCTATAAAGCGGTACATCTATTTGCTCATATATCTACATACACATACAATACATTCTTTCTATTTTTTTTTGACTTTTTTTTTTTTTTTTTTTTTTTTTTTTTTTACTTTTCTCGCTCGTTTTTTTTATGTTACATCTCGTGTTACTATTGGTATTGCTGTTCTTATTTTTGTCAATTTGATTTCGGGTTCTTCAAAGTTTCATTTCACTAAACCACAACACACCCTTTAATATTTATTTTACGTTTATTAGTTTGACATTAATGTCAACAAATATGATAAACAAACCAAAGGAAAATGCACCAAATTTATCAACAGAGCTCTGGAATCGTGCTATTAGCCACGGAAAAATAAATTTAAAAAAAAACGTTTTCAGCTACGTCAACTAGCCCAACTAAACAACAACAGTTGGGTCCCAGCAGAATCTCTGTGTGGTTTTCTTTGAGATGCTATCAATAGTATCCATATCCTCTTGAGTCAGAGTAAACAGCTGACACTTGAAATTTTCCTCCAATCTTCCTTTGCTTGATGCCTTGGGCAAAACAACAGCGTTATGTTGCAATCCCCAGCACAGCAGAACTTGAGCAACCGATGCGTTCAGCCTCTTGGCAATCGCCTCAATTTCGTCAAACTTGTACTTTCCATTGACCAGATTTCCTTCACCAAGACTCGAGTATGCCTGGAACTGGATGTTTAGGCTCTGTGTGTGCTTGACCAAGTCTTCAGTGAACAACAATGGGTGGAACTCACACTGGTTTATCACCGGTTTGATTTTGGCATATGTCATCAGCTCGTCAAGGTGCTTGATTTGATAGTTGCTCACACCAATCGCTCTCAATTTCTTGCTTCCTACTAGCTCCTCAAGCGCCTTCCAACTCCCCTTGCGTAGCTCCTTCTGCTTTACATCTGCAACATCATATCCGCTGGCTCCTGGCCAATGAATCAAATACATATCAATGTAATCAAGGCGTAGTTTCTTCAACGATCTGTCTACTGCCTCCAAGGCCTTTTCGTATCCCTGGTCGGTTGTTTGAAGCTTGCTTGTTACCCATATATCGCCTCTTGAAACCCCGTATGACGCATCGCTAAACACTTCTTCAAGTGCCTTTCCAATTGCCTCCTCGTTTTTGTAGACAGTGGCAGTATCTACAAGTTGCAGCGTTGGACAAATTAGCCTGGAACAATTATAAGACTGCTAGTTGTTTGTTCTGGTGTCAAATTTTGGTTGATACAACGCAAATACACTTACCAATGTGTCTGTATCCCACTCTAATAGCATCTTTTATCAGGCCTATAAGTGTCTGCTCGTCTTTGAGTTGATATGTACCAACTATTGTATAGATTTACAGAATAAAAACGCCAATATTCAGTATATGCTTTACATATTTACGTTTACTTCCAAATACAAGTAAACATTCGAAATGATACAATGTTTTATTTGGTATAAGGTACTCTTTCACTTTACATCCAACTAAAGGTATTTGCAACCCATTGTTAAGTTTGACTATTCTTGGTACTACTGACATTGTTAAGTTTGGCTATTCCTGGCTTCCTTTTTGTTATTATCAATTCTGATTTGGTTTTTTTTTTTTCTTATTGATGTCTTATTTTGATGGCTAAGACGTATGAAAAAAAGAAATGTGTTTATATATTTAGTGGACTGTTTAGGGGGGTAGAACAGGTGGTGATGTATTTCTGGGTTTCAAATAGCTTTTTTTTTCTCTTGTTTCGATTTCTTGAACCTTGGCTATTTTCGGTTTCTTTTACAAATACTCGGAACTTTTAGTTGACAGGTTTTGTAACAAACAAACTGCACTTGGAACTTTTTTTTCCTTTTGCAAAAGATGTCTTACAACATAAAACATACACCGTCAACTATTGGTCCAACTTGCGATTAAGCCTAACTAAACTGTGGGGTACAGAGTAAAAGTTGAAATTCGAAAAAAAAAAAACTAAAACAACCTTAGTATTGATTGGTGTCGGACTCACTGGCTTCTATTAAACCAAGAGTAAAAGTAAGAAACAAAAGCTATGGCAACAATGTTGCGCGTCAATAAATAACTCACCCGATAAATGCTTATTCGTTTACTTTTTCCCTGTTGCTGCGGATCGCCGAGATTCTTGCCCAAAACTGATGCAGTACTCATCGGTAAGCGTAACGATAACCATGGCTATAAATCATAAGCTATTTTTTTTCCTCAAAAAAAAAGATTAAGCGATTGTTGATAGCCATAAACTATTCCTCGCCTATTCCCAGCCTATAAACAGTCGCTCCACTGCCTGGTTTAACAACGAATATGGCATTGCAGACATCATCGTTTTTCAAGGAGGGAAAATTCTTATTAAAATAGTCCTTCTTTAAATCCTCTATAAAACTTTCTGTTTTCGATGAGGGTACAATTGACAACATACAACACTCCAACTTAACGCCAATTATTCGTGACCCAAGCGACCCAAATTTCCTAAATCAATGATATATTTATACAACAATATACAAGTTTATATACATGCATATACAATTGTGTGTGTATTAACCAATTTGGAATACATGATCAAACAATACTATTGATTGCTTTAGATTCTTTAACAACCGAGTGCTTATGAGAGTTACCTGGATAGTTGGCAAAGATCGTTAAGTTTGACCAGCCTATGCATATTCAAGTGATTTGCGCAGTGCTGGCTTTCCTCGAGTATATTCCCCAACTTGATTATTGATTCAAAACTGGGGTCATTGAGATCAATCACCCTCTTGAACTGTATAACTCTTAACGACTCCGAGTAAACGTATATTGTCCGCTTAAATATATGAAGTACATCGTCTTTGGAGTAATTTACAAGTTCGTAAACCTTGGCTTTGGCCTTGTCAATTGTAAGTCCTAGATATTCACAGCAATCAATCAGTGTATATCCCTCTGGCTTAAGTCCAAACTCTTTCTTGACTATTTCTATTATTTTTTGCAACCTCAGCTCCCACAACAAACAAACATCGTCTCCTGTGATTTGTTCAATAAAAAACAGCTCGTCTATAATCATTTTATATGTTATTTCTTTGTCATCAAAGTCTTCTGATTGGAAAACCCCTATATGTTTCGCTAGCATCAGTGCAGCCACCTTTGTCTCTGCTATTTTGCAGCTGTGCAGCATTCTGTCCGCAACTTTATTTGTTGGCTCTATCAGGGGATTTGTAATAACAAAGTCTGATTCGGATTGAATTCCCGAGATATCCAAGTATTGCCTGTCTAGCAACGGATCGTATTTGATAAAAACCAGATTCCCGCTCTTGCCCATCACAGATGTTATTTGGCTTGTCCCTGACGTTGACCCGCATATACTTTCTTGTGTTTCGATCAACGCATTTACCAAATCTACCTTTGGCATTTTTCCATTGTTTGCTCTTAAAGTTGCTAAAGCACAGCCAGTAACTAGTGCAGACGAGCTAGCCAACCCAACGCCGATGGGAATATTCCCATCCACCAAAATATCCATGCCCTTAGGCGAACTCGTCTTTAAGTGGTCTACTGCACACTATGCGATTCACCAAAACTAAAATTAATTCTGCCCACTAACATACTGGTATGTAGTCGATATCTAATTCTACTAAATCTCTTTTACTAAAGTGGCAAAAGGGGGAAACACGGCCTCAGAGCGCCATATTACCTTGTATCCTGCTTTAACGTACTTGCCCCAAAACCTGTCTGTACCGTCGATGGCTACTGTATTTTCGCCGTTGTAAGCAAAGCTAAATGACATAAACCTTTCGTAGTTTGTATTCTCAACTCTGACATTTACCGAGTCGTTTACTTTAAACGCTACTAATATGTCCTGTTCTATCGCCATGGGTATAGTTAGCATCCTACTATAATTATCGTTCTCTCCGATCAAGTTTACCCTCCCTGGCGCCCGAGCTATAAAGTCTGGCAGCTCACCATACAGCTTCTTGAATGACTCGGCAACGTCGTTGAATCGTTTGCTAAATTAAGTTGGTAGTGGCACTTTGTTGTTTTTAGTTACATTTTTGGCCATTTTGTTAGTTATATTCAAATATCACCACCAAAAAAGCCTGACGCCCTGTATACCAAGTGTGTTTACTTACGCGTTTTTCATTAGACTGTGAGGATATATCTCTATCAGTGTCTCTGCGGTTAGTTCCTCCATCAATAATTAAATATGTATACACAAAATAGGTGTGCAAATATAACAACCTCAGTGTGGTTTTATATAGCCGAGTTCAATCAAAAAGCGGTCACGTTTTTACAAGAGAGTGTGTGAGCTAACCAACCTTGTACCTACTCGGATTTATTTTTCCACGTACATTATATAATACATGATACACAATAGTGTGTTTTAAGCTTCCAACATTTTAATGCAAATATCTCCCATCCAGCATGCTAAGCTTCGTTTGATGATGCTAAGCCTTGAAATTAATTTCCAATTTTCAATTCTGGTGACAGTTTCTGGTAATACTATTGGCCTTTACCATGTGCGCTTTGATTTTGAATGCGTCTCTTTTATATATTTGCTATTAATTTTTCCAATTTGATTACATTGCTTTTTTTTTGTATTAATTTCAAACTTGGCGTTTGTTTTTTATAAAAGATAAGCGCAAGAGGGGCTGAATGCTGAAATAGTGCACGTTTGTTTTCTTTTTTCTTTTTTCTTTTTTTTGAAAAAAAGTGAAAAGTGTCAACATGGTGCATATTATGAACAACACGAAAGTGTATTAACAATCACAATGTATGTTATATGTGCTGTGGATAATCTGCTAAATAGCTCAAAACAAAAATAAACCAGCTCCACCGTTGCAGTACTGGAACATACATTGCTACTGTAGCCACAGGTTCGTATAAATAGCCTGGTATAGTCCTGGATTTAAAATAGCTATCGCGGGCTAAAACAGGACTATTTGCATTTATTGCGCTGATCTTTATATATAATGTTTATTTAAATTCTGGTTTATTTAATTTGGTGCAAGTTGATATTTGATAAATGGGCAATGTATCCAGGAACTAGTAATGTAATTAATATTGGTTAGTTATGATGTCCACTTGAGCCTTAATCAAACTGTCTGTGTTGTGTTAAGCTCAGCAGCATTTTCCAGCCTCCTTTTTAATGAAATTTAATTATTGCAAAGTGTAAGCACGCTCTAAACGGCAAACAAATTGTATTTGTAGAGTGCTTGTTACTTTGAGAGGAATACAGGCCGCGATATGACATTTCTATATCAAAAGTCCAGTCTGTATTCCTAGGACTGGTTGTACTGTTTTTGTCACCTTTTTCCCTCTTTTTTTTGAATGATTTTCTAGTGTTGGTCAATAAATACAATTGAAGGACTTTAATGAATGCTGTATACGTCAAAAAAGAAGCAAAAAAATACATATTGAAATGTATTGCGTAAAGAAAAGTATATAACGAAAATGTATTGCGTAAACGAAAAGTTAAGAATCGACGTTGAGTGTTAATCCGTCACTAAAAAAAAATTGGTTTTGTAAAATTGGCTTGGTAAAAAAAAAAAAGAGAAAAAAAAAGGTGGAATGATTTAATTTAATTTAAGGTTATGGAAACTCAAAAGTAACAAAAAGAAAAAACCAAGACGATGGTTAAAATAAATTTGCATCGATAACATAACAAAAAAACATCAACAGTCAAGTTGGCAAAAATTGCGAATCCCAAAGTCAAGTTGATTAATCATCGCCTATTCGCCTAATTTTAGTATTGAGGTTTAAAAGGAGTAAAAAGTTTCTGAAATGTGAAATACTCAAACAGGAAATTAAGGGGGTTAAAATGAACGATAGTTTAATATTGCATGTTTTGATGTGTCGATTCTGTTGCCAATAAACCACACATAAATCAAATTAAAGTGGGCGATAAATGGAATAGTTGGAGGTTTTAAAGTTAGAACAGGGAACCTATGGGCAAATAGAACCGCCCCAGCTTGCAGAGGAATTGAGGCTGGATGATAATAAATATGGTGGGGGGATTCTTGATTTCTTCCAAACGGAAAAGCAGTTTGAAAAAATGGAAAAGCAATTACTCTAGATTAGGATGATTTCTTGCTGAATTCTGATAAATGACTGCAGAACAAGGGAAAAAAAAAGAGGGGCAAAAAAAACAAAGTGAAGGCAAAGTGGATACTCGAAAATGATGAAAACTGCGTAGAAAAAGGAAAAAAGGAAAGAGCGATATAGCGATATAGCAATTAAATGAAAAAAAGGGCAATGTAAAGTGTTGAATGCTGACAGTTTTAATACATTATAACCAATATTAGTAAAAAGTCATGCGCTTTTGTATTGGCTTTCACAGGCCTTGTTAGGGAAAGTGTGTACAAATAGGTAATAAGCCTGTGTCGTTAAAGGGTTGCTGCTGGATGGGTTTAAACCAATCAGATAATAATTCAATGGCGTAAAACAAGAAAGCAGTAAAAAGGTTTAAAAAACAATAGTGGAAAAGAAAAAAAGGGCGGATTTTAGTGACGATATAAGCTGATTTCAATTTATTAGCAAATTGTCGACGAAGAAGCAATCATGCAAATAACAGTTTAAAAAACGGGGGGCTGATGAAGGGAGAGGGGAAACGGAGAGGAAGCGAGTTTTGTGTTTGGAAAAGGGGAAAGCTTAAGTTAATGATAAAAAGCAGAGTAACTGTAATAGACTTGAGAAATAACAAGGAAAGTAGATTGAATTTGAACTTTCACATTTTCGAGCGGTTTTGTCTAGTAGCACGGGAGATAGGTAATACCAAATGCTGATTGTGTTCCAAAACACGATTATCATTTAGTTAGATCAATTTAATTGAAATTGATAAAAAAAGAAAGGCGTTAATAATTGATAAACGTAGCTGGAAATTAGAAAAGCTCAAAACCCAAAGTTGGTTTTATGTTTGATAATAAAAAGTAACGTACGCCTGATTAACGACACTTTTTTTAAATAAAAAAATAAAATAAAAACTAGAAGCAAGTATGATATGAGTGATAAAAACGTAGAAAAGACGACAATATTTACACTCATCAACCGTATATCTCTTTATCATTTCGTAAACGTTTAAATATAATAAATATATAAAACCAAAACGCACTTCATAATTAATAATAACTCGTACAAGTTTTATTTTTACTCTAGTTCTGTTTTAGTAGTAACTTAATAGTTGTATTTCATTGTATTTCTTGGTACTTTACTATTTTTGTTCCATAATACTCGCAATTTCCTAAACTATTAGAAAGGGACAGCAAAAAAGAACAGCTATTTAAAGAAAGAGGAACAGAAAGCTAAAACATTTTATTGCTATTCTCCAAATACAAAAATACTTCGAGAGAGAAAGAGAGGTAAAAAAAAAGAGAAGAGATAAAGGAAAACAGAACAAACGTACAAACACTGTATAAAAAAGGCAAAGTAAAGGCGTAAATAAAACAAACAGCATTAGCGTAATGAATCTAGCAGGCAGTCAAGTAGTTAAAATGTCAAAGCCCAAAGAGATGACCGATTCAGCAGCCTTGCCATTTACCTACCAGTTCACAGCAGGAGCAATCGCAGGGTTTGCCGAAATCATAACCATGTATCCTTTAGATGTTGTGAAGACCAGATTCCAGTTGCAAGTTGGAACAGGACCAGACCAATACAAATCAATTGCAGATGCATTCAAGCGAATAATCAGCGAAGAAGGGCCTAGAACACTGTATAGAGGAATTATTCCACCAATTCTAGTAGAAGCACCAAAGAGAGCGATAAAGTTTGCAGCCAATGACCAATACGGAAACTATTTTTTGAAGAAGTTTGGGCTGGAAAAGATCAACCAAACAGTGTCGGTGATGACAGGGGTGTGTGCTGGGTTGACCGAAGCGGTGCTGGTATCAGTTCCGGAGCTACTGAAGATCCGGCTGCAGTCAAAAGAAAATGCAGGAAAGTACAGTGGAGTGAGCGATGTGGTGAAGAAGATTATGCATGAGGAGGGAGCACTGGCGCTGTTTAACGGATTGGAGTCTACTCTTTGGAGACATGGGTTGTGGAGTGGTGCGTATTTCGGGTCGATTTTCTTTATCAAGGACAAGCTTCCAAAACCACAGAGCAAGAACCAAGGACTGATGCTGAACTTTGTTGCTGGAGCAATTGGAGGAACTTTGGGGACTAGCATCAACACACCAGCAGACGTGGTAAAAACCAGGATGCAGGCGTATGTTCCAAGCATGGGACCTAAACTGTACAACTCGTGCTTTGGTGGGATTTCATACATTTACAAGACCGAGGGACTAAAGGCACTTTACAAAGGATTTGTGCCTAAAGTGTTGAGACTTGGACCTGGTGGAGGAATTCTGCTTGTGGTTTATGACCAAGTCACTACGTTTATGATTAAGCATTTTTAAGCATTCGGAATTACTAGACCAAGTGTTGGGAGCCAGGATAATATTTATTTATTTTGTTTTGTAACGAAAGGGGGGTTTTTTTTTTTTTGATTTTTTTTTTTGAGCTTTTAAAAATCGATTTTTGAAAATAAAAGGATTTAAAAGGCATTTCAATAAATACAAAGTGATGATTGAAAAAATATATATATTGTAGTTGATAGTAGCCGTGATAAAAATAAAAGGTGAACAGTAGTAGTAGTAGTGGTGGTGATAAGAAAAGAAGAAATCAAATTGAAACGAGATGAAATAAAAGTTAACCAAAAAGAAGAGTAGAAAAATAAGATTAAAATAAAAAGTAAAGGAATCAACTTCCCCATCGGAGCCAAGAGGATCTATTTCCAGGCACGTTCTGGCCATTGTTGTTGGGGTTAGAGTTAGAGTTGGATGAGCTGTTTCTTGCGGATCCGGCAGGAACAGTCATTTTCTCAACAAAACCAACATCGTCGCCCTGAATAGTGGAAGCAACACCGCCGCCGCCTCTAATGGGCTTTGCGACACGGCCAAAGGGCAGCCGGGATGGATTAGGGTTGTTTTGGTTGGCACTGTTCCTAGAGCGGTTCTTTTCTATCATGCGCTGGGTCTTGAGCTCTTCAACCAACCTCCGGTGCATCTCCAAATCATTAGACGTCTGCTCAAGCCTTGTCTCCAAGTAGTCAATTCGTTCAGATCGGGCCATCAGCTTGCGCTCATTGAGGCTGGACTGCTTCTTGAGCTCGGTGTTCTGGTTGACAAGTTCCTTCTGCATCATTGTCAGCTGGGTTATGTTTTTTTCCAAAATAGCCATTCTTTGCGACTGTGCTGGACTGTTTATTCTTCTAGAAAGCTGCTGGTTCTGCTCCCTCGCCTCATCAAGCGACATCTCAAGCTCAATGATCTTTTCGCACCGGTTCTGTACGTCCCTCATCAACGATCTTCTCATCGAGTCGTACTCGGCCAGCTTCTGCGCCATTCTGCGGTTGGGCACGTGGTCGTCGTTGTCGCCACCGTCTGACGCACCACCGTCTTTTGACTCGGCGTTTCCAAGAGAACCGGTTTCAGAGGCTGAGCGTTGGTCTGGTGAGTTTGAGGATCTTTTCAGCGGAATGGCGGCTGTTGCTTGCACCGATGCATAGGCGGCCTGTGCGGTCTGGGCAGCAAGCTTGGCGGCATCCAGCTCGACCTTGACTGAGTCTATCTTGGACTCCAGGGACGAGTTGGCCTTTTTGTAGTCGCCAACAAGAGAATTGAGAGAGTTGATTTCCTCAATTCTTCTTTGCCTTTCCTCCTGCATCTCGAGAATATCCTTTGCTTGCTGGTCTATTCTTGTGAGGAACTGCGACTCGAGCTTGGACTTGACCTCGGTCAGCCTCTTTGACTCGTTGTTGGTCTGCGCCTCGTCTGCAGCTATACTGCTCTCCAAAAACTCTTCGTACTCAGCCATCAGCTTGTTGTACTGTGCCTCGCTTTCAGAGTGCTTGCGAACAAGGTCCTGGTTCTGCTGCTGCAGGCTCTTTATCAGTGTCTCCTTGCTGCCCTCTGTTTCAACCAGTTCCTTTTGCTTCTTGCGCAGCTCGTTGAGTTCGGCCTCAAGTGCGCTTGTTGCTGCACCCTCTGGTCTTGGCTGCTCACTTTTGGCCGGCTCGCTACCCTGCCCGTCTGGGGATTTGGCGCCGGTCCCGTCAACCAGCGCCGTAACCTTGTCGATCATCTGGGTGATCTTCTCCTCCTTGATCTTCTCGCGCTCCTCCACTGAAGGAACCAGCAGAGCGTTTGTTGACCGCTCGGCCTCAAGTTCCTGGATCTGCGCCTTGAGCTCTTCGATCTGCGCCTTCAGCTTTTCGCAGACTACGCTGGTTTCGGCCTGAGCCTCGGTTATGCTTTCAATCGTCATCTGTGCCTCCTTGAGGCTAAAGTCCGACCGTCCCTTGTCCATGTTCAGCTGCGCCACATCGCTGGTTAGAGCTTCGTTCCTTGACTTTCCCTTCTCCAGCTCCTCCTTCAACACCTCCAGCTCATTGTTCAGCTCCTCCGCCTCCATTGCTTTGGCACTAAGCTGTCTTTCCTTCTCGCCCAGCAGGTCCGACAAGTCGTTTTCCCTCTTCAAAAACTCCTCGCGCTCGTCCTCACCCAATACATATGGCGTTGTTGGCCGTAAAGTCAAGTCTGCCAGCGATCCTTCCAGTGACACTGATGAGTTTGGCGACACCATCGATGACCTCATGTACCCCCCTGGACTTGACGCCCTGCTTGTTGGCGATGTGCTTGTTGGCGTTTGTACCATTGGGACTCTACTCTTACTTCCTGGTGTCTTTTGTGACACTCCCAATCCCACTCCCAATCCCTTTGGCCCATTCACCGCTGCTCCCCCCTCGGGTTTTGCCGGTTGGATTGGTGCCAACTTGGCCCACGCCGCCTGCTCTTCCACTGGAACCGTTCCTCCGCTCCGCCACACCTTCAATTCCACCTCCAGCGATCCAATGTACGTCGAGTAGCTCACAATCTTTGTGTTCAGCTTCTTTATCATTGCCTTCAGCTCTTCTGGACTCAACGCCGAATTGATCGTTGCCTTGTTTGTAATCGACTTTGCTCGTGTACCAAACCTAAGCGTCCCCACCGTCTCTGCTGCATTGTATGACGACGGCGAACAGTTCACTATCAGTGTTGTTCTTGAGTTTCCTCCCAACGACTCTTGCAAAATTCGCGTCAGTTTGCTGTCTCTATAAGGCACGTGCGTCGACTTCCCGTCCGTCAGCGCATTGATCACCATTCCCAACGCCGACAACGACTTGTTGATTTTCTTTGCCTCCTCCAGCGTCTGTCCCGACGCCCCCGTCTTTCCCACCTTTTCCGACCCCGCAAGATCTACCAAACTCAGCTTACCCACCTTTGTCTTTCCATCAATAGTGTTTTTCTGCTGAATCGTAATCTGGAAAATACTGTGACTTCTACTACTCTCTGCATTCATATCTACCAATTCACATTTTATAACACCCATATTATCATCCTTTATCCTTTATCTTTTATCCTTTATCCTTTATCTTTTATCTTTTATCTTTTATACTTACTCGTATGTGCCACAACTCTGGATTTTCCTCCTTGCTTCATTGTATCATACACCTCATCAACATTACTAACAAACACCTCCATCAACCCTTTGACATACACCCCACTCGACTTTTCCTCATGAACCGGAAGATTGTCGTTCGATGGATTAAGCAAATCTTTAATCCGCTCCATATAAATTTCCATATACGATACTTTCACTATGTACTCTACTGTAGGCGGTGATTCTATAATCGTGTTAAATATCCCCTCCACAATACGTGGAATTATTCCCTTAAGCTTTTCATCCTCAATATCAGACCCCATCATTGTAAATGTCTTTCCAGACCCCGTTTGACCATACGCGAAAACCGTTCCATTATACCCATTGAATATATCTTCAATCGTTTGTCTAATCGAATAATCAAACAGGTCTGACTGAGATGTGTCCATCCCAAAAGTTCGATCAAATGTAAAAGTACTTGGCCCATCCTCGCTCTATTAATTTTTAAATTCAGTCCTGGTTATTTATTTTTCTTGTATCCTTTTATCCTCTTATCCCCTTATACCTTTATATTTATATTCCTTTTTTTTTGCTTTTCCGTTTCTCTTGTGCCTCAAAACCAACTCTTGTTTACCCCATACTCACAATGTAATTGTATAAATCGATTTATCCTCATTTGTGCTTCAACAACTTTACCTTTATAATAACAGAGTGATCCTCAACTATCTCTATAATCGGCACACCTCCTTCCTTTACTTCAATCGAGTTCTGCGGTCTAAACCGTGCAACCACTTTGATATTGTTACCCTGCGACATGATTACACCGTCTTTGTTTAAACTCTGCTATAGTCTCCCTCTATGCTTTACTCCTTTTACTTGCGTTGTTTCCCCCCCTCTGTTTATTTGCTTTCTGTCTAGTATCTGATATAATCCCGCTTTTTTTTCAACTGAAACTATGTCTTAAAATCAAAAACATCCGCCCTTTACTTTTATTCCTCCTGACTATAATTGATACTAAAGTATTCGCATAAAAACAATCCAGGTTAAACACAATATACACCGCCGTTATTCATTTACTCTTGAATATGACTATAGCGTTGTTTAGTTTAGCCTTTATTATTTATTTATTTTTGCCTTTGAGGATCCAAGATTCGCTCTGGTAAATATAAATAAATAAATAAACCAATTTAAAATTATGTATTTTTTTTCTTACTTGCACAGAAATGTAATATATCTAACAGTAACTAGTGTGTGTTGTGCTTTTGAAGATTATTATTATCAATATTATAAAGTTTAATAAATTAGGTATAGTATAGGAAAAAAAGGTAAGAAAAAAAAACCTATAAACCAACTACAGATTGTGACTTTCTCTTAATTCCACCTCTTTTTTTATTTCTATACTCTGTTCTCGGCACATTGGCTCGACCAAAGTTCAACATTACTCATTAATAATTTCAACATTTACCGATTTCCAATTTGTTGCTGTTTGTTTATTTTTTATTTTTAGTCTGAATTTGAAATTTCCAACAAGTTACTGCAAAAAAAAAAAAAAAACCCCCCCTCGAGACTCAAAATTATATTTCTGTTTTATTTCTGACCCGCATTAAATCTTAATTATAGATCCTTGTGTTTTTTTTTAAATCTTATTAATACGTACTTTATCTCGGTTTATTTGCTATCAAATCGTTTTCATTGTTCTCTCGATTCTCTCGATTTATCTGGCTTATTCCATCTTTTCCCTCTTTCTTTACTTTTCATCCTTTTCCTCCGTACTTTTACTATTATCTTTGCATTCTTTACAGCGGGTCGTGGGTTTGTTGTCACTCTTAGCCTTCGTCTTTTGTTCGTTTTATTCAATACCAACTTTTTTTTCTTTTCTTTTGTTGCTTTTTTTCTCACATTAGGTTTGAGTTTAACTTGCAACTTTCACATAACCAACCAATCCCCAATACTCTTCAAATCGTTTAATTCTTACTTGTCTAATCGAGCTCTGATTTTGTTTTCCTTTGTTGTTTATGTTGTGCTTTGGCTTTTTTTATTTTTCTTTGTTGTTGTGCTTTTGGCTCTTTTTTTTTTTTGAAACCGAAACCTTGTCTCTTCAAAAGCAAAGTCTAGTTGTTTACTTTTAAAAAAAAAGTTTAATTGAAATTCGTTGGGCTTTTTATCAAAATCTCGCCAATTAATATCTTACTTTAGTAACCTATTAATCGACTTGGTCTTTAATTTCATTTGTCCTATGCTCGTCTTTTTGGGTTTTTCGTTTACTAGTTTTTTTTAATTCCGTTTTACGTTTTCCCAACATTTTTTTTCAGCTAATAATTTCTCAATTAACTGTTAATAATAAATGTAGGAATAAAACCCCAAACCTAAGCCCAAACCCAAACCCAAACCACCAGTACCAATATATACCAACACCATACTCGGTTCTCCGGTGCAATTAACCATTTTACCACACAAATCTTGTCAAGTCTCACTAGAGAACAGCCAGTTGCCACCCAATCCACATACATACTCTCCTTTATTGGCAACACTTTTATAGTTGAACCTTCCATAAACACTTGCATCAAAGTTTTTTAGCCTTTGTTTCGAGACAATTTTTTAATTGGCCCGCTTAATTATAATTGGTTTGTAAAAGTCCAATTCTACCGATTTTTTGCTAGCTCTATTTTTTTTATTAACCTAATTCCTGTAACATAGTTGAATTGATTATCTTGTTTATCCTTTTTTTGAAATTAAGCTGAACAAGTCTGGGATCCATTGTCTAAACTTTCAATACTTTATTCCTATACACAGCTTTTCTTTTGATCAAATATCATTCCCAAATAGCCACAGAGCTACCGAGCACCAATAATGTCAAAAAAGAAGACTCAGCCCTGTAGGAAATTTGCCTGTGCAATCCAGGAATGCCTTAAAGAGAACGATTTCCAAGAAAGTTTTTGTCATGAGGAGATATCCCGACTTTCGGAATGCTGCACTCGAATCCAACTCAAAGGAAAAAAATCCGATTGCTGTCCAGATCAAAAAATCGAAATTAGCATTCAGTAAAACTTTTGCTCCACCCAACGTAACACTTATTTAGCAACCCGACCTCTGGCAGAACCTGGAGGCTTTTCTCTTTCTTTTCACCACCGATTTGGTTTGATAAATGCATGTACAATATCCATACTTATTTTATTTTTTTATTGAAACTTAATTATTATCTTTTTTTCATCTTTTTTTCGATTCTAAAGAGAAAATCAACTTGGAAATTTACTATTACAACCACATTTGGCCATTTGCTAAGTTTAATTCATGTTGACTTGTGATTTTGCTATTTATACAAAAACAGGCGTATACAGAAATGATGGCTATGCAATAGGTCTACTAACTAATAAAGTACAGGATCCTATTTCGACATCGGGGTAGCAGTCAAACTCTGGCTTTGTGCGCTTGCCACAAGACAATATTCCTATCCTACTCAAATCATTTATCTCTTTGCTAAACGTCTTTTTCTCCGACTTTGATATTATATAGTGATGTCCTATATGACCAACATAGTCCTCTTCTACTCCTGGGGAGAATTAGAAAATCCAAATGTCAGTTGATAGCCGATATACTTTCAACTAGTCCTACAAATATTTGCAAGTGGTTTAAGGATGTATTACCATATGCCCAGACCAGCCTGTTCTCTTGAAAAATTACAATCGAAATGCTCTTCTCATACACATCGTAGGGAAGCGGGGTGTCAAATTTGGGCAGCTTTCTTATGGCGCTTATGATCCTCATTATCATTTCAATATTCTCTCTTTTGTAAACGATAGGTCAAACAGTCTATTAAATGTCTTGATCAGAGTAAAAAGTTTAAGAGTATAAAGTTAATACGCTGCTAGTTTGGACTCAGTGTGCTTACTTGTTCACGTTGCCGGTTACGTGGTTCATTTTATCTGATGATAGAAAAATACGTTCAACAGTTGCCGAATCTGCGTCTCCTCTAATATCCATTGTACTCCTATTTACATTTAGGTTGTGAAATACACACTTCTAGTTTCACCATGCCATTATCTATATAGCACAGAATTGGACTCAATCAAGCCGTGCTGCTTTTCTGGTAGAGTGGACAATATGATGACTGTTGCTTTGGTATTCAGCTACTTTGTTTTGAATATGGATAAATATACTCACAATCACCGCAAAGAGAGCAAATATGTACAATTTTGTGTATCAATACTAAGTCATGATTAGTACTTACAGTGTGCTTGGACCTGTAGCTTTACACAATGGGTTGCTCTGTGTGATTTGAATTCTGAAAGACATTTCTACCATCTGGCTTGTAAGTATTTGGTTTACCAGCTACTTTTATTTAGACTATGATTTTTTTTTAAAAAAAGAGTCTTGGCCTCAATCCTGTTATTTATACATTTGCGTCGCCAATGCGACCCTACTACTTATCACTCAGCTAGTGTATCCAAGCAATCTCCCACAACTTGGACACCGAATTTTATTAAAAATGCTGCATTTTTGTTTGTATAATAATAGGTAATATTACCACTGTTACCATTTAAAGCATAATATCAGCGCAATAATGACATCGAAAATCGATAATTCCAACAACCCCCTGATAGCGACAAATAAACAAACCAAAGTAACTACATACATTGTAGTTTGTTGGTGTTGGTATCTTATAGCCCAGAAATTTATACGACATATTTTGATGCAGTCTGACCTACCACACACAACGATATATTCGTTCTTACAAATAGTGTTGGCGATAACATTGTTGTGATGATATATCAAAAAATAACATATTGAAGACTTGTTTAGCTTTTAGAACCACCAATCACAAATCACCAAAACCAGTTTAAATGTGCTATTACTAGAATTATTTGTTGATTCTTGAATTCAAGCTACAACACAAACAAAAATATGAAAACAACTTGGTTAATAATTGCAGAAATACACAGCAATACATCGATGAACATTATCATAAACAACGATTGGTACAAACAGGCATATACACGCTACAACATAGATATCATCACCCCTCCCAACTCCTAACTTGTAATCGATGCATGTTTTTGATGGATTTGAGAAAAATCATGTGAAAGTTGCGCATGTCTGGTTAGGATAAAATTAAAGATTCAAACCTAAACTTGATAATATAACTAAAAATAAGTTGCAAAATTAGTTTGCTCATACTTCTAATTAAAAAACATGGTATTTACAGAACTTTTATTTATAAATCCCAGGATGAATAGAAGCTATTCCTATTTAAGTTTTGATATCAGTCTGGTTTTAAGCTTGTTCGCCAGCCTTGTTTTGCCACTACCACCTCCAAACCTCTTTAAAACAATCCTAAACGATGTCTCTAGGTCATATTTTGTCAGTAAAAGCACGCTATCGCACTTTTCTGCAATACTTTTTGTTAGCCTTTCGGCCAGCTCTACGTGTATGAGTTTGTACTTGCTATCCATGCTTTTAGCTATTCTGTCCAAGTTCAACTTTTTGCTTTTAGCTGCCGATGCCAATACCTTCAGGTTCCTGTCCCCGTTTCGATTAAGCATTTAGTTAATGGGAGAGTTTAGCATTGATGTTGTTTTGCCTAATTCTGTCTTGAACTCATTTGATATCAGACCGGATATGAATCGGTTACTAAAATATAGCTTTTTTTAAATCGCGTGTTATAATTTTCATAGGTATTTGGCTTCACTTTAGTCAAAACCTGCTTCAAATGCGTTGCTATCAAATCTATCTTTTTGGAAAGCATCAACGCGAACCTCCTCTCGACTTTAGTATTTGTACTGGATTCCCATTCTTGGGAGTAATAATCCAGCGTATCAAGTATGCCCTTTTCCATTTCGCGCTTATCGGTATCATCTTTCCACAACTTGTAGCTACCAACATCATCAACCAAATCTTCTAAAATAGCACCAGTGATACTCTGGACCCATTCCACATAGTCTATCGCCCTTGTATTAGCTTTTACATGTCGTGCTTTTTGGGTTATGCTATCGGGCCTTGGNTGTTTTGCCACTACCACCTCCAAACCTCTTTAAAACAATCCTAAACGATGTCTCTAGGTCACCTCTTGTCAGTATAAGCATGTTATCGCACTTTTCTGCAATACTTTTTGTTAGCCTTTCGGCCAGCTTTACGTGTATGAGTTTGTACTTGCTATCCATGCTTTTAGCTATTCTGTCCAAGTTCAACTTTTTGCTTTTAGCTGCCGATGCCAATACCTTCAGGTTCCTGTCCCCGTTTCGATTAAGCATTTAGTTAATGGGAGAGTTTAGCATTGATGTTGTTTTGCCTAATTCTGTCTTGAACTCATTTGATATCAGACCGGATATGAATCGGTTACTAAAATATAGCTTTTTTTAAATCGCGTGTTATAATTTTCATAGGTATTTGGCTTCACTTTAGTCAAAACCTGCTTCAAATGCGTTGCTATCAAATCTATCTTTTTGGAAAGCATCAACGCGAACCTCCTCTCGACTTTAGTATTTGTACTGGATTCCCATTCTTGGGAGTAATAATCCAGCGTATCAAGTATGCCCTTTTCCATTTCGCGCTTATCGGTATCATCTTTCCACAACTTGTAGCTACCAACATCATCAACCAAATCTTCTAAAATAGCACCAGTGATACTCTGGACCCATTCCACATAGTCTATCGCCCTTGTATTAGCTTTTACATGTCGTGCTTTTTGGGTTATGCTATCGGGCCTTGGGATTTGGAGTCCATTTTTGGTCCCACAAACAGCGCCATACGATGATATTCCAACAATCGCGTTTCCATTGCCAGGTAAATAAACCGCCCCCCCAGAGTCTTTGTAATCCGCCATTTTACCATCTTTGTTGTAGTAGTACATCATATTAGGTTTGGTGTTCATGTTACAATCAAAATAGTTCGATATAGTCTGCGGATCAAGCAGCTCAACGTCTATTGATTCCAGTTCCTTAACATATATTTTTGAACCAGCCAAACGGGTTCTTCCCCAACCAACAACATTTGCCTCGGTTGGATATTTGATACTAGCACCATATATTTTGGCTGGTTCTATGTTCAGTTCTTTGTACTCTTCGCCTTCAATCTTCAACAGCGCAACATCATCGTCATTCAAAATACTTTCATGATCGGGGTGTATGGCAACACTGCTGATGCTATATCGGTTAGATCCCTTTTCATATTGCTGCACAGAACCCATTGATATTTTGATTTCATACTTTGTCAAATCTGAACGTTCCTTATCAAAGCAGTGGGCAGATGTAAGAATGTACCCTCCTGCCACCAATGACCCACTGCATAAACTCTTGATTTGAAGATCGGAATCTCTGGTTTTGATACCAATAGAAACCATGTATGGCAGTTCTGAAATGTCAATTTTTCTGCCGCCAACCAGCCGTTTGTACACGCGGCCAGATCCGTCATTATAGTCCGTGTCTGTGCCCACATCGTTCAGGTCCACCACAGACTCAGAACCAACATCAAGGGATGGACCGTTGTTGGATGCAGTCCCGTGGTCATTCTCGGTGACATAGCTTGCGGCCAGTGCCAGGTTGGTCAGGATAAAAGTTGAGCCGATCTTCATTGTTGCAAAAAATTTGGTTTTGGTTTTGGTTTTGGTTTTGGTTTTGGTTTTGGTTTTGGTTTTGGTTTTGGTTTTGGTTTAGATATTTGGATGTTTATTTGATTGCTATTTATTCCGGATGAATATGAGGAATCAAATGAGCTGGCCCAACCTTGCTCTATTTATACCACAACTGAGATGGGAAAAGCAGAAAGCGAAGGCCAAAGTTTTGTATCATATTTGTTTGTGGTTTGCGGTTTGTGGTATATTGTGGTATATTGTGGTATATTGTGGTATATTGTGGTATNGAAACCATGTATGGCAGTTCTGAAATGTCAATTTTTCTGCCGCCAACCAGCCGTTTGTACACGCGGCCAGATCCGTCATTATAGTCCGTGTCTGTGCCCACATCGTTCAGGTCCACCACAGACTCAGAACCAACATCAAGGGATGGACCGTTGTTGGATGCAGTCCCGTGGTCATTCTCGGTGACATAGCTTGCGGCCAGTGCCAGGTTGGTCAGGATAAAAGTTGAGCCGATCTTCATTGTTGCAAAAAATTTGGTTTTGGTTTTGGTTTTGGTTTTGGTTTTGGTTTTGGTTTTGGTTTTGGTTTTGGTTTTGGTTTAGATATTTGGATGTTTATTTGATTGCTATTTATTCCGGATGAATATGAGGAATCAAATGAGCTGGCCCAACCTTGCTCTATTTATACCACAACTGAGATGGGAAAAGCAGAAAGCGAAGGCCAAAGTTTTGTATCATATTTGTTTGTGGTTTGCGGTTTGTGGTATATTGTGGTATATTGTGGTATATTGTGGTATGTATTCATACTCTTTAGTAGTTTGTCATAAGTATCCATACTCTGAAGTGGTCTGAAGTGGTTTGTAGTGGATTTTAGCTTATATTTATACTTGTCAGCATCAATATTATTGGTATATGTGACACCATGAATGCTACGTCGTTGTTTATAAACAGCTACTTTGTTTTCGCCAACCATTGTTTGTGTTTGAAAAAGCAAAAAAAATGATACGGAAAATAAGAAAGCAAGTAGTACCAATTCCCATTCTACTTTTCTTCTATTTTTCGTTATTGGAACGCCAATTTGAACATTAATTATGAATGGATCAAATATTTGGTGAAACGGTTTGGTAAAGAACAAGAAACTTGGTACTAAACTGCAGATTTGGTAATAGAAAAGTGTGTACAAAACTAAATTACACGGGATTATAATAAGAATCACATACCATCAAGTAACTCGAATCAAAAAAAAAGTAAACATAAACCATCATTAAAAGCGTTTGAATATCAAATACAGTGTAATAGCATCCATTCTCGTTTTTGCCATACCAATTTGTTTAATGATGTTTGAATATAAGTTTGCCATAATATTTTTACTTTGAAATCATACAGCTTGGAATTTACCACATATAAAAAATATATGCGCCATGAGGTTATACAAAATTCTGGAGTATAAATCTGAAGCATTGCCAATAAATATATGACAAAGTAAATAGTAGGTACACTATCCAACTCAGGTACACCCGTGAACGCTTTCATAGCTTCTTTTATATACACTACTCTACCATAACACGATGACCTGTTTGTACAATTAACTGTCTATGGATTATTATGGTGCTTCCAATACCAAATATTGTGTTTTTATAATATTCGCAAGTAATGTGTTAGTATTGATATTGGTATTAGTATTGACTTATTACTGGGTTGGCCTTTTAAAAGAAAGGTGTATTTTAAAGAATGGTGTTCAGAAATGTTAAAAAATCACAAAATGTATACCATTTAAAAATACAGTAGCCAAGACACAAAACATAACACCGTTATCAATTAAATCATTGTCCAAGTTGGTAAACCAATTTTCAATTTAAAATAAAACTTTTTAAACTGGCTACCAGTACTGATAACCAAAATAATAATAATAATAAACGGCACAGCAACTATCCTTTTCTGCTCTTATTCCTGATCGGAATTCGAATGCCTTGTTCTGCAAGTGCCTTTGACAGATCTGTCGATTCGTTTAGCCCCGGGTACTGCTCCTCGGAGAACACCTTGATTGTGTCTGATATCACAGAGTGCTCAATATTTGATGAGGCCGGATGGTCATCACCAACACTGTGGTTTGGTATCCGAATCAAAGAAAACTTTAACCTATAGTCACCAGCAGTGTTAACAAACAAATAAGGAAGCGCAAAGCACAGCCGGTATTCGCTGTTTGCCATTTTTAGCCTAAAACTGCTTGCAGAAAGGTTTCCCAGAAGCACCTTTACGGGTTCGGAATTGTAATATCCTAATCCCAGCGAAAATGTGGAAGTTGATGTCTGGTCTCTTTCTACGTTGTCTAGTATGGTGTTGCCATCTGCGCCTACAAGACTAGTGTAGATAATGTACTCGTCGCTGTTTGGTGAAAACAGACTTTTACAGTCAGTGTGGTTCTTACATCTCAGCGTTATAACAGGAGGTGGTTCTACTGAGGGGTTAGTCCTGGTTGTTGGGTTGTGTACAGCTCCATAACTAGGCTGTTGCAGGATATCCAACTCGTACACATGATCCTCTCCTAAAACATTTACATCCATTTTTTCTGCGATTCAGTTTATACAGCCTACTATAAAATGGTTATTTTATTCCCAGTTGACTTAGATGCTGTGATTCACTATACTGATGTCTTTTTTAACGGTATCTGTTGTTTAAAACACAATAACTGTTATATCAAGTGTTGTAAAATATATAATATAGGTCTGATTCTGGTTGTATGTCTGAAATATAAATCAGCGAGTACATAGCTACACTCGACTATATTTATATTTGCAATTGGACATCAAAGCTGTCCCAATTCTATAAACACATTTACAAGTTAAACCTTGACAGTCATGTTATTCATTTAAGCGTTTTTCTAGTTTCCCCCATCAATTCACTTTCTCGGTACAGCTATCCATTGGAAAGACCACTGACCGACTCTTTGATATGCTGTTTATGCTAGTAATAAACGTCATAGAACATTTAAAAATAACATTAAAGTAACATTATATAACCCAGCATTCATTTAAATACACAAACGCATACAGAATACCCCTGTCTGTTTTTTGTATGGCTAAAAGAGTACGTGGCCCTTGGTAGATGCACGTTCAAATGGCCCTTCCACTTGATTTCAAAAAAAGAACTATTCTCCTACCTGTCTGTTTGCGTATTTGTCAATCAATTAAGTATACTTTTCAACTGCAAATACTCAACATCGAATTCAGTTCTAAATATTGAATATTGATCTAAATTTAGCTTGGTCTCTAGCACTGTATACCTTGTTTGATTGTTGTTTGCGTATTAATTTATAGGCAGTTTGGTGAGTAAACATATTAATAGTTGCATAGTATTGTTCGTTTATGAATTTCTATCGCGTCTAAAATTGGAGATAAAGCATATTTATCTTAACAGTTGCACCATGGTACTAAACAATCACAACTCCATATTTGGTTCTAGTTTAGCTTACTTGGTAAAAATATGCTCAAACCAAGGGTGTGGATAGGCCAATTGTATGCTCATCGATATGTGAAAATTCCAAATATTGGGCAAATGATAGTGGTAGCAGTGATTTAAGCCATGTACTTTTGGTTTAGTGTGCTGACGAGTAAAGCTGTTTGTTCAAGTTAAAATAGCCATTTTATTTCTCCTTTATAATTATCAGAATTGCAATTTACTCCTGGAGTCGTACTCTATTTGGGCCGACTTTTTTTTCATTGAAGTTTTGAATCGACTTTTTGTTATAAAATTGCGTTGATAATATCGAGCCTAAACAACACTTGTTAATCCTAGGTATTGTATACTCACTCGACCGTTTTCATAAGGGTGGAAAAGATGATAAAGTCAGGGCTAAATATCAGACATTCTACTATGGAACAATTCAGTGCATCATGACAATTTGACTCTACTGGTGCATTTTCCTTGGTGAAATGTTTTATGTCAAACAATGAGCTTGACTAAACCCAATACCGAATCCAGCCACTAAATCAAAAGTGCCAAACCAAGCAGGGTAATGTAAAGAATAAACAAGGAATATTGGTACAGTGTGAGTGTGGTTAGAGTAGAAACCTCTCAAAATCAATCTAAAGGTTTTATAGCCAACAACTCGTACAAAACTGACGCGGGCTTTTGAGCTGAATTTCGTGTTAGTGCTACTATTTCGTATTTTTTTTTAAAAAAAAAAACTGCACTAGTTGGCAAAGACGTATATAATTATTTTCAATTCCTAGTTTCAGGTATAAACGAATATCATTTAAATAACACAAATAATAAAGGTAATGGGTAAGTGGTAGCACTTATTAGATGTATATAAGCTATGTGGAAAGGGTATACAAACTAATAAACGCGTGCTAGTATTTTAGTTTGGTCCAGTGCAGGATTCAGATTGATACATTATATTAAAACTGATCGATGTTCAACAAGATCGTTTTAGTACGAGCGTTGGCGTACTTGTAGTAACTAACACGAGAGTTTGGTAAATGCGTTTACTGGTGTTGAGTACTTGAAATACGCAGTGGAAACATTTGAAAGGACAAAACATACTAGCTGGAAAAACGAAAACAAAACAAATGCGACTAAAATTAACGTGATTAATTTAACATTCAATTAATCGTTAACAAAAGAAACGGAACTATAAATCGATAACATTGGTGATAAATTTGCATAAAAACGAAATAGACGAAAATACAAGAAAAATAAAAGTAACAACGATTAACAAATTTCAATAATAAAAAAAGAAATAAAAACGATGAACAATTAAAAAGGCACGGTATTAGAATTCAATAATAATTCAAAGCTACAGTAAAAAATTTTAACCTGGAGCATATATTGATCGAATATAGATTAAAGCGAGTTCGGATTTTGCTTATCACAACCAAAACAAAACAGCAATAGCAATTTCAATAGCAATAGCAAGAAATAACATACAATATCATACAATACCAGAGTAGAACATACAAACAATCAGACGAGTCGTGGAATAAGTGAAAGGACAATTCAAATTTAATAAGAATTATTTTCCCGAGCTTGCACACATAAAAAAAATATATTGGTTCGTGTTTGAGGCTAAAAAAAAGGGAAAATTGGGTGTTATAAGTCAGTGCCTTTTGTTAAACAGTACGCGTAAAATAAAAGGTAAGGATAAATGTATGAGTAAATAGATTTGGTTTATAAAAAAAACAGAAAGATGGTCAGGTATTTAAAGATTCCAAAACTAACAAACATGAAAACGATAGAGTAGACTGAACAATAAAGAAGGCGGCCACAATGGATTACTTGGAATTGGATGAGTTGACGAGAAATGTTCTCAAAACGTTTGAGTATATACAGAACACCGAGTTTGTTGGAATGCCAAAGGGAAATTCAGTTAAAGAAGATGCAATGGCATGCCATTGTTCATATAAAGAGGGTAAACATAGAAACAAGTTGTAAAAAATACGTTGAAAGCATGCTCATATACACGCAGTGATATGTGCGAATTAGTAGTCTTGAATGAAAGGGGGGGTATAGTACTAGACAGATAGATAAATAAATTGGATTGGATTGGATCGATAAAGAAAGTAATATATGAATGCGCGCACAAACAAAATAAATAGGAGTTGATCCGATATGGAAGGCGTGTGGAGAAAAGTCTGATTGTATCAATCGACTTGTGCAGATGGAATGTCATCCTTTACTTTGCCCAACAGGTAGGGCATGTCAAAATAGAAGGTAAGCGGTGTGTTGTTATTGGAGTATGTTGGATTGATATGTGTTAGAACATAGATAAAAAGTATATAGACGAATGAATTAATGAATTGATGAATGAAATGTAGATACCAAAAGAAAATGTATGCAAAAGTACGGATTATAAATGCTGGGCAAAAGGGGTATGGGTTGCAAGCAGAACAGGATTTGAATAGGTGAGTTAAAAGGGTATAGAAGTGAGATAAAAAGTAAGAGGCAACGATGTAAAAAAAAAATGAGAATGGTAAACAGTGTACTGAACTTGAATAAGTTGATTTTTTTACTTTGTGGCGTTAGTGGGCAATTCGTAATTGAGTACATGGGAGAAATGGTTTCAAAAAAAAAGTTTGTAAAGAGAACCTATGACTACAATTTGGAGGGAATAAGACACCATTACTTTATGGGAGTAGATCAATACCAGGTAAGACCGAAAGTCGGTATAGCGGGGGTGTATATATATATATATATATGTGTGTGTGTGTGTGTGTGTGAATGCGTACAACTTGATTGATTGTTACTAACGGTTTGATGGTGATATGATATAATGCAATGCGAATAAAACAAAAAGGTGATTGATGCAACACGAAAGGGAAATGTAGCAAGATTTATAAATCACAGTTGCAGGCCAAACTGTATGTTACAGAGATGGATGGTGGGGGGGCAGATTAGGATGGGGATATATACAATTCGAGATATTAATAAGGGAGAAGAATTGACTTTTGATTATAAGTTTGAGAGACTTGAGGGGTAAGTATGTTTGGAGCATAAAATTAAGTTTGAAGATATACATTTAAAACGGATAATAATGGTACGGTGATTGGAATAAAGTATTGAAGGTTGAGTTGGCTTGGATGTGTAAATATAAACTTAGGGCGGAGGCACAGCCTTGTTACTGTGGAGATCAGGCCTGCAAAGGGGTTATAGGGGTAGAAAAGCAGTCAAAAGAAAACGGAAGTGGAAACGGGGAAATTGTGAAGGGCCTGAGTAGACCAAAGGGAATGGCTGTGAGTCCAGATGATGATGACGGTATGGATAGTGATTTGGAGGCGGAACTTGATGAAGAAAGTGTTAGTTTGGAGCAACGAGAAGAGCTGGAGCGACTTAATTGCGGAAACTCGTCAGAGTCAGACGCCTATGTAGTTAGTGGAAGCGAAGTAAGTATGATGAAGCCAATACACAGCAGCGTAAATCGGTTTAGAAATAAGCATATTGATATTAGTGTTTGATTGGTTGGTTGGTTGTTGATTGGTTGATTAATTGGTTGTTTTATTGGTTGTGGCTATAGAGCGAAGTGGAAGATAGGAACGTGCATAAAAACCGAAGAGGGCTTCAATCAAATGAGGATGTACTAAAGCTGGTTCAAATTATGCTGCGATCGCAAGGGAAACGAAGACACATTCAGTTGATCACGTCAAAGATACTGGAAACGAAAAACAAGAGACTGTTAACGATATTTATAGCGTATCATGGACTAAGAGTGTTGAGGATTTGGCTGTTGGAAAATGAGGATGACGAGACAATTGTAATACCGATACTGCAGTGTATAAAGGCAATGCCGATAAAGACCAGAAACACGTTGGATGAGAATAAAATTGAGAAGCCAATACTGGCTTTTAAGAAGAGCAGAGATGAGTTTATTTCGGATTTAGCCAAGGAGATTCTAGTAAAATGGAACCGACTCGAAATGGTTTACAAGATACCAAAGAGAAAGCCAGGCCAAGTAGCTCAGGCACCCAACGCAGACAATTCATTGAGCGGAGCCAGTGTGCAACCCAGTCAAGATAAAGGCGCAGCTGGTAGCAGTGGTGGCTGGCAAAGCTCACTGCCAAGTTCAAACGGTAGCAGCACGTTCCATAGCTACAAGAAGAACGCAGTCAAGGAACCAAGCCCAGCCTCAGAAATTGAAAATAGCGGAAACCCTGACATGGGCATGTCTAGCAACTGGGACAAAAGCCGATGGGATTACATCAACTCTCAGCAGCCAAAACAGGATTTCCCTGAAGCCACCTCTGGTGGAGGTGACAGGTCATACAATTCTACACAGAACCCAAATTTAAAGTCTAGCAACAACGCAAACTATGCACCAGTCACCAGTAAGAGATCCTTCTACTCTATGGATCGAAATAACAACGATAAAAGTAACGATTACAGTGGCAACAGCTACAACAATAGAAATACGTCTTTTGATGGAAAAAACCCTGGATCTAGCCGCTGGGACTCAAAACCCGCAAGCCCTGCCAACACAACCAACGGGTGGGGTAATCCCGATTCTAACACTGGCAACAATTCCAGCTCCAACTCCAACTCCAATTTCAACAATAGCTATGGTGGTAACAGCTACAGTAATGCCAACAAAAGCAGTAGTTGGATGGACGATAAACCTACCCGTAGTAATGAGACCTTTGGTAGTAGTACTGGTGGTGGTTGGGGCGAGACCAACTCAACTACTAAAAGCACATCAGGTACTAATACTGGTAGTGGTGGCTGGATGACTGAACCAGCTGTTGCTACAACCTCGGCCAGTAATGGTTGGTCGACAACTAATGCCCCATATATTGATACCCCATTTGGCGATAACAAAAACAACAGTGGTAATAGTGGTGGTATAGGAAATGTTTCCAGTAGCTGGATGACTCTGGACAAACCTGCTGTTGAGTTTGGTGGCTGGCCAATAGAAAAAGATCTCAGTTTGGATTCAAACTCTAATTCAAACTCCAATTTAAACTCTAATTCTAATTCAAAAACAAAGACAGTGCTGGAGCCGGAATCTAGCAAACTTCCAAGTGGTTGGTACTCTGCATTCGCTGAGGATGGAAAACTGTACTACTACAATACATCAACACAACAGGTCCAGTGGAATCCTCCAACAGAAGACCAAGCCACACTCAACCCAGCCCCAACCATCACCGCTAATAGTGGTGCTAATGAAGATTCAAAACCAAAGGCTAAAAAACACAGAGTTACATTTAAACCAGATCCTCCAGGTTCAAAAGATGCCAAAAAGAAGAAGAAAAAGGAAAGCGGAAAGGAAAATGGAAAAGAAAATGGAAAGGAGAATGGAAAGGAGAATGGAAAGGATAACGGAAAAGAGAACAGAAATGAAAATGGAAAAGAAAATGGAAAGGAGAGCTTGCAAGTTCTCGAGAAAAAGGCGACATCGATGCTGGCCCAACAAGTAGTCAAAATCTTAAGCAGACAAAACCTGGTTCTTGACAAGGAAAAGTTCAAGCACGAGGCCAAAAAAATCACAAAAATTTTAATCGAAAAGGAAGTCAAGTTGTCAAAACTAAGAAAAACAAAGTTTGATCCCATGTCAATAATCAAACCCTCCTCCCATAAATCCAAAAAAATCAACGACTTTGTTGTTTCCTATGCCGCTAAGCTTAAAACTTCGAAACCTGAATAAATAAATATTGGCGGGCCAGTAGTTATCATAAATCTCTCGCCTTGCTTTCTTCTTGTCTTACGCTTACTTCACCTTAGATTTTTTTTTTTTGACTTTTTGTTTTATTTAATTGTTCTTTTATACATTCATCCGTTCATTTACTGGTACGCTTTCTGCTCCTCAACATGTCACCACCTCTATTATTTGCTTTATAATTCCTAATAAACACAAGACTCTAACTATTCATTTGCACACTTGTACTTTTCTTTTTATTTAATTTTTTTTAATAAAAGTCCATCCTTTATTGGTTTATTGTCTTGTTTTGTAATATCGTGTTTACTGATAATTCGACTACAACCGGTCCCCTCTTACTAGTAACCTCTATTTGGCCACCCCTCACACCCCCCCCCCCCCCCCTC
>LUVW01000006.1:466831-496148 GCA_001661515.1 Capniomyces stellatus | reverse complement strand
CCCCCCCCCCCCCCCTCATTACTTTTTTCTTTCCTTATTCGACAAATCAATATGTAAATACTATCTGTAGACAATACAAAAAACGCCAAGGTATACAAATATCAAGATCCTGTAGTCGCATCGTTAAGTGCAACACACAAAACACCCTTTTCGTGTCCCCTAAACTCTCTAATCACTTGCCCGCGCGAAATATCCCACAACGCTGCTGTTGTGTCTGTGCTAACCGTAACCAAGTACCCACTGTCGTTACTAAACGCTGCATCCCAAACCCACAGTTTATGATACCTCAACACATGAACCAGTTCCGCTCTAATCTCAACCAACGTCGAGCTTGCACTTGCGCCTGCACCAGCTTGGCTTTCGTTTTGGCCGCCCTGAAACTGCCTCTGCTGACCCTTACCGTCCACCCCCTCACTTCCGCTCTTGTTCATACTTGCGTTCTTTGCTACTCTTTCCTTCTCGGCCAAATCATCTGCCACTATTTGATGGCTCTTGAACCACCATATTTTTGCCGTTTTGTCTGACGAGCATGTCACCAAATACCGCCCATTGCCGCTAAACAGTACCTTTGTGATATAACTCTTCTTATGCGCCTCAAACGACGTCAACGGCTCCACATCCACGTACGGCAATCCCAACGCCACTCCACTCCCCTTGACCCCGCCTTTCTCCCCAATGTTTCCACTGCTGCCTAAATCGTTACCACCCCCACCCCCACTTGTATTTCCAACATTGCCACTAGTACTGCCGCTGGAATTTACGTTCATTTTGGGCTCAAACGACTCGTAAGACACCTTCATCCTCCAAACAAAACACATCCCATCATTGTTTCCCGCAACAATCAACTTGCCATCCGGACTAACCGCAACCGACCTAACTGACCCATTCATTCCCCCGTTCCCATTTGGCTCCATCTGGTACTCAATCTCATTGTTCCTAAGTGACCAAACTCTCACATACCCACGTTGGTCACACGACGCTATCAAGTCGTGTCTTGGTCCCGGTATTATCGCTATGTCGTTCACTATGCTGTTGTTCTCAAGAACTCGCTTACATGTCCCTGTTCTCAAATCCCACCATCTAATTGTCTTGTCTTCTGAACACGTTGCCAAGTATCGCATATCGCTTGTGAACTCAACCGCTGTCACACTCGCTGTGTGCCCATCTAACGTCAGTATCTATTTTTATATTCCATACATATTACTACCTTTTCTTTTACTTTTACTTTTTCCTTATCTTGTCTTGTCTTGTCTTGTCTCGACTTATTTTCACTTGAATCGTTAATAGGTCTACTTACTGGTGACTGATTAGAATTAAACACATCAAACAATCGAACATGCGGATTTCCAACCACCGCCAGGTATCTTTTATCAGGCGACAATGCCATTCTATTTATTTGCTACAAGTAAAATACTTTTGATAAGAATGTTTTCTTCACGTTGCTAATATTTTTACAATGCTATTTGTATTGCGCCTGCCCGCACTGCCACTTGTTTTCTTTTTTATATTTTTATATTTTTGTAATTTTTAAGGCTTTGTGTTTTTATATTCAAAAATTGTAAACTTGATGGAATCCCAATTGGCTTTGGGCGCATTATTCGTGCACAATTGATCAGCACTAGGCTGACTAAAGTGTCATGTTTACTTTTCACTTACCGAATCTGTATATGTTATAGTTCGTGTACAAACACTCTTCAATGCATCCCACATCTTTATTGTCCGATCGTATCCTGCTGTCACCAAAACCACTGCATTGTCTTCGTATGATATTGGCCGTGAATTCTCATTTTGACCCCCTTTACGTCTTGGATCTCCTCCACCTCTACTGTCTGACATTATCTGCTACTGCTATTGCTGTTTTTTTTACTTTTTTTTACTTTTTTATATTTTATTGCTACTGTATGTTACGTTGTTTATAGTATGTTGGTCCTTTTGTTTATATTTTGTGTTAATGTGTCAATTACTTCCGATCCCTTATTGTTTTAGAATGAATTTCTTGATTAAAAAAAAAGTTGCGTTGTTACAAGCCAATTTTAAAATGATGGTTTCAAAGTGTAGTGTCTATGTCTACGAAATGAATTTGAGCATTTTTGATTTTTCTTAACGAGTCAAACCAAGAAACACACCAATCCATGTTGATGTTATTTCTTTCTTTTTGCTTGACCATTGTGATTGATTCGTTTCCTTTCTTTTATAAAACAAAAAGCAAAAAAGGCCGAATTGAAACCTCATTCATAAGTTGCGTTTAGTTTTATCTGGTACACTAACAACATCTGATTTTTACTTTACTTTATTGAGACTTCAAGTGTCTTTTCTATTATTGCGGGCAAAGTGTATCTGATACATTTTTGGTTACAAGATAGCATCTGATACTACAATATATATTTAATATATTTGCATACACTTGGTATAAAAAGATGTACTCGCTAGGGTCGATTGGTTGTTATTCTGATACTTAACACTTTCTGGCACTCCGATAGCATATATTCTACGCGTGTTGTAAAACAAATTTGATTCAGACTTAACAAGTGTCAATTCCCATTATACACTCTTGTATATGCCCAAATGGGCGATTTAAAACCTTGTTATATGGACAAGTAGACATCCAACAAGAAATCAGTTGAAACCACATTTGTGCAGGATTGGAGGTTGGTGTTGAAGCAAGTTATTGGATCCACTTAAGCAACAAGCTTGGGATCTGTATGCTCGCAAGGTACAACCTACATATGGTTGTTTACGTGTAAAACAATCTGACTTTTAAATACATTTAGCAAATCAGAGTTGGGTGCAGTTTGGTTTGATATAATATGTTGTGGTGTGGTGTGGTTAAAGATACTTTGCTCCATATAAACGTTTGAATCCTGATTTCATAGAGTAGAGCTTTTTTTCTTTTTTTCAAAAAACTAGGTGTGCTGCTTATAACCAGTGATAAATCATCAAAGTTCAGAGACGAGTTTAGACTAGTTGGTGAATGATGGCAAGTATTGCCCAGCTAACTTTTAAATTATTCATTGATTCGACTCGATTATTCGACCATTTTGAAGAGATAAATCTTAAAAAGTGCGTGAGCAAGTCTTGACAAAATAGGCAAAACAAACAAAAATGGCCTGTCTTGTTTTTGTCTTGCAAACGCATGATTTATAATGATAAATCAGGAAATACACTTTGTTTTACGAATAGAGCATTGTTCGAATCAAACATTGGCGATAATAACAAAAGAAATAAAAGTAAGGGTAGTTCCAAGAAGAATGTGTTTAAATGGTTCAAGAAAAGCGGGGGAGGGGGGGGAAGGTTGGAGGTGCTGTGAAATAGCATTGAGTATAACTAGGCGAGCCAAAAAGTCGACGATTGGGCAGTTTTGGTGCTGAATAGTGTCTGTTTTGTTTCTAGTTGCAAGATGTGGGAGGATTAAATGAGCTAATAAAGGGCATTGTGGGCAAATAATTGAGGAGCAAGTGTCGATAGGGTTTTCGCGTATAAAGAGTTAGCAAATGACAACAATAGTGGGAAAAACAAGGCAAATTAAGTGTGGAATTGGTGCTATTTTTAATGTTGGAATTTTGATAACACTGCTGAAATTTCAAGACTTAATGCGGCATTCAGGCTAAAAAGCATAGTCATCAAAACTGGAAGAATGTTGATAGGGTTGGTAGAGTCGCCTTTTATTTTGAATGAATTACAAAATAACAATGGGAGGGGGTATTCACTAATTGAATTAGATTATGTGTTTTGCTATCAGTGATTTGAGTTGATCAATTAAAAACAGCTTTGCATGGTAAATTTGCTTATAAAAATAGCAATTGATATCTAATAAAGTAACAATAAATGCAATTAAGACTACATTGTACCAAATGCTGATTGTAAGACAGCAAATTTGGTCCAACCGGGTGTCATCAACATTTTAACCAAAAGCACACTTAAGGCTTTAGAACTCAAGTATGCAGCCAAACAAGCACGATCCAGGCTAGTTTGTGAGTAGGAAAAATTAAAGTGCAACTAGAGGTGTGGGTATTGTTAGAGATGTATGTATGACCAGAGGTGTATGTATTACCAGAGGTGTAGGTATAGTTAGAGATTTAGGTATTGTTAGAGATGTGGGTATGGGTATGGTCAGGAAGGGTACGCTTATATGCAATGATTGCAGTTAAAAAGGGAGGAACAGATATGAGTATGTATAAATTTGACTGAATACAAGTTGGAGAGCCTGTCAATAGTTTGACGAATGGATAATTGGATTTGCTAAATTTATTACTGTTTTTTTTAACGGAATAAACCAGAGTAATTAACAAAATACAGGCTTTAGTTTTTAAAAGAGCAAAAAAAACAAAATTAATTAATTGTCACGATTGTTGAGAACAGGTTAAAATCATATTGGTTTATTCTAGATAATAAAGAAGAGTATTGTATTGGCTAGAGTTTTTCAAATTCAATTTGAGTGTTTTTAGTTTGATGTAAGGGCTAAATAAAGCCAATTAGTGCGTAAAGAGAAAACTAAAAGTAACGTAAACAAGGAGCAAAGAGAAAGGGATTGAGAGATGAAAGTCCAGCGATTTGAAGCCAGATCTGTCGTCATAAAGGTAGTGTCAGTGTAGAAACACAAAGTCAATTTGACTAAACAGCAACAGCAACAGTGACAGTTTGTTAAATAAAGCAAAGGTTTGGCATTTTTGCTTGAAAAAAAAGGCATTTAATTAAACTCAGCTGGTTTTGGCTGGCCATGGTGTTGGCGCTGCGGAGTTAAAGCTTGAAGAGGCAGGAAATAAAGACCAAACAAATGTGCTTCAAATGATCCAATTAGTAATTTATTAAATTATAATCTAAATCAGCTAAATTTAGCTGATTTAGCTGATTTGGATTATGAATAAGGCAAAATAATTCTAAACTTAGATCAGTAAAAAAAAAAAAAAGCAGTTACTGGTAAAGTGGTGCACTTAGAAAGGAAGTTGAAATGGACGTTTCCAAAGTAAACTCAGCAAAGGTAGAGTTGTAAATATAATGACAAATGGGATGGCTAAACGAAGGGCAATAGGAGAAGCGCATTCGTAATAGTGCTGAGGTTGTCCAATTACTTTTACAAGCTGGATCTCTTATTGCCAATTTTATATGTGAATTAGACACAGCTTATTAAACAATCTCAAAGTTTTTAATTTATTTCTTTTTTCTTCTATTATTTTCCTGCACTGTTATTTTGAATTGATACTGGTTGCTTCTAAGGACCAGGTAAGAGGTTTGGGAAACGCAATCAATAATAGGTTCAAGCAAAATGATGGTTTGTAGGTATATTATTGGATTGGGGAAGGGTTTGAAGCGTAGCGTGGAGTGTGCAATTTGACTAATTCTGTTCGACTCAGTTTTTTTTTGTCAGTTAATTTAAATTAATTGGCAATAGTTGACAATGGGACTAAAGAGTTTGGCTAACTTTCAAAAGTAAGAATAAATAAAGAGCTTGGCTGCTTATATAGACGCTTGCTTGGTTTTTTATTTTTGGTGTTTTTTCCTTGAAAAGTCAGTTTAAAAATAATATTGGTGAGGAAATTGCAACAATAGAGATTGACATTTTCGTATAAAATGCAAAATATAAAAAAGAGAAAAAGAGGTGATTGATCCAATGAAAAAATGCCAAGCAGCAACTTGCATTAAAAAAACAGAGAGTAAAGGTAAATTAATAGCCAATGAAGCCATGTGTTAGTCAATCAGTTAAATTCACAATCATTAGGTATTAAGGTATAAAGCAAAGGGAGGTGAGAGTAAGGTCATAATAAATATAGTAAAACATGCCAAATACAAACCAAAATGTACAATTGGTAAACAAAAAGAGAATTTAAAAATAAAAAAGCTAAAGAGGGATTACAAATAGTCAGTAATACAACATAAACAAAAACACTAAAGAACAATAAAGAATTAGATTATTGCACTCCACGTATACAAACTTGGAATTAAATGTTTGTGTTAAATAAGGAAGTGGAAAAGAGAAAATCCACAAAAAAAAAAAAAAAAAAAAAAAAAAAAAAGAAAACAAAGTGAAATAGTTGAAAGGGTATTTATGGAAAGAGTAATAAAGCCCTGTATTCTGAAACAGCCCCACACATTAAAAAAAAAGAAATAATTATCCTTGTTAGAATCGATCCTGTTGTTCTACTTTTTTGTTTTAATAATGCAATAAAAAATCCTAAAAAGAAACAAAAGCTGAGAATTTACTAAAAATAAAGACGAAAAGTAAAACAGAATATAATAAAAGTAAATAGAGGGAAATAGCAATAGAATAAAGTAAAAGTAGAATAGGACCAGAATAAATAAAGGTAAATTATTGTAAAAGCTGTGAAACTAGTTTGATAAAAGTTCAGAACAGAAAGAAAAAGACCCACCTTATTTTTGTTTTAATTTTTTTTCCCTCTTGATATCATATTGGTATACCAAGAAGAAAAAAAGTTACTACTAGCAGTCTTTTCTTTTCTTTCTTTTTTTCCCTCCTTCACCCTCTGTAACCTTCAAAATAAGTTTCTATAATACTATATATTCATATAGATACTATTGTAGTAACTTGGGATAAAGATAAAGGGTAGTTCTTGAGAAGAAAGAAAAAAAAGAAAAAAAAGTGATAGAAGAGATAGTCACAAGCTACTTTAAAGAAGAAGGAAAAAAAATAATGGAAGTAAGCAAGTCTGATAAACGCGTTGGATATAACAAAACTTCAGAACAACTATATAGCGGTGAGACGGAAAGCAAAGGAAAGGGGCAAAAGACAATGATAACAAATATATTCGAGCGGCTACAGGAGTTCGAAGGGGTTTTTGATAAATTCTTGCTAGGTTGCAAGCCTTTGGCACTGAGAAACGAAGTTAACGAAAGAGTAATGTCAAGGTCGGAGTTGGAGCAAAAAATACGAGGGTTTGGGTTGAACCCAACACAGCTAAAAAGCATTATAAATACACTTAACCCAACGTTAGCGACATCCAACAAAAAGATAAAGCGTGATGTTTTTCTAACACCACCTCACGAAAACAAGTATGTAAAGGATATTGCGACGGTAAAGGAACAAGAAAATGAAAAAAACAAAGATAGAAGCAAAGCAAAAATAGTTAATGACCACGCTGAAACGCACAGGGTGTGTTTGTTTGACAGCGTTCGAGTAAGCGAAGAGCTAATGTACGAAAAGGAGCCATTATTTTACGAGCAGCCGGAACTAGCAGACAACTTTTACGACAAGTTTGACTGGAGCGGCGAGGGGTCGACAGAGTTTTCAGAGGCCAACACAATTCCATCGTCACCAGAGGCCTACATAGACAATGACGACGAAACAACGTCACAATCAACGGTCTGTGAAGGGACGTATAGTGACGGGGAAGAGTACGATTTTAACCTGATCTATGAAGCACCTGAACACATTTTCTATACAAAGAAAGAGTCACAAAAGGTATACAGGAACAAGAGCAAAGATAAGAAGAAGAAAAAGACGATGGATTATCCCAACGAGAGTTTAGCAAAGTAAGTAACACTGAGGTTTTATAGAGGCATTTATGGATTATGCAAAAGCAACCAGATGTATCAACCGTCTATAGAACAAATGGTAGATATAATATATTTTACTTGGTCTAAACGTTGTTGCTTAAATGAATAATTGGTAGGATTGTTGACGAAATGTCGCTCGAGTCGGACAATTTGATGTCAAGTGAGTACATCGAGAGTGACGATGTTGGAGACAGAACGCCACGGACAGAAACGGAAACAACAGAGGATCCAATCGAGTTTACGGAAAACGTTTGCAAGAAAATGAACACGATATTCCAGGAGTTTACTAGCCAGGGGGTTGACTGGTGCCGTTATTGCGGAACAACAGAGGGTATTAACTGGAGGCCAGGACCCTGGGGCAAAAGAACGCTATGCAACAAACATGGATGCGACTACAAAGGATACGGATTTGCCTCAAAAACACCTCGATTGGATCTTCGAAGCTTCATCGGGGAGCCAATTGACCAACGAACGATGCCAATTCTTCAATCATGTAAGCAAACACAAACACAAACACCCAGCACACATACAACTGTCTACTAAACATACACGTGTAAACATACCTCTGATCATCATTATTGAGTTCCCTGTCTAATAACTATCCTGATGTTTTTATATAGACTGCCACGTTTGCTTGTCAGACAAGCCTCTAGATCAAAACCCAATAATCTATTGCGATGGGTGCCCCAACTCGTACCACCTGGATTGTTACTTGACCATAAGCCCACACAAGCCAGACATCCGCTCATCTTGGGTTTGTCGCGATAGCTGTCGAGACTCATTTAAGAAAAAGAGAATAGGTACATTTTGTCTAAATAATAGCCCCCAACTAAATACCTATAGATTGTATTTTTGTTGCACTGTTTTGAGGCTTATGAAGGTGTTTATCAAGAATAAAGTTCTAAATTGTGTTTTGTAATGGAAAATTATCTAGTTGTTGAGCTTCAAAAAAGGAGACTTCCTTTTATGTGCTCACCCTCTTCAGCTTTAAAGTCCTCAACTCCTAAGCCAGAGTGCACCACTACCAAACAACTCAAATCGCCTAAAGATAAAGATAAGGACAAGGATAAGGATAAGGAAAATGACAAGTGTAAGGTTAAACCCGATCCATTAACCCCAAATCCTCGGAAAAGGTCCAATAACTTGTTAAATAGTCCAAGTCCCACTCCTGAACGGTTGGATGCCTCTAAAAAGCGAAAGTCTGGCCGGCCTGTAAAATTAACTTCCAAGGGAATTGAATCTGGAATTTACCTAAAAAATTAATCTTATTATTTCTCCCATCCCCTCCCACCTTCCCTCCTCACCCTCCCAAAAAAAATGAAAGAAAAAGAAATCGCATTTCTTAACTAACTAATCCTTATCATCGCTAACCTCATCATACACATTCTGTTTTTATTATTTCTTTACATCAACCATGTAATATTCATACCACGACCTACTCTTTACTTTTTTTCTCTTCTCCTTTCCTCACTCCATGTATACAACTACTTGATTCAAGACAATCCATTACTTTCAACTCCATCCTACAAAGTACTGCCAATCTGAATCTTTTAACGCTACATCCGGTGTGATATCATTTTTGTTTCTTTTTGATATACCATACTCCATTCTACTTCAAACAAAACCAAACATCATTTTCATCTCTTTAAATCTTCATTCATCTACTCGGCATATTCAATTCAGCTCTACACATTTCTCTCTCTATTTTCCTGCCGAATACACGAACGCAAATCTATACTCCAAATCATTCTAAAGGATCTCCCATTAGGTATCTTCTGCCTCCATCAGCATCAATTCTCTACTTTTTTTTCTTCTCTTCAGGGTGATTTTACCTGGGTTGTTATGAACGCGAAAACTAAAAATCAAAATTAACACGAACGAGATAATTAACCATGTCCAGACCCGATAACTAGGTACGACCGCTTGTCATTTCAAACTAGCCGACTTTCTAAGTTCTACTGCGACCAACTCTAGAGAACTTGGATCCATAGTCTAGTTATAAGCATAACCATCTTTGACTTTAAACATTCTGGTTTCCACTTTTGTTTTAGTGTTAGATTTTTGTTTTCTTTTTCTTCCTTTCACTCGCTATGGGTTCTTTTAGTCGATTTTTTTTTATATTTATTTGTTGACTGTATTTTAACTGAAAATAGTAACTTTTTACTTTTAGATCTACATTATTAAACTTTTTATTAGTCTAATAAACTTTTTTTAACTTTAAAATATCTTGTTTTGTGTAATTTGATAAATAAACAAAGCGATGTTTTGTTGTGTCGATTTTATTGTCAATAAACCACATAAATCAAAAAAAAAAATAAAGTAAAAACAAAGCGTGACAAAGTAGATGCCGTGTTTACTTCTTGAGTCCTGGCATCATTATGTTATTAAGTTTTTTTGCTAAATCGCTTTTACCGGAATCATTTGCTATTCTATTCAAAACAGCATCTAAGCTGCCCTTAAACTCTTGATCTGTCAGTTCTAGCAATATTCTTTTGTTATCATCAACAATGGCTGTCATTTCTTTGTGCAATTTGGCTTTGAGATCTTTGTACTTGCTTTCCACAAAAATTTTCATACTGTCCAAGTCCAACACTTTGCCTTCAGCTAAACTCATCAATATCTTCAGGTCATTGACTCTAGCCTTATTAAAATTTCTATTAATTTTCACTCCACATTTCTGTTTTATGCTGTTTAGTTTTTTAGAGAGACCATCGGAATTCATTTGGTCTATGAAATAACTTTTATAAGTCTCTCTTTCACTTTTCAACTTTTCAATGTCACTTTGGCCTGGACTTGGGCCAAGTTTATTCAAAGCTGTCACCAAATACGTTGCTATCAAATCCGCCTTTTTCAAAAATAGCGGTTTGTACTTGTTAGCAACATCAGAACGTATCGCGCCCTTCAAAACTTCAAAGTACTTGCTCAGCTTATCAAGTATGCCCTTTTCCATTTCGCGCTTATCGGTATCATCTTTCCACAACTTGTAGCTACCAACATCATCAACCAAATCTTCTAAATCAACATCAATGGTCTGCTGGATCCATTCCACATAGTTTATCGCCCTTGTATTAGCTTTTACATTACGATTGTCCTCGACCACGCCACTAGGACTCAGACCTTTAAATGAACTTTTAACTTTGCAGCTATCGCCATATGATAATATTCCAACAATCGCGTTTCTATTACCAGGTAAATAAACTGCCCCCCCAATGTCTCCAAAGTGCACCGTTCTACTATCTTCGCTGTAGTAGTACAATACATTGGGGTTTCTGTTTATATTACAATTGGAATAGCTCGATATAGTCTGCGTATCAAGCAGCTCAACATCTATTGATTCCAGTTCGCTAGCATTTATTTTTGGACCAAACAAATTGGTTTCTCCCCAACCAGCAACACTTGCCTTGGTTGGATATTCGATACTAGCACCATATATTTTGGCTGGTTCTATGTTCAGTTTCTTGTACTCTTCGCCTTTAATCTTCAACAGCGCAATGTCATTGCCATCATAAACAGTTTTGTAACTGGGGTGTCTGATAACACTACTGATGTTATATTGGTTAGGTCCCTTACTATATTGCTGCACAGAACCCATTGATATTTTGATTTCATACTTTGTCAAATCTGAACGTTCCCTATCAAAGCAGTGGGCAGATGTAAGAATGTACCCTCCTGCCACCAATGACCCGCCACATAAACTCTCGTCATGGTAGTTTAACTTTCTGGTTTTGATATAAATAAAAACCATGTATGGCAGTTCTGAAATGTCAATTTTTCTGCCGCCAACCAGCCGTTTGTACACGCGGCCAGATCCATCATTATAGTCCGTGTCTGTGCCCACATCGTTCAGGTCCACCACAGACTCAGAACCAACATCAAGGGATGGACCGTTGTTGGATGCAGTCCCGTGGTCATTCTCGGTGACATAGCTTGCGGCCAGTGCCAGGTTGGTCAGGATAAAAGTTGAGCCGATCTTCATTGTTGCAAAAAATTTGGTTTTGGTTTTGGTTTTGGTTTTGGTTTTGGTTTTGGTTTTGGTTTTGGTTTTGGATGTTTATTTGATTGCTATTTATTCCGGATGAATATGAGGAATCAAATGAGCTGGCCCAACCTTGCTCTATTTATACCACAACTGAGATGGGAAAAGCAGAAAGCGAAGGCCAAAGTTTTGTATCATATTTGTTTGTGGTTTGCGGTTTGTGGTATATTGTGGTATATTGTGGTATATTGTGGTATATTGTGGTATGTATTCATACTCTTTAGTAGTTTGTCATGAGTATCCATACTCTGAAGTGGTCTGAAGTGGTTTGTAGTGGGTTTTAGCTTATATTTATACTTGTCAGCATCAATATTATTGGTATATGTGGCATCATAAATACCACATCGTTGTTTATGAACAGCTACTTTGTTTTCGCCAACCATTGTTTGTGTTTAGAAAAGCAAAATAAGGATATAGAAAATAAGAAAGCAAGCATGCACAACTTCTGGTTGAGTGCATAAAAATAAAGCTGTAACTGGTGCATGGAAAAACCTCCCAGAGTTCAGTAGAGTATCAATACTTTGACTCGGTGTTATAAAATCAAATAAATATAAGCCGAATATAATTTTTACTATTATTATTGAAATTGTCAAGTAGAATTTAATCACAGCAACATGTACAAACCAAGAAAATTGCACAAATAAATACGGGTTTGTAGACGAGTAAAAAAACCTCTTCTCTTTGCACTGCCATTTCTATGAAGTCATAAGGTGGGACTAGAAAAGCATTATTGTCATTGTTTTTCTAATTTGGCTTTTCCATTTTCTTGTAAATTGGCAGATTGATCAACATTACGGCACGTATAGCTAACCGTGCTGGGACAATAATACGATAAGCAAATTGGACTAGGTTCTGGACCAGAGTTTTTATGTATGTATAGTTGGTAAGAAAAAAACAAACATGTATCGTCAAGTAAACGTGACTAAATGATAGCGTATATCAAAGTTCGACTACAAGTTTACAAAGTTATTCCAAAGTGAACAGAGCAAACAAAGTGAAGAAAATAATTATCATGTTCCCTCTCGTCCAACTAGGAACGACCACGCCTTGATGACTTTGGTTCATAAAAACTGTAACTTCTTTCTATCCAACTGGCTCGTCGCATTCTGTATAGTGCTCTTTATCACTTTTCCTACATTTCTCATGTTTTTCAGGGCTCCTGCTGTTTCCTGACGTGTCTTTGGCTAGGTCTCCAAAATGGTCTGCCCAGACTCCCAACTTTTCCTTTTGGTCTATGATATTTTTTTCCCTCTTCCTTTAGAACTGGTACGTCGACTACAGATTTGTCTATCCTTCCAGAATATCTTTTGATCCATGCTCAGTACTCCATGATGTTGTTGCTTGCAAACGGTTGGCCTGCCTCTCTTATCTTTTCTATTATTCTTCCTTTTAGGTCTTTCTTCAACTATTTGTATTGTGGTCTCACTCTTCGCCCTGTTGTACTTATCCATTAGTGTCTCTGTTTTTTCTGAATTTTCCGTTATTCTTTCTATTTTTCTACTATATTATTTCTACTTTTTTCTTTTTTCACTGATTTTCTTGATTGCTTGAACAGGTTTAACCTTTTTTAATATATTTACCTGTTTATTCGCATATTTTGAATTTAAAGGAGTTTCCACCTTTATCTACCGCTTTCGGTTGTTCTGCTGAATCCCATAACTTGTCTAACAGAAACTTTACGTCTATATTTATATTGCTGGGTTGATCCAATAATACTTGGAATCTGTTGTCTGATACGATTCTCTCATTGTTTTCCTGTATATTTAGTACATTTAACTTTGTTTTTTTGGGTGGTCTGTCAAACCTTCCAAGCAGCCAGTTGCTAATGATTGGCATGAGGTCTAACATCACCACATCTTTGAGCAATTTAGACTTGTTGAGTTTACTATTTACCCCATAGTAAAATATGTGGTCTGGTATGTTTCCCATTTTTCATCCTTGCATCCTGGATTCCTTTGTGTTATTTGTTTCTGCTCTTTGGTAAACTGGAGTAATTCTGTTTATTTGGCTCTGGACTTTTACCATATTCATGCTGTGGTCTCAGTACTATGACCTTGTTTTATTCTTTTTTTGCTGGATATGTCGCAGAGAAATTTATTTACTATTTTCCGCTTGTTTCTTACTTCATATGCACCAATGAATGTGTACGTTCACTATAAGCAGATTAAACAACGAACCCGTTTCAAACTTGCCTGAAATGATTACCGACATCCAACAAGTGAATGATCAACTGTTTTAAATTAGTTGATGTGTGTGGTTTATGTGTAAGAGTAAATATAAAACAAAAGCAAGTATGTTTATGCAAGCGTATTTAGTAGGATGGAAAAGTGAGAAAGAAGGGGTTATACAAAGTAAGAGGAGAAATCAAAGGTTTTCCAAACATCAAAGGTATAACCAGAATAAAAAGTGTCAAAAACGGGTGTGGTATGGCTAGAGCACAAAGAACCAGTTGCGTGGTCGGTTTCGAGGCTTGGAAGGATTTGATCCGTGGCAGCACTCAATTTGCAGTTGTTTTTGTCTGTAGCGAAAAGTTTTGATTCAAAATAAACACCAAAACAGAACAAGGTGTATAAAACATGTACGCTGGAGTGTAGTGTGTTTGAGGTGTTTTTAGTATTAAATTTATCAAAATTATTGGTTTCTGGTTCTGATTCTGGTTTGGGCTGAAGACCTTTACAATTGTTTGAAAACTGGGTAAGAACAGCACTGATAAACAGTCTTGAAGTAACAAGTCTATAAACAACCAAATCAATAAACGCAGCCTCATTGCTGTTCTCAAGTCCAGTGTCGTTATTTTCAACACCTAATTCTTTGGGGTCGCACACAATAAGTCCTGTGAACAAAGACACAAACTGTGTGTAATTGACTGGTTTGCTGATCTTGACCCTGGTACTTACTATTGACACCAACACATCCATAAACCTGTGATACACACAAACCAGTCTTGCCATCCCGAGTATTGCTGATGCAACAGATTGCGCAACTTTTGTGTTGGCTGAAATACTGTTTGTGGCAAATCCAGACTGCTTTTTTTCTCCTGAGCTTGTGTTCTGCGTCATGCTCGCGTTACTATAGCTGCCATCCTGGCCACCAATGCTATTCACAAAGCCTATCAAATAGTTTGATTTGAATATCAAACTGGCAAACTCGGTCAAACCAACCAAACCACCATTACCTTCGCTACCACTAATATTCGCTTTTTTTGGCAAACCCATTTGTACTTGGAACTGTTTAGGCGTGATTAGCGAGATCATAGACTGTAAAATCGGGTACTCTGTAAGAACCTTGGCTACAACATTCCCGCCAATACCACCAGTGTTTGAATGTGAAAATGCGCTGAATAGTGGATCTATTTCTATTCTTTCAGACAAATCCCACACAATATCCTCAAACAACTCGGCAACCTCGGTAACCAACTCTTCACTAGCACAGCTTGCAGAATTTGTTTCTGTACAGTTGTTTTTGAATGACCGCTGCTGCTGAATTAACCGCAAAACCCTCAAAACCAAACTTGCCAACATTCCACCAACCCCAATACCAAACTGGGGATCCAAAATCAGTCTGTTTTCGGTCTGGCTTATCGGGTCTTTTTGTAAACCTTCAAACATTGACTTTATAAGTAACTTGTACAGCCCCAAAGATCCAATTCCAGCACCTTCAACGGTATTTTCGGTAGTATTTTCGTCAGTACTTTCGGTAGTATTTTCGGTAGCATTCTCAAAGATGCTTTTGGCAGAACTCACAAGCCCTATTCTTGTAACTGTATAGTCCAGCAATTCGACCAACATACTCGCAAGTTTTGGTGAGGTTGTTGTGGCAACCAGGTTCAGAATAGACTTTAGTACATACTTGAACAGCGGTTCTGGGTCAGTAAAGACATTTATATCGGGTTTGGTTGGTTTTGTGGGATCAGTTACCGTACTGTTACTAGTAACTCCTGTACCTTTCGCTACTTGTTGTTGTTGTTGAGTATATGTCATATGCGACTTGTTGACAGTTTCCAGCCACGTGGAGCACTCTGTTGAAAACGCAGCTAGGGCTAAATCATCACCTAACCCAGAATCTAAGCTATCGGGTCTTGCTGGTTTACCGACACTGTCATTACCCGAAACCAGCCCTATGATCAAATCCACCAGCTTGTACATGGCAGGCACAACTATCTCGCTGTACAAGTGGTCCTGGTTGCTAGGCGACACAAACTCAAACGCTTCAAACAGCCGCATGACTGGATCCACTCTGACCAAAAACCTGTCTTGGACAAACTCTGATGTATATGGTTGAATGTACTCTATAGTAGTTGCGGTTGTGGCTGCAGCTGTGGTTGTGGTTGAAGGCTTCGATAAACCCTCGATTGACGGCACAAGCAAGTACAGAAACTCCAAGTTCGAAACCAACTCAAACAGTAATTTTTCACTTGCTGTTTTGGCACTGCCTTTGTTCTTGTCCTTGTTCTTGTTTTTCGATTTGCTTTTGTCCTTGTTGGTAGCGATTATGTTCTCGATTATTGGCGGCATAAAGTGGGTTATAAACCAATCAGATTTGTTGATAACTTGCGAGTTTACCAGTATTTTGATTAGCGTAAACAACGAGTTGTGGCTTCTCTCGCCCTCCCCAGTAGACGCTGCCGGCTGCTGACTGTGGGCTGGGTGTTGATTCAGTACGTTGTTGACAATTGATCTGTGTGTTTCTGTTGTTTTTTCCTGTTCAAAACACAGCTTCACAAACTCTACCAGCTGACCCGCCATCTCCCTCATCTTCACCCCCACACTTGCCCCAGATCCTCCCAACACGCTTTCAGCTAGCGCCAAGTTGCTCGTCTGCGGCATCGATGCAAAGCAGTGCGCCACCTTCACCAAGTTCAGCGGCAGAACTTCGGTTCCATTCAAATAAACCAAACTCCAAACCCCACTGAAACTCATACTCAGCTGCCGGTTCACCCGCTCGTCCTTTCGCCACAACCCAACAAACGCATTCAGCTTGGCCGCCCAGTTCGGTTCCTGCGGATACTCGACATCAAACAAATTGTACTGCCGAACCCTGCTGTGCTTTGGCCCAAACAGCCCCAAATTCACCACACTTGACACAAACAAATCCAACACCACGCTGTAACTCAAAGATAACAAATCCGTCAACCACGCGTAAAGCGGCGTCTGGCCATAGCTCTTTCCATACCTCAACGACATCAGGAACAACAAAATCCGAACGTTTGCCATCATTACGTTTATTGGTAATTTCTGCCTTGTCCTCTTGCCATCACCATCCCCCTCGCCCTCCTCATATCTATCTCTCTCTCTTTCCTTTTCTTTATCCTTTTCCTTCTCCTTATCTCTATCCAGCTTGCTACCCTCAGCCTTTTCGCCATACCTAAAAATGGTTCTGATTGCAACAAACATTGGTTCTCTCCTGTTGTAGCTGATCGTGTTTGTCCACATCTTGTCCACTATAGGTCCCAGTATCAGCTCCACCGCCGTTCCTGGGTCCCTAATCATATACTCAACCAGAATCTGCTCAATCGCCGACCCGCTGCCCTTTGCTGGATAAATCATTCTAACCAGCACCTTCATTCTGTTTTTAAACTCCACATACCCCAATTCCCTTGATTGGCTGATTAGCTCCTTCACCACCGCCTCAACTCTCAGCTTGCTGCCAGAATTGCTGCCTGTTTCTTCTTTCCCAGCAACAGTCTGTCTTTTCCCATCGCTGCTGGCCTCGCCACCACTGACATCACCCCCAACCTCTGCATCCTGCATCTCAACATCGTCATTCTGGCTAGTTTTGGTGCCTATTCTTGCCACCATTTGTGTTATTGGAGTGAGTTTGTTTAGGTACTGGATCAACTCCAAACCATCATTATTGCCGACACCACCTGACTCTGCAAACCTATAAAGAATGCTCCAGAACTCGGACAAGTCGCTTTGAACCGACTCCATAAACTGCACTACTTTACCACTACTACCACTACCACCACTACTACCACCACTACTACCACCACTACTACCACCATCCTCAACATGTCCTATGTACTTGCAAAACTCGGCAAGTATTGTTGGTAGTTTGCTCGAGTACTTGAAAATCACTCCACCAACAAACTCAAGTCTTTCCGCTTCAACCTGGCTATCCTTTCCAACATCACCAATAGATCTAATCAAATACACACGCCCAACACTGCTTTTCATCAACCGGACACTGTCTGCAAACGTTTCAGCCAGTTTAGAGTTGGGTTGAACAACTGAGCCACTGATATCCTCATTGCCATTGACCAGCCCAGAAACAACCTTCTGCAACTTTACCAACTCATTCAATATTCGTCTGTCCATAATATCCAGCTTCGCCTCCTTCTTAAACTCCTCGTAGTATCCTCCCAGCCTTGTGTACATATAATGACCAACCGCATACCTACCAGCCCCCCCAAAGCTCATTGACTTTTCCCAATTCTCCAAAAACTCCAAGTCATTCTCACCAACCAACCTTCTTCCACACCCATAGATCCCCAGCATCACACTATACCCTTTAATATCTACATCTACACCACCAGCTTTCGCTTCAAGTCCAATTTCGGGCTGCAAGACATACCACTCCCTTTTGATTCGGTCCATCACCTCTGGCTCCGTCTGCTCGATTTGCTCAATAATCCTCTTCATAGTTGATTTAACCCCCAACCCATTGAACTCCCCTATTTTAACTATCCAGTTATCAATCCACCTTAGAATTGCCGCCCACAGGTTGGGAATCTTGTCCTTTTGAGCCCGCAGCTTCTCCAGCTCAAGAATCCCATGCAACCACCTCGTTTCTCTGTTTTGCAACCTGCCTGTTCTTGTCTGTTTCATCACATTTCCTACCCCCGCAAACTCTCTAAACAGTATATCCCACTCCAAGTACAGCATTCTGAGACTCTCCTCCTTGTCGTCCACTGCCTTGCCTACACCCCCTCCCACCGCGTAATCCAGCCTTATCCGCTTACTTTCGCTATTACTGCCGTCATTTCCACAGTCCTCATCACCTTGTACATATGGCCTAAACCTCATGTCGACATGTGGCGAGTATAAGTCCACGATACTGCTAACCAACTGCGATAACATAAAAACACCTCCCTTTATCTTTGCCTCTCTCTTGTCAACCACCAGCACCGCTTTGCTCTGCAGCCCCGGTATCATCACGTTGCCATCCATTGCATTGCCGCCACCACCTGTACTTTGCTTGCTCTTTTTTCCTACTCCTTTAAACAGTCCCACAACCTCCTCTTCGCTCACTCCTCCCACCTCCAACCTCGACAACAAACTTTTCACCACCATCACCTCTACAACGTCAGTAACCACATACTCGCCGACACTATTGTCCTCAACGCTGCTGCCTCCCTCCTGTCCCACCGCTTCTGCCGTCCCTGGTGCAAAATACCCCCAATGCTTTGAAAACATTCTTGTGCTGTTCAAGTACTCCTGCATGCTCTTCACGCTCGCCAGAAGCTCCTGCATATTCATTGCTCCCGCAAACACTCGCTTTTCATATCTCAGTATTGGCGCCAGTCCATCTGACGCCTGTCTAATCTCCATCAGTTGCTCCACCTCTCTTTTCCACATCATCCAGCTTTTGCTCCTGCTACCATCTCCTACCATCTCCCCACCATCTCCTACCCCCGATCCCATGCCTGCACCTACACTTACACCAGCAACCGACGCAAACTCATTTTTCACCTGATCCTCTATTTCCTTTCTAATCTCGTCATACTCTCTTTTAACGTTCTCTCCATCCATTTCCCACAAGTTGTACATCTTGAGTAACTTAAAATTACTGATTATTGCTCCATAGACCAAGCTCGTATCTCTGCCCACAAGCTCGCTCAATATCTCCACCTCTGTTTGCTCCATCTCTCCCTCTATCCCCAACACTCTACTTTCCCACTCTGCATCAAACCCACTCTTTTCAGAACTCCTCTCTCGAATCTCCGCTAGCCTCTGCCTAGGCCTTAAAAACATCTTCCTAACTAGATAATTTCGCAGCAGGTTCACTGCTACTGTCACCGGAAGCGCTGGGATTCCCCACGAAAACCCTTCATTATCCTCACCTTTTATCACCGCTGGTATTCTTTGATATATCTGCCCGCCTATCTGCATGCAACTATGCCGCATTATATTGCTCCACTCTCTATACATCTCCACCAACCGAAGCAACACACTTGATATTGGCGTTCCCCCCTTTTTATCCCTACTCTCCGCCTCCTCCTCGCCCTGTTCAACCACCTCCTCCCCTTCATCCTGCCAAATACTAGATAACGTCCCCACTGTTGGCGCTAACACATAGAATATGTACTCTGCCAAACTACTCATACTCTCCCAATCTCCTATCGTCAACCCCCCCGTTCCTGCAAGCTCAAAGTCTCCCTTCAACTCGCCATTCTCCATATCCCCACCCCCATCTGCTTCAGCTCGCCCCCTACCCCCCTCCATCTTCTTTCCCACAATCCCTCTGTTCTCTGTTACTCGCTGCAAAACCGCATTTCCCATCATCAACGAAGCTTCAATACTCAACCCCACATTCGCCAACCATCCATCCACACATAACTGTGTTGGTGTTAGGGTCTTTATTTGCTCCAACAACATGTTGAAAAATACTCTGGTTAAATACCTCCGTGGATATCCTTGTTGCTCTTTTCCCACCACCAGATCCGCTTTTCTTTCTAAATGAGGCACCAACAACAGATTCAACAGCGTTTTAAATGTCGCTGTTTGCCAACACATTACTGCCACCACCAAGGCTGACGTAATCTCCGCTCGTGGTGTGTTATGTATTACCATCTGCAAATGATCTGGTGAGGGTGGATTTTCTTGCTCAAGCAAGTATTTTAGCCCATCTAGCAACGCCTGCACATTAGACATTTTCTGGGCCACTTTTGTTTATTTATATTTGTTCCACGTCTAATCTATCACTGCCTTTTTTATTGCCTTTCGTAATCCCTATTCCTTTTTTCTTATTTTCGATTCTCGATTCTCTTTCTCTTTCGCTTTCTCTTTACTTGTGTTTATCGCGACTTTGCAGTTCGGTTTTCTCTGTTATTACTCTTTTGCTTATGGTTATTTCACTGTTTTCCTTGAATTTTATTCTATTTATTCTCTTAATTCCTTCAATCGCTGCTTTTGACCGAATTATCGATTGTCACAATTCCTCCTACTGTTTAACTATACACAACCAATATCCCAAATTCGATTTCAACAAAGCAATGTTTTGAATTCAAATTGATCTTGGCTTATTTTTTTCTCTTGATTCAATTTTTTCCTCTTTGGTATTAGACGTCTAGAGTATTTTTATTTTGTTGAACTTTTGGCACTTATGGTCCGCTAACTTCTAGTCAACCCGACCTTATTCTCTTCAAAATCATAAAAAGGGGGGTTGTTTTTTTTTTCGATGAACAAATAAAAGTACACAAAGGTCTTGGATTTTCCACCACTTTATTTTTCAGCCTATATTTTTCCAAGTTGTCACTATTGATTTTTGAGCTACTAAACCCAAGTTCAAGTCGGACCTGTTGATTTATTTCATCTGCTTGGGCCGCTACAGTCACAATCCAACTTTACAGACGCTGGCTGCTTTGATCAAACCACGCCTATATCTACACCTACACCCTTGGTTTTTTTTTCTGTAGGCTACCTTTTAAACACAGTCTTACTCATAACAACTTTAACTACCATATTAAACATAAAATGGCATGTCGAAATGTTTTATTTAGTCATTATGAATCGCGTTACTACGTGTATTTCTCTTGTACGACTAGGTTCTGGCGTTTGTTGGAATTTTCAAACCAAGCAACTTGATGCGTCAGTATTGTCGTTGGTACTACTGATTCCACAAACCGCTGTTTTCTTCTTTACGCTATTTTTTTTTTGTTTTCAAAATACCTTCCGGCACGAAATACACACCAATTTTCAAATGCAAATGTCTGTGTTTTGTTGAATTGGCGCACTTATGATTAGACATGTAAACAAATAAATCGACGCACTAATTATAATTGCACACTTTAACGCTGCTAGATGTTTTAAAATGTCTGGAATTCCGCTTTTTAGCGAACTTGTAAAAAAAAAAAATCATGGAGATAGCTAAGGTTGCGCCGTCATCCGCTCTTATTTGCTTCTCATTTCGCAGCCAACAATGCTGTTCAGTTAATAGGGAACTGGAATTCCTTTCAAACAGTCAACTCGGTCTAGACATTGCAGGTTGGACTAGACGCCTTAGCTACAGCTATGACTCTATATTACACGTTATTTTAAAAAAAACTCGAGTCTGTTTTCGTGAATTCGAGTTACTGAAAGAAAAAAAAATGAAGGAAATACTGGAAAGTTGAAAAATGCGACTGTAATTTTTTAAAACAGACAAGAAACGTTTTACAATTCTCTAAATCCTTGTAATTTTTGAAGACACTTGAAGTAGAAAAAACATTTTTTTCCTTGAAATCTAATGCTGTTGAGAATTTTAAAATTCAAACTTAGAAGCGGCGAAGTTGTAAAAGCAGGATATGAACGTTCATGTTGCTTCAACCAAGAAAGAAAGAAATACACGTATGTCAAACACCAGGAATAGGAACGTGTAACGTTATACCCCTATTGCCTTTTCCAACACAATCTTCCAAACCGCCGCCAATATTGCGGTTCATTTGTTTATTCATTCATTTACGTGGTTCATTGGCGACATATTAAACATAACAAAACATGTATTAGAGGTTCGTGTTTAGGAAATAACCGATGACACTGTTTTTAGTTCATCCAAGCTGGGTTTCGTGAGGTGACACTTTAGTATTAAATCACGCCGAGTATCTAGATTGTTAAATCCAACAGTATAATTGCACATTTTATTATTATTATTGAAATCACATTTTTTTTTTATTGAAATTATAATTGCTCATTTTTTATTGTTGCTGAATTTGAATTATCCATTCTTTCGACGTCACGTCACTTTTCGTGAACACATTACAGTATGCTGCTTAATTCTATGTCATTTATAAACACCGTCTATCTACCAACATAGAAAAAAAATGTATACAGAGCACCCAAGCCAGTTTGGAAAGCAAAAAAACACAAAAATTGACGAGAAAAACCAAAGAGGACTAAAGGTTGCAAGTCTACACCAGTAAGGATAAATAAAAGTCGTATGTCCAAAGCTTACTATCATACTTTTGTAGTCACAGGAGTGGGGGGAAGGGGTCGAGTTTTCCAAAGCAGAAATCAAATGTAAAGTTGTAATATGCTATCTTCACTACTTTTTGCTCTTTGCTAGTGCGGAGCTTGCTCTACATTTTGAGCAAAAAGTTGTGTTTGTTGCTTCGGCAAAGCGAATAGAACATGGGGGGTTATTTTGTCAAATTCTTGAACCAAAACGCACAATGAGCGTGATTTATCTACAAAGTAATAAGCCAGAGCAGTAAAGACGTGTTATCACGAATAATTAAGGCACAATGCCAAAAATGGATATTGTGTTTGATAGTACACAACTAATTGATCATTTTATATATCATAAAGATACTAAATCGCTCAACGCTTGACTAGCATAACAATTCCTTTGAAGCTCCCCCCCCCCCTTTTCTAACTTTCAAATTTCTACCGACTGCAACACAGTTTCGAGTAATGGTGGAAAAATGTGAAAAAAGGCGCAATTATTTCGATCTTGTACAGATGTTCAGGTGTCACAATAAATGGGCTTTTGTCGTTGTCATTGAATATTTTGCAGAGGATAACCTCTCCAAAAAAACACATTTAAAAACAAAAAAATATATAGTCGCGTATTTTAAGCAATTGATAAGCCATATATGATTGTAAATCCTGCGTTTTTTTGTAGGTATCGTAAGGAGCATTACGCTTATATTTTTCATCAGGTTAGAGCGAGGGTTTTTTGATTTCAGGAAATATGCTTTTACTTTTGAAAATCGAAATCAAGGTCAAAAAAAGGGATAATGTGCGTGATTTTAATAATTCGTGCATAGAAATTATAAAAAGCGCTAAATTGCCGTCAACTTGAATCGCCAACGTCTGCTAAATCACGTTGGTTTTCCTCAAGGTCATAGTTGAATGAGGTGTAAAGTCAGGCATTATTTAAATGGCAAAAATACAAACGAGAAATTATGTGAGTGGTCCGTAGTACTAATTTTGCATTTATAAATAACACTGAATTGATTTACCTAGAAAAAAAAAGACGAAGTTTGCCAATGACTAAAGCCCTCATAATAGACGGGCATTATCAATGTTTTTGCCATACAAATTGGAAAAATAATGTCTTGGGAAAGCCAAACGCGAGATTAAGAGATGAATACAAACTTGTTGATTCTAACCACAAGTGAATAGTTTTCAGTACTAAAAGTACTGAAACATGTAACATTTATTTATAATAACGATTGGTATTAGTCTTGGGCAGATAAGTTGACTTTTTTTATTTCAATACATTTTTACTCTTTCGAGTTTTGGTCGGCTTTTAGGTTTTCTTGAGAACAAAATAGTAGCAATAAACAAATAGAAGAACTGGCAAGCAAGAATTAGCATTTTTTGGCCATTGTTTCGAACGATTTACGTGCTTGTGTAAAGTTGGTAATAGCACAAATAAGAATTGCAAGATTCAAGCTAATATCAAATTCTGTTACAAGTTTTCTTGACTTTGTTTTGCATCTCACAAAAGGTCGGTAAAATTTACGAGTTGTTGTGCTTGAAGCACCAACACTTCGTAAATGCTACTGGGACATCGTAATTTATTTGAAGCAGTTCAATCGAAATAGTAAAACAATAAAATAAACCAAAAAGAGAAACAAAAAAAAAATATAACAGAACAAACAAAAAAAAGCCGCGAAGTAAAACAACTGAAAAGTTGGGAATTTTTAACCATGTATTACTTAATTGTCGTTATTTGTCCACATTGGTGATGCGTCCTAATAGCGTAATTGGCAAATAGTGGGCGGCAAAGAAGTTTGTAAAAAAAAAAAGCAATTAGCAAAGAAAAACAGACAGCAAGGAATATTTTTTTTTGGTTTATTTACTTTGTTTAATGTTACAAGCGAGGCAACAAAAAAATGTTTTAAAGGGCTAACAAGAATATAAAAGCATTTCAACCTCTCTTATCCTTAACTTGTATAAAAAAAAGAACAACTTTGTTCAACAATTCTGTATAATAAAAACGTATTCAGTATACGCAATAGTAGATTATTATATCCTGTTAAAAAAAGGATAGTTCTAAAGCATAGTTTTATATTTTTGCGCACAGATAAAGTAGTTATCAAAACACGGTTTCTATGTAATAGCTTGTAAATTACTTTTAATAAAATATATATAGACATATAGCTAAAGTGAGCTGAGAAGTGTTGAGCAGTACAACCGCAATACTATTAAAAACATAGATCTATGTGAGTCGTATGATTTGAGCGAGTATCTACGTTTCTTACAAAAGGGATAATGGGTAATAAAGTGTCAAAGTCCAGAAATATAGATAGCAGATTATCCAGAGCCGACACCTGTAGCATCAACACCACATATATAGTCAATGAAGCAGCAAGTCAAGCAAATGCAAGCAATTTAGACAGAAGTGACATAAAACCACCTAAAGAAGATATTGGCAAGCATAGCCGTGCTACTGATACCCGCAGCCCAAACAATGCTGGCGGAGTTCAACAAAGACAATCAGAGACAAGATACAATGAGTTTGGGTATAAGGACACAAGATCAGTAGAGTATAGAAATAGTAAAATAGTAAATAGAAAATGGGAGGAGCGTAGTAGTGTTGGCGAGTTTGGCAATGGGTCCATGGAGTTTGAGTCGCTGGGTGCGATAATGGCCAAGCCTACACAGTCAAAGTACAAGCAGTTTATTTTGGACTTTTCAAAGGAAACATCACACTTGTATGAGCAGTATTTTAAAAAGATTGACTCAGGTGAGGATTTGCTGTTACAGCATGCAGTGGAGTTTAATGACAAGGTGAGAGTAAAGCTAGGAGGAATATTCGAGTATAAAAATGAGTTATCACAAAAGGGGATTAAGCACGAAGAAGTAGTTGTATTGCTATACAAGTATATATCAAGAAGCAGCAAAGAGTTGGAGCAAGAGTTTGAAGATTTATTGGGAATGTACAGGACAGGAGATAAGCCAAGACAAGTGTACGAACAGCTGCAGATAGTGAGCAAGGATCTAGAGTTTTTGAAAACCTTGATTTTCCCATACCACCAACTATTTGATGGAGACTTGTCAACTATGAAGGGGAGCGGGGAGTTAAACATGTTTATGGCAAACAAAAGAAGAAGAAACTCGTCACCGTATGTCAAGGCAAGAGTGGTTGGATGTAACACACCAAGGATTCGATCTGACACAGTGATCGAGAATGGGGTGATTGGTTATGGCAAAAACATAAACCAACCATATAAGTTCAAAGCAGACCTTTTGGAAAGTGGGAATTGTACTGGACAGTACACAGAGGCCTGTAGCGGCAGTGTTGAGTTGAAAGGTAAACAGCAGTGACAACAGCAGGGATATATTTCGTTTGTTTTTGCAACTATTGGGAACATTATATACGCTTATAGACATCAGCTAGGTGTAGGTTGAAAACATTGATTAGACGTATATGTAAGATTGTTTATAATTGTAACAAATAGGTTCGGAGTGTGAGTGTGCATCGTGCAAAGCCAAGAAACACAATAGAAAAGAGAATATCAAAAAGAGTATGGATAGACTAGAGAGCAACAATGGAAGCCTATCAAAAATGCCGGATAGTGTGGAGGACTTGACTATCAACTCAATAACCGCCAGTAAGATGGGTGAACAGAGAGGAGACGGTTACAGCCAATATACAAGCTCTGATGACCAGTATGGGCTAGAAACGGTTTGTGATTTGAAGGATAGTTCGGATTACGTGAAACGCATCGGTGGTTTTGGCGTCAACAGCAAGAGCCAGAATAATGGTACATTTGGTGACGGGGGTAACAAGTTATTCCCAAAAGACTTGGTAGATTCACCAAGTAGTTTATTCAAAGATACAGGTACAGGTGGCTATGCAGATTTTGATTATACGTTAGGCCCGGATAGTGAACTAGCGAGTTTACTGGAAGTAGGTTTAGATAAGGCAAACATGGGCCATTACTTGCAAAGCAGCGTAATCCACAGCACACGATCAAAAATCACCAATAAAAATGGCACTCAAAGCCACCATTTAGACAAAACGAAAAACGCAAACGATATAGACGAGACTATGGAAACGGACAAAGTGCTGAACTCATCAAGCCAAACTTTAGCCAGTTACAATGAAGAGATGAGCGGTGACATGGACATAAAGGGTTTGGGTAGTGAAAAAAAGGCAAGACAAAGCAGTAACTTCAGTAAAAGGCTATCCGGGCTAGAAAAGATACAGACCGACATAAATCTATTAAAGTTGGAGAACAATTACATTGTAATCAACAAAAAGTTGAGTAGTCAACAAAACCAAGTTGGATTAAAAAGTAAGCCAGCAACAAACGAAAGTGAAAACCAGAATCAGAACCAGAATCAGAACCAGACCAGCTTGGCTGCAATAAATGAAAAACCAATTAGCAATGATTTGAGTAAAGAAGGGTGCCGGTATGGACGGTTAAACGAGAGAGAACACGAGTCAAAAGCGATTATTGTCAGCCCAAGATTGGCGCCAGAACTGTCCTTTTTAAGCACAGCTAACTTGGTATGTGATTCCAGATTTAGGGATGGCAGAGTTGTTGTTGGATCAAACGCAATCAATAGAAGGAGTTATATAAGCGCTAGTAGCAACAGTATGGATGGCATTATTGGTAGCAATATGAATGGTGACTCACGCTTAAATGAAATACCAGGGTATAGAAGAGCCCGAAAAGCCGATAGAAATAGCAGTGACTACACAGCAAAAACAAGGCCATACTCGTGCTATTTACCCAATAGAAATCCCACAAGCGACTATAGCCGTATCGAAGGCTTTAATGGAGTATTGCCCAACGAGATAAAGCCGGACCAGAGTGGAGGCAGGAACAAAGAAAAGGAAAGCGGCAGTGTTATAAACAGATCAAAAAGATCATCAACACTCTACCTGCCAACAATTAGCAGTTTCAATGAAGAATCTGACCATACCAATAAAGCGTACAGAAACGTTGGCCTTAAGCCAGAAACGGAAACAAGCATCAAAAATAAAAAAGTCGGTAGCAGCTTTGGAAAAAACGAAAGGGTAATAAGCACACCAAATTATAAAAACGATAGCTCGATGGGTGCGAAAAGAGTGAGTGGCATTAGCTCAGACGTAGGCTCAGTTTCAAACTCAAATTCTATAGATGAGGACTACGAGTATCTATCGCTAAGCATTTTACCCAATCTGTCGTTCATATGTTCTGATTTGGTAAACCCACAGTACACTTCAGGCTACAACCACAACTACAGTTGTACTAGTGGGTCCGACCTGAAGATCATATCAAGTTCTATCAATAATCTTGTATCAAATGCACCAACTTTGAGTTGATGAATATGATCATCAATTAAGTATTTCACTTTATTATATTATAGCACGATCAAAATATTTCTTTTTTTTTAAGTTTTCCAACATAGTCATTTTATTATTATTTTTTATACTAACTTATCGATTTTGAATATACCTTATCATTTCATTTTTCTATAAACTTTACCTATGCAATTTTTTGTTTCGAGTTACTTGATAATATGTTATTCTTATTATAATCCCGTGTAATTTATCTTTGTACACACTTTGCTATTACCAAGTCTGCAGTTTAGTACCGAGTTTCTTGTTCTTTACCAAACCGTTTCACCAAATATTTGATCCATTCATAATTAATGTTCAAATTGGCGCTCCAATAACGAAAAATAGAAGAAAAGTAGAATGGGAATTGGTACTACTTGCTTTCTTATTTTCTATATCCTTATTTTGCTTTTCTAAACACAAACAATGGTTGGCGAAAACAAAGTAGCTGTTCATAAACAACGATGTGGTATTTATGATGCCACATATACCAATAATATTGATGCTGACAAGTATAAATATAAGCTAAAACCCACTACAAACCACTTCAGACCACTTCAGAGTATGGATACTCATGACAAACTACTAAAGAGTATGAATACATACCACAATATACCACAATATACCACAATATACCACAATATACCACAAACCGCAAACCACAAACAAATATGATACAAAACTTTGGCCTTCGCTTTCTGCTTTTCCCATCTCAGTTGTGGTATAAATAGAGCAAGGTTGGGTCAGCTCATTTGATTCCTCATATTCATCCGGAATAAATAGCAATCAAATAAACATCCAAATATCTAAACCAAAACCAAAACCAAAACCAAAACCAAAACCAAAACCAAAACCAAAACCAAAACCAAAACCAAATTTTTTGCAACAATGAAGATCGGCTCAACTTTTATCCTGACCAACCTGGCACTGGCCGCAAGCTATGTCACCGAGAATGACCACGGGACTGCATCCAACAACGGTCCATCCCTTGATGTTGGTTCTGAGTCTGTGGTGGACCTGAACGATGTGGGCACAGACACGGACTATAATGACGGATCTGGCCGCGTGTACAAACGGCTGGTTGGCGGCAGAAAAATTGACATTTCAGAACTGCCATACATGGTTTCTATTGGTATCAAAACCAGAGATTCCGATCTTCAAATCAAGAGTTTATGCAGTGGGTCATTGGTGGCAGGAGGGTACATTCTTACATCTGCCCACTGCTTTGATAAGGAACGTTCAGATTTGACAAAGTATGAAATCAAAATATCAATGGGTTCTGTGCAGCAATAT
>LUVW01000006.1:447943-463654 GCA_001661515.1 Capniomyces stellatus | reverse complement strand
AACCCCCCCCCCCCCCAACATACTCAAATAAAGTCGCTTTATGTAGAGGAGTAAATAGTCAGCAATTGAATCCCATTAGCAAGTCTTTTCCAGTTTGAATTCAAATCCCATTTCAAATCCTAATTTCAAACGTAAAGATATTTGTAAGAATAGTATAAATTCTTTTCATCATTATTTTGATACTTGCTTTCAGGATTCATGATACTAATCTTCAAAATAAAACGGATTCAAGAGAAACATTGAAATACTGTAAAGTGACTTGTCGGTAGAATGTTTCTTTATAATGCGAGACCAAAAACAGGAGAATTCCTGCACAGGCTCGGCAACATTGGCAGCGGGGCGTGGAAAGTTGGAGCAAGCGGGTATACTAGGAATAATGGATATTCAAGCAATGCCAGAATTCACGAAACAAAGATTTTGTCAGAGGTAAGCTAAAAATGCAACACATAATAAAAAAAAACATTAATTATCACGCGATAACACAATTCAATCATTTAAACACCCGTGTTGTTAAACCTTACTTTAACCATATACACCTCTTGTAAAATCAAATTTTGCAAAGTCAAGCACCAAAAATCTAAGTTTGACAATTTTTGTGTATTTAGTATGCAAGCAAAGCGATAAAAAAAATAAGTTTGAGAGAGTTAATAAACTATGGGCAAAGACCATTGACAAAGGAAAAGATACTCGGGTTGACAAGAATAACGCAGCAAGAGATTCCGATTAGATTGGCCAAGCAAGTAGTAGCATTCCACAATCTGCCGTTTATAGTGGGAACAAATCCACATATAACAAAAATGTACAAGCTGTACTACTCATTTTTTGAAACAATGCGGTCTTTTGATTTGGTTTACGATCTGAAAGCCGAACGATTGTTCACCAACGAGCTGCTGCAGGTTCTAAATAACAGTCAAGAGATTATTCCCAGTATTGCCCAGGGATTTTTGGAAAGTAAAAAATATCTAAGTAAAACGCAAAGGAATGCTTTTGTTGATGCTTTGCTACAATCCAGAATCAGTCTAAGAATTCTGAGTCAACAGCAGGTAGCACTATCCGAGCAATTTTATATTCAGCAGCAGAATATAAAGCTTGGTAAAGATGAGGACGACGGTATACACATGAACTGGGTAGGGACCATAAATACCAAGGTTAAGGTTGCGAACATAGTCAATGATTCTTGCTCAATTGTGAAGGATATGTGTCAAAGTCAATATGGTAATTAATCGATTTTTTATTAGAAGCTACGATGTCAAGAGAGCCTAGCTGGACTACCGAATTTCTCTTGAAATTCTTTGTTTGTTTTTTTTACTGAATTTTTCTATAGAGCTTGTTTTAAGCGAATTATAACTTTACTGAAGGAGAATGTGTTTGGTATTTAATTTAGGTTTGTCTCCAGAATTTTACATAGATGGGGAGGTGGAAACAGAGTTCAGCTATTTTCCAGCTCATATAGAGTACATGTTGATAGAGCTTTTAAAAAACTCGTTCAGAGCGACATCCGAGCATTTTATCAACCTTAAAAATACCAAATCCAGCTTAAAAGCTCAGCATAAATATTCAGCTTTGAACCGGTCATCTTCGTCGGATTTAGACAATCTTCTAGATCTTCACGAAGAGTCTGATCAGGATTTGGGTTTGGAAACGTATTTTGATCTATCAACAATACTCAGCTCAAAATCGACTGGTGCTCCCAAGAAACCCAAGAAAGCACCAGAACCAAGCAATAAAATCGAGCCAATTCAGATAACAATAACCAAGGGTGATGGGTTTGTTGGGATTAGAATCCGCGATCGAGGAGGCGGAATTAAGCCTGGAAAGATGGAACAGTCCTTTGAGTACTCGTTTTCTACCTTCAAGGGCGACGACTTTGAGGGGTCTGATGCGGACAACGACGGAGGAATTGGGTTTACAGCAAGTTTAATGAACCAGAATAGCACAGGCGGCCCAATTGGTAAGTCTTCAACAAGATCAGCATTGATAAATTGATCAAAATCCACGTATTTTACTTTAAGGGGTTCAGTGGCTCTGCTTTTAACTAGTGGTTGGTGTTTATTTGATTATTTTTGTCAGTTTATTGTTTTTAATTTGTTTATGTCGTTTATTGATAACGATTAATTTTATTGATAGCTGGGCTTGGGTTTGGGCTGCCAATGACCAGGATGTTTGCAAGATATTTTGGCGGTAGTATAGACTTGGTGTCGATGCATGGATATGGGTGCGACGCCTTTTTAAAACTGCCAAACATCGATGATAATTTCAGTGACGTCAAGATTTAAATTATTAATTAATCTACACCAACTTCACATATATCTTTTGTCTGCGTAATTTTATATTCACCAACTAAATAATTTATCTGAATAGCTTAGACCAACTTTATTTATTTGGAAAAATAAGCCAATGTGAAAACATAAAACAAAGACAGAATATAAAATAATAATCTGAACCTACAACAATTAATAAGTAAATAAAAGATGTGAACCTATGAAAAAGTTATTCAGCAACGTTAGCCAGCTCGGTAACCAACATTTCATAGACATCTATTCCCTTCAAATGTTCCGATTAAATAGCATATTCGTTGTGGTCGTGAATAAGAAACTCATGGTTGACCATTGGGCAAAGACCGACAGCAGAAATTCCTTTGCATCTTATATACTTAGCATCTGAGGTTCCGAGACAAAAGATACTCTCCTACTCTATGTTTTTGCCCTTGAAAATTTTGTATACTTTCGTCACAAATCTGTCGTCTTTATCAATATTAGTGATTGGATTTATGAGTTGGTCACTTTTTAGCTTGCATTCAACACCGTGTTTATCAGCAAGATCAGTCAACATCCTTTTAAACCCGATAATGTCGTTGAAAGGGGTTATTCTGGTATCAAATGTCACTGAATAGGTTGCTGGAACAACATTATGCTATTTTCCACCTTCGGGTATGGCCAAGTTGATGTCAGTCGCATTTGATTGTGTTTTTTTAGTGATGGTTCTCCAAACTAAAAATGTTTTTTTTACGTTCAGACTCTCTCAAACTCATCAGCTCGATTATAACTGGAAGCACTTTTTCAATCGCTGCTCTCTCAATGAACTGACATCCGTGACCAGTATTTCCATGTACCGTAAACTTAACAGGACTAACTAAAGCAACAACAAAAGCGATAACAAAAGCGACAACAAAATAAAGTCTATTAAATGTGCTGAACACGACGTAACCAACAAATATAACTGCTGTGGTTGGTGGTAAACCCAGGTTTCAATTTACCTGGTTACTCTTTCAGAGTACATAACCATACACTTATTACTGGATTCAGGAACGACCTTGTCTATACCAAACTCTGCATTCAACGCCTCACACTCTTTGGCGTGGTTTAAAAGTCTTGCTCCGTCAGCGACTTCATCCTCTTGACCTGACAAGTATATTGCGTAGAAATTTCTAAACAGTTGCCTTCCTGGCTGCTTGATGTTTCTCAGTGCCTCCAAATAGCAGCTGCTAGCGACCTTTATGTCTTGAGAGCCACGTGCAAATATCCTGTAGCTGTTATCATATTGCTTCACACGGATGACAGCAAACGGGTCATAATCACACTTTTTCTTGAATACTGGAACTATATCAGTATGAGAGCTTAACAAGACTTATTTCAATGATGGATCTGAACCTGCAGGTCTTGGGACAACAATCGGCTCTCCTTTTACATACTCAACTGCCTAGTGTTCCAGCCCAATTTTTTCAGCCTGGCTGGTTAAGAGCTGCTTAAAGGGCTCATAACCAGGAGCGGGGTAGGCCGTTTTTATTTGTAAATACTGACTAAATTTTTTGACTTGTTCTGGTTATGTTGTTGCTGGCGTTTTGTTTGTTGGGATATGCTGTATGGAGTAAACACATTTTTATATTCACTTTTTGAGAGGATGTGTGTCTACTCATACCCTGTTGTTTTCCCAATCACTTGGTGCATTTTTCTTGTAACTTTTTGGGCTTTTTGCCTTGAAACAAGGACTATGTGCATAATAGCACAATGTTTTGATAGATGAAATTTGTGGTTTATGTAACTGTGTTGAGTAAATATGACTAAATATGAGCAGATTTAATACGATCAGATTTAATATAACTCGATTTAATATAACCCGATTTATGATAAATGCACTATGAAACTAAAAATACACAAGTTCGCAAAGCATTTCAAAAATGACTTTTCCATTTGATGGCAATTGGATCTGACCTTGACACCATGGGTCGCTACTGTACTATTGCTCATTCCTTTACAATAAGCAATCTTTATTGAATATTTTACTTTATAAAATCTACTCTACATTTTTTTTCCCCTTCGATTTTGAGAGTTAATTCTAAATGTTTGTTCATGAGAATCGATTGACTTTTAAGGGGGTATATAGATTTAGTTTTTGTACAGCTTGTGGTTTGGAGCTGCTGTAGAGTTCAAAAAAACGGAGATATTATTCTCCACAGTTATAAATTTGGGTTGGAATTCACAACATGTTTCAACCCTGCACAGCTCAACCCGCTAAGCATAATATATTATTCACTTCTGTTTTCCTAGCTTGTACCACTATTTATTTAACACGATTTATCAAAGAACAGCCAAGATATACTGAAATCGGGCCAACAGGTTTCATCCTTCCGATGTTGATTTTTTTATTTGGAAACTGTAATTGTAAATCCACATAAAAAAAAAGTAGATACCTCGCAATAAAAATATAAAAAAAATTGTCGATGTGGTTTAACGTGGAAGTTGGTAAATTGTGTAGTAAGAATCAATATTATGATTTTCCCGAATTTGAAAACACGTTTTTGCCTCTCTGCTTGTTTCCACAGCGTCTTTCTCTATCCTGTGAGGATTTGATCGTAGATTATCTAGTCAATTAATGTAAATACCATTGTTATTATCATCATTGGATAATTGAAACGAGCAGAACAACAAAGGCGGCAATGTTTGAAAGAATCAGAGGAAAGGTTGTGGTAATTACTGGCGCCAGCTCAGGGTTCGGAAAGAGTGTTGCACTACTGTTTGCAGACTATGGTGCGCACTTGGTATTGGCGGCAAGGAGGATTCCGCTCCTTGAAGAGCTCAGGAACAGTATCCAGTCAAAGTATCCTGACACCCAGGTGCATATAATGCAACTGGATATCACAGATCACAATGCTGTGGTTCAAGCATTCATGAACCTCCCAGAGTGGGCCTCAAAGCCCGACATTATAGTAAATAACGCTGGTATGGCTACCGGCCGCAATAATATTCAAAGCACACAAGAGTCCACAATCGATGCTATACTTGACGCCAATGTTAAGGGCGCCGTGTTTGTTATCCAGCAAGTCCTGCCAGGAATGATTGAGCGCGACGAGGGCACAATAATCAATATCGGTTCTATTGCTGGTAAGTGACAGCAGTTAGTTATAATCCAATAAGTTAAGCTGACAAGGTTTTTATTAATGCAAATCCAACCTAACCCAGCCCAGTATACTCCAACCCAACTTTGTTCAAAAACAGTTGATTTGACACTAACCCAAATGAAAAAAAATGTTAGCAATACATGCTTCGCCAATGCTGGGTATCTACGGCGCATCCAAGTTTGCACTGCGGGCGATTACAGACTCTCTAAGAATGGAAACCAATGCTACAAAAATCAAGGTTATTGAAGTTGATCCTGGAATAGTAAAAACAGATCTCAGCGCCACCATATTTGGAGGAAGTAACGATGGTACCGAAACGTTTTTTACAGGTCTTGACTTGATTAATAGCGAAGATATTGCTGAGGTGGTTTTGTTTGCAGCGTCGAGGCATCCTCGGTGCGTTATCAGTCAAGCGACAGTAACGTCTATTTGCCAAGCCAACTCGTACACTCTCCATCGAAGCTAGTTTTCTCTATCTTTTATTTTTCGTCCTTTTCTTTTCTTTTCTTTTCATTTCTTTTCTTTTTTTTGGGTAAAGCTTTTTCTTTTTGGGGTTTCAAATCAAGTGGTATGTTGTAGGCATGTTATTTAATGTTTATGCTTGCTAGAATAACAAGCGGCAAAGAGTGAGGAAAACACAAGTTGTTGGCAAATAAATTAAAAGGTACTAATACACTTTAAATAGGTAAAAAAAAATTATTGAACAAAAATTAAACAGATAAATAAGAGTAAAAACGGAAAGGTGAAGAGTATATAGCATCAACGTCAATCAACTAAACTGTTTACGTATACAGTTGACCACTGGTTCATAACGCGTCGTTTCAAATTGGTGTTTCTCCAAGCATCAGAAAACACCAGCTTGATGTTGGTCTTTGAAGCATGAACCTTGTTTATCTTCAGTAGCTTGGCAAGAACATGCTGTTTAGTAATACAATCACTGTACAGTTCGGAAAGGCTTTGAAGGTAAGTGTAATAGTTTGGTTTGTTGACGGCTACATTCGACCTTGGAACTGTATCAAATACATGACCAATGTCAATCTGGTACTTGGCCACTGTGCTATTGTAGGCTGCTTGGTTAACTATAACATGCTTTATCAACACTTTTAGTGTGTTTAATGAAACGTGGTTCTGTGTGTTAATTAAATATGTGTTGCCCTTGGGTAGCCCAACTTTACTGCTCTGACTCTGGCGTTGGTTCCGGGCTTGTTTAGTTAAATGAGGAGCCTGTAACAAGGAAAAAAAGGCTGACTTGAATAGTTTTCTTCTTCTAAACAACAAGGCAGCCAGGTACTTTTGATTCTTTGAAGTCGGTTCATTAGCCTGCGCAGGGATGCGATTTGGTTCGCTGCTGATTGTCGACACCAGATTGTTTATAAAGTCTCGGGTGTTTTTAAACTTGGCACTTGCTGTCTCTCCTATCAGATTAGCCTGTTTTGGTCGAGCCAGGCCAATACTACCCTCACCTAAATCGCGGTTATGCTCGGTTAATGGCTTGGTGTTGTGATAAAATTGCTTTTTGGAGCCGGATTTATTGCTGCCAAGCATTGTTTTATTCTGTCTGTCAATGCGTTTTGTTTGGGGTTGCGTGTTAAATACATCGTCCTCCTCGCTATCCATTCCAACTATACACTCGATCTCCGACTCAACATTTCCATCCTCAATAAAATGGACCAGCGACTTTTCAAACGCAACAGATTCTGTTTCTGACTCGATACTACCCGCCGACTCTGGCCCATAGCTACTTGAATCATCAGCACTGCTTGTAAGGTTCTTAGGAGTCTGATTACTTTGTTTGTGCCTGTATGGTGTTTTTACAATGTTCTCGTAGTCGGTTTTGGTTTGATTCCCATGGTGCTTTCTTATTGGAGTGTTAAACGTGTTCTTTGACTCAAAGCTGTGATTGTTCCCACTTGCTGTCTTTGGTCCGTCCAGGTTGGGTGTACTACACTTTTTAGGCGTTAGAAACATTTCATCACCCGTTTCATCGGTGGAGCTTAGTGTGTTTGGCTTTGGTTTTGACTTTGATTTTGACTTTGACTTTGGTGTAACATTGAATTTAGACCTAGTTTTAGAATCCAAATCACTATCAGTTTGCCCCAACCGATCACCAAATATGAGTCCTGGGCTGCTGCCACGGTTTAAGGATCTGTTGCTGTAACTCTTTCTTGCTTGTGTATGTCCATCTATACTATCAGTTATTCTTACACCGCTATTAAAGCTATCGTAAAACCCACTGTTTACCATCCTATCTACTTCACCTTCCAACAGACCAGAGCCATTCGTCTCGGTTTCAAACTCGGCCTCAAACACGTTGGTTTTTATAACTGGATTGATGCTCACATTTCTAATTGAAGCACCCTGATTCAGGCTGGGGTTCAAGCCCTTTGGGTAAAAACCTTCGCTGCTCTCAACAGTCATTCCTTTGTTGGCTGTCACTTCAGCCCTTTTGTTTTGCATTAAAGTCGCACGGTTCAAATTTATCGATATCCTGTCGCCAGCGCTATCCTTAGGGACGTACTCAGGGCCATACCCAGAGTTATCCGAGTTATTGTTGGTATCAAAGACACTTTCAACTGCGAACCCAAGCTCGCTATACCTAGTTTGTTTCTTGGCCTCAATATCCTCAAGTGCAAACCCTCGGTGTTTCTGCCAAAGTTGCTGCCCTTCAGTCACCCCCATTCTCATTTTTTCATCAACCTTAATCGACTCTTCGTACTCGTTGTCTAGTTCATCTGTTGTTATATCCATTTTGATTACCCCCGTGTTTTCGTTGGATTCATTGTCCGAGTTGAGTACACCTATTTGGCTGTTTTCTAGACGCCCTTTGATATGGTGGGTATCCACCAAACCAATATTTTTTAGCTCTTGAGCTTTTAACGATACATCTACAAATTTGCCAAACCATTCCTCTGTCTGCACTTTGCTGCTTACCGCCTCCCTTTTAGTCACCGGGTCATCCATCGTAGCAACTTTCTTCAAACTCTCGTTTTTCTTGCTTGCTCTAGTACTCCTAAATCCCACTGCTAGACGTTCAAGCATCTTGATTTTTTCATGGGCCTCTTTGAGCTTTCCAAATGCCTTCATTTTGATCTTGTTGCTATAGAAGTTTGATTCTTCAACTCTATCCAACCCACCAGCTGCAACCGTGCTTCTGGGGGTTAAACCAACACCAGAAGCAGTGATCGCTTCTTTTTCAACCTTAGTCAGCTCTCTAGCAGTGTCTCTCCACCTCCCAATTAAGCTATCCATATTCCCACCCCCTTCACCACCAATTGGTTTATCGGATTCCTGCTTATTAAACCCACTCTCTCCTCCCTGGCTAACTGCATTGCCCACATTTCTCAACAGACTTCTATCAATCCCCGACCTTACCTCGCCACCTGGCTTGGTTTTCAACTGCTTGTAAATATTATATCGAACTCTAAATCTATCCAGAAACTTTTCGCTCAATCTAGATTTGTATATCGCATCAGCTGCAAGAATGTTTCTTTTATACCTTGTGATGAAGCCTTGCCATTTGTTTATGACCTTCTTATACATCCCGAATACCAACAGCTGATGAAACTTGTTGCTTTTTTCTATAATCGCTCTCTCATGTTCATCCATGTTACCATCCAGCAATATATCATCTTCATCCTTGGTCAACTGCAACAATCCATTGATCTTGTCAAGGTCGTCTTTGTCTACTATTTTATCCAAGATATTGTTCACAATGTTCTTTGACACCTTCAGGTTCGCTAGAATCTCCTTATTAGTCAACCCTGTTTTTATGTTAGCCAGTGATCTATCTTTGAGGTAATCAACCGTACTAGATATTCGCGGGTTTTCGTTTATCATCGATAATCCCTCTGTCTTGTTCTTTCTCGTGTAGTTTTGCACATCGATATTCCTATCTATTCCATGTCTTTTCTTCATCTCCTCTAAAAGCTTGTAAGAAGAGTTATAGTTGTCTTCGAGCTTTGTCCCATTTTCGTCAAACCTCGACTTCTTGTTGCCAGTTTCACTCGATACCTCAATTCTTGCTTCTTTGTTCTCGGGATAACCTTGCTTATCTCCATAAACAATTCTGCTCAAGCCATTATCTTCGTGTTCTAATAGCAACCTGTAGTTGAACTCTGATATTTTCTTGTTAACTATCAGCCTCTCTACAAGCGCTGTTCTCCAAGTACTTAACGACCGCCTCAGTTTATTCCTAATTTCCATCCGAACCGCTTCATGCCAGCTTTGTATGAGCCTAGTCTTTTTTATAATCCTCTCATTCTCCTTATTTCTACTTTTTCAATCCAATCCAATTAAATTCGATTCATTTCAATCAGTTTGATTAGGTGCTCATTTTTGTTGGAAATGCTAGCTATTCTACTGCAAACTAAATTCTTTTAAAAAATTGTAGAAGTCTTACACATGTTTATCTGTAAATTTCGACATTGTTCGATTCCTTATTACCGAACCAAGTATTTCTAAACATTATTCAGCAGTCAGAGTGTTAATAAGTGCCACTAGAATCATTACGCTCACTTTTTATATCCAAAATACTATAAAAGTATGTTCGAGATAGATAAAAAAACACCCGTTTAAATTTACCATTATTTGACTGGTAAAATTGCATACTCATCGCGTTAATGTTCTGAATCCCAACTCTTTAAATGCGTGCACTGAACCCTCTTTTGTATCACCACTTTCTCATAGAGACTACTGTACGTTCTCTATTTTATATCAATTTGTTTCTCCTTGTGCTATACTATATCACCTACTGTATTTTTCTTTCGTATTTACCACCCTGTTTTTCTTCTCTTTTCTTTTCTTTTCTCTTCTTTGCTTTACATGGGCATACAACGATGTTCGATTTAAATAAAAGCTCTCCTATGCTCGTTTAAATTAGTTTCGTAAAATTTGCACTTGTTTGCATTATACCGTGTCTTCAATCTTTATTTAGCTAGGCGTAAATAGTTGGTTTGTTATTTCTTGAATGTTTCAGCGGCGTTTTTTTTTGTTTATCTACACCATTCTAATTAACAGTGATTTAATTAAACAACTATTTCAATTTCGCGATTTTAAAGCTCAATTAATCTTGGAAAATTGTAAAACTCGCTCCACTCAACTTTGCTGTAATTCCGATGTAATAAAAAAAGGACAAAAAAACAAAAAAAAAACTTTTGGTATTTTTTGCAATCATTGTTATTGTTAAAAGCAGCTTTTGTCCACTAAACAATTACGTTGGTTTTTTTTTTACCTCTTTTCGCTTTTTTTTTATTTGCTTACCAAGTTTGCATTTTGGATTATTTACTTTTCCAACTTTTAGTCAAATCACCAGGTCAGGATACTGCTTCTTTGTAATTTGCTGTGATTTGCCATTCTTATTGTCTCTTATTTTATTTTTCGATTTTCTCGTAAATTGGTTACAGTTTCATAACACGGTGCTAGTTCCTGGAAAGCTGGCTCTGAATTCTGCGCAAACTTCTCAGGATAAATGTGCTTGTTTGACTGGTTCTTTCTTTAATTTTTTTGAAAAGTTTACATTTCATATTATATTTTATTTATTGGATACTTGTATATCATGTTTGGCCCGTCTTTGGTTGATTCCTGTAGGTCATGCCTCTCAAACGACTCTAAAAGCTTTTACACTTGAATATAAAGTTTGTAGTATTAACTATAAATCTCAGTTCTGCCAAGACTTTCAAAATTAAACGGGTATATTTGTTGAATGCAATTGCCCATAGTATAACTATTTGTTATGATGCCTGCCACATCATTCAATAAATCGATATAAGAATGTACAAGTCTAATCAGCCTAAAGATGTCTAGATCATCTGCCCAATGTGCAGCTGAGCTAATTAAAACAAACTGATAGTGTCGGAGTTGAATCTCGGATTATTGGCAGCACGTCATATGTTTCAGAAACGCCTTAAAAGGGGTTGACGACGATAAAGCCGCTGTTATAAGCTTCTATGCCTGTTCTGTACATTCCTTGAGCTTGTGATCAACTCTGTATAACTGTTGAACTTGTAGAGTAATTGATACTTACAATTGAACCACCTAACTGTGAAAAATGCAAATATAATAATTAGCGATAATCTCAGTATTACTAATAAAAGAACCAGTAGTAATTCTCTTATTTTTTTTAGCTAGTCTCGCTTTCATAAAACGTTTTTAAGCAGAATTGCATTGAAGAAGCCGGCACTTTGCCATTCAGAGGTTAAATTAATCCTACAAATTGCCAACATTCGATGATAAACATATCCATACACACAACGACCACATACAATACTTTTTTATTCTACCAACTTGTCACCATACAATTAAACCAACCCATTTGTTAAAGATGCTAAAAATAGACGCCTGAGAAAAAGAAACATATTATGGTTGACATAAAGTTAATTGAATTTAAACACCACACACCCGTTTTAATTGGCACCACGAATAGCCAAGATTGGAATTAGAGTGAGACAAGTGTACAATAAGAGAGACAAGCGTTGTTTCGATAGAAAAAAGAGACGAGCGCTATTATATATATATATATAAAATAGGGCACCGATACAAATAAAAAACTAGAAAGGGGTTATTGAAAAAAAATAATTAGAAAAAAACGAGTATAAAAAGGGGACAAATTCTCCACACACATGTCATAAAACACACCTCAATATTAAACCCTTACAAGTATTCAACTTGTATCTTTCAAGTCACCAAGATTAAAAAAAAACAAAAAAACAAACCGCAGCTGTATAATAACAAATACTCGTAATACGATGGGTAGATTTGACGTAACTGGTCTTTTTGTAGGCGGAGCAAGCAACCTGGCTGTAATCAACTCGACTTTGGTAGGCAAGTATGTCCAAAGAACCGCAGGTCCTCCGTTGCCAAACATATCAAAATGCACAAGCGTTGTCTACGAATCCGACTTGCCAAGTCCATACAGAATAATTTTGCCAAACAGCATTGTGACTCTTGACTTTAGAGAGGACCGCCTAAACTTGAACGTTGATGACAACATCAAAATCGTCAATGTTGGGTACTTCTAGTGTAGTTTTAGGAAATATATATCACCAAAGTCTACTTCCAGCTTTATATGGCGGTGCCAAACAGCGCCAACAAGTTCGCTGGACGTGTGGGTGCTTACATCGCTGGTATTTTGGCGTTGATGGTAGTTTTTATTTTATCAGTAGTTTCATTTTGTAGTTTTATAGGGCACCATCCTTTGTTTCTTGTTTTACAAAAAATAAAAATAAAAACTTTTTATTCAACTTTTGAAAAAAAAAATAGCCTGCTTATGATGTTCCCAAGACGGATCCCCCTGGTTGTGCCCACAAGCAAAATATATGGATAGGTTTGGTGATTTGTTTTCATTGATGATTAAAGCAATCAATTCGGTTTGTGACCCAATAGGGACTGGATAAATTGTTGAGATGGTGGCGAGAGTTTCTTGCCAATGCTTAATGGATAATTCCTAAAGAACAGTTAAAAAAACACAAGTAATAACATTGAAAATAAAATTAGCAAAAAAAGTAATCGTGGTGTATTGTGATGTAAAAGTGAACAATCAGAGCCTAGGAAATATCAATAACACCGCAAAAAATAAATAAAGCAAGGCTAAATGAATAAGCGGAGATAAAACAGAAAAACAAAAGGGAAAAGGGAAAAAAAACGAGGTTAATTTGTTTTAGAGCACTCTTCAAATCGATTCAATTCAAACTATAATAAAAGTAGCTGGAGAAACATAAATCTACACCGTCACAAAATTATAGCGATTCAAAACAAAGCAAAAACAAAGAAGCAAACAAAGTAACAAAACAAATAAGTGCAGGGAGAAAAAGAAAGATTGAAAATGGCGTCATCTGTATTTATTTTGGACAACAAGGGTAAGCCATTGATAGCAAGAGATTACAGAGGGGATATACCAATGGCGGCGATTGAGAATTTCATGCCATTAATCCAAGAGAAAGAGGAGACCGAGGGAGCAGCAAAACCTGTAATGACGCGCAATGGAGTGGTATACCTCTACCTCCAACTAAGCAATATTTACTGTAAGTTTAAATTTGATAGCGTTATTGAAAGGATAGGTGGGAGGTGAATATTGAAGAATTTAATAAAAAGAAGAAATGGAGTAAAAAAGGAAATGAAAGCATCATGATGCTAGCCGAGTATAAAGCCTGAGCAACGCGGTGAACTAAAGATAAATGTAAAATGGGATAAACGTACATTTGATAGTGGTGGCTTTGTCGAAAAAGGATACGAATTCAATGACAATCTTGCAATTTCTGAACCAGCTGTCACAAGTAAATAAAAACATACATCAATTAATAGCTGAAGTTCGAACAGTTATACTTTGCAAACCAAGGATTGAATGGAGAGTAAAAGAGGGAGAAAAAAAAAGAGAGTAAATTAGGGTTGTAGTAAGCTGTGTATATGATTTAACAACAATAGGTATTTACAGAGTACTTTAAAAATCTAGAGGAAGAGTCGATTCGAGATAACTTTGTGATAATTTACGAATTGTTGGATGAAATGATGGATTATGGCATACCCCAATTAACAGAAACAAAGATTCTTCAAGAGTAATAAACAGCAACCTTTCCAGCTTTATTTTTCTTAATTAATTTATTTCTTAATCGCGTAGACATAATAACTTGATGAATGTTGCTACTGAGAGGGAAGGTATAAAGTGATGTGGTTGAGACATTTGCTTTAAATGCGAAATGGATGTTGGGGAGCTGTTGGATTGATTTGGCTTTACGTGAACCAACTGAATCTATAGGTACATAACACAAGAAAGTCACGTTCTGGAGCTCCAACCCCGGCCACCAACAGCAGCGACGAATGCGATTTCATGGAGATCAGAAGGGGTATTTTACCGCAAAAACGAGGTGTTTTTAGATATTGTGGAGTCGATCAACATGCTGGTTAGTACTTATGGCACCAGGATTACCGAAATAGTATAAGTATAGGCAGTGTGATTTAAATAGAAGATTCACTAACAAATGATTGAATTGGGGGGGGGGGGGACAAAATAGGTAANAAATGTAAAATGGGATAAACGTACATTTGATAGTGGTGGCTTTGTCGAAAAAGGATACGAATTCAATGACAATCTTGCAATTTCTGAACCAGCTGTCACAAGTAAATAAAAACATACATCAATTAATAGCTGAAGTTCGAACAGTTATACTTTGCAAACCAAGGATTGAATGGAGAGTAAAAGAGGGAGAAAAAAAAAGAGAGTAAATTAGGGTTGTAGTAAGCTGTGTATATGATTTAACAACAATAGGTATTTACAGAGTACTTTAAAAATCTAGAGGAAGAGTCGATTCGAGATAACTTTGTGATAATTTACGAATTGTTGGATGAAATGATGGATTATGGCATACCCCAATTAACAGAAACAAAGATTCTTCAAGAGTAATAAACAGCAACCTTTCCAGCTTTATTTTTCTTAATTAATTTATTTCTTAATCGCGTAGACATAATAACTTGATGAATGTTGCTACTGAGAGGGAAGGTATAAAGTGATGTGGTTGAGACATTTGCTTTAAATGCGAAATGGATGTTGGGGAGCTGTTGGATTGATTTGGCTTTACGTGAACCAACTGAATCTATAGGTACATAACACAAGAAAGTCACGTTCTGGAGCTCCAACCCCGGCCACCAACAGCAGCGACGAATGCGATTTCATGGAGATCAGAAGGGGTATTTTACCGCAAAAACGAGGTGTTTTTAGATATTGTGGAGTCGATCAACATGCTGGTTAGTACTTATGGCACCAGGATTACCGAAATAGTATAAGTATAGGCAGTGTGATTTAAATAGAAGATTCACTAACAAATGATTGAATTGGGGGGGGGGGGGACAAAATAGGTCAACTCAAATGGGACAGTATTGAGCGGAGATATCATGGGGGTTATCAAAATGAAGGTGTATCTAAGCGGGATGCCAGAACTACGACTTGGCCTCAACGACAAGACGATGTTTGAAAACAGTGGGAAAAGTAAGGATAGCAACTGACTGGCCGTGTATAGAATACTTGGACATATTTTGCATAACTGTAAAAAAAGAAAAGATGATGTTCAAGCCTCAGAAAGTATTTTTCTCTTTTTGAACATGGCTACATATTGTGTATGTTTATAGCTACCAAGGGGAAAGCTGTGGAAATGGAGGATGTCAAGTTCCACCAATGCGTTAGGCTAACAAGATTTGAAACCGATCGCACGATCTCGTTTATCCCACCAGATGGCGAGTTTGATTTGATGAGCTACCGATTAGGAATGCAGGTAAGAATCATATTGCAAATTGCCACCAACTCTCGATTACCCCCCCCCCCCCCC
>LUVW01000006.1:347361-447931 GCA_001661515.1 Capniomyces stellatus | reverse complement strand
CCCCCCCCCCCCCCGTGTAAAAAGACCAAATGGGCTTGTCTGTGCTTATAATTAATCCAGTGTTACTAACCGGAATACTAGATCAAACCCTTGATTTTATGCGAGTCGGTTGTTGAGACGCATAGAGGCAGAATCGAGTACATGGTCAAGGTACGGCTTTGCTATATCATCTAGTTCTCTTTGTTTTCTTTTGGTGTTTATTTGCCTATTATTTCTAGATTAGTGTACTATATACCGATCTTACTTGATGGCTTTGTAATTAGGCCAAGGCTCAGTTCAAGCAAAGATCCACCGCGAACAACGTTGAGATTATTGTTCCAGTTCCTGAAGATGCCGACTCTCCTAAATTCAAAGTAAGTCTACCTTTTATAACTGCCAACCTTTTTCAGCAGTCATGAACTAGTCAGTATAAACGACTGATATCTTTATTCTATTCCTTGTTTAAACTTAGTGTTCAACTGGAAGCGTTTCGTATGCACCTGAAATAAACTCGTTTATTTGGAGAATCAAGCAGTTCCAGGGCTCAAAAGAGGCCATTGTTCGTGCTCATTTTGGGCTACCAAGCATCCGAGAAGGTAACAAACCAACACCAACACTAATACCAATACCAACCAGTGCACTACATGTACCTATTATATACAATATACATTTGTCCGTTTTCTTTTTCTTTTTATCTTTGTGTTTTATTTTGTCTAATTCTCAACCCCATCTCCAACAATTTGACTAGATTCGCCTGAAAAGAGACTCCCAATCTCTATCAAATTTGACATCCCTTACTTTACCACGTCAGGAATCCAAGTTCGTTATCTAAAGATTGTTGAAAAGTCTGGCTACCAAGCATTGCCATGGGTTAGGTACATCACCAAAAATGGCGAATACCAAATTAGAATGCCCGAGCCATTAAAAGCGGGCGGCGCAAGGCTGCCACAAATCTAAAGTAGCTCGGTTATAATTCACCATCCACTTGGTCTTATTTTTACCTTGGTCCATTTTATTAACCCCATTTAGGCATACTTGCTATAATTCCCTTCACTTATAACCACTTTGGCATTTAACTCATTCTATATTTCATCTAAACCAGATCTATTCATAATCCTATCTTTCTGATTTCCTTTTTCTTCTTTTTCTTCTTTTTCTTCCTCTTCTTCTTGATTAACATTTATTCTATAACCACAAAAACTATAAGGACACAAAACAAAGAAGAAACAGAACCAAAATGAAAGTATATATAAAGTAATAGCAAATTTGAAGGTGGTAGTGGCCAAAACCTTATTTAGCAAGTTTTTGGCACAAAGCTTAAAAGTTCAGAGTACCGCACTCGTCATTAAATATTAATGGACCCATAACTTAAAAGCTGAAAATGTGGTTTTCCAACACTATTGGTGGCGGCATTAGAGTGTTCACATAGTCTACATCGTTCACCATGGATAAATCCTCATCATCTTTGTTAGCTCTAGTTATTTTCTACAAACAATCAAAAAAAATAATAAAGATTCAAATACTTGGACATTATATTTATTCGACTGTTTGGTTTACACAACTTAAAAAGTGTCGACAGTGTTTAATTACTACAAATCAACCACACACACACACAGAGAGAGAGAGAGACCATATACATCAATACATATATACAAATATCGTTTGCTTACCTTAATTACATCGTCATAACTTGCCTGTTTTCTGGAAATCTCTCGGTTGAATTTTTTTCTTTCAAAGTTGTAGTACATACGTGTTTCCCATATCCTAAACGCCACTCCATCCACTCGAAGGAAAAATCTCATCAACACAAAAAACCCAGATGGCATCACTCGCTATTTTCATTCAGACAACCATCACGTTAGTACACATTATACTTGCCTCGGCACATATAATCCGCACACTCTGTAGTATTTTTTTCAAGGCAGTTGCCAAACCTGTACCCTAGATACTATGCTAGCAATTGTATGTGTTTGTATCAACGTATAGAGTATTACCACTTTGTACGATAGTTGCGATATTCCATTGTCGCCAAGATCATCCTCAAACAATACATTCTCATCCACATATAGTATGGGCTCGCGCACTTTTAGCTGTTCATAATCTATGCCCTCGTCTGTCTTGTCAATCTATATTTCACAATGTATCAATATATAATCCGGATTAGTAGACAAAGACGCAGTAGTGGTAGCAAAGCTAAAATTAAGTGTTAACCAAACCCAAAAGTCCTACCGATGAGTGTTTAAAGAAGGTTCCTGTATATGGCGTCGTAAATGTCCAGTCAAATGGGTTTACAACAGTCGTTATGTCGCTTCGATTCTTGATGCTATAGAAAACCACCCAAAACAACATATCAAAGCTCTTAAAGTAGCTGCTATATACAGGCACCAACAGCAAAACATACCCTCAACAAATTGGTGCGGGCAGGATATATTGGTAGGAGTTTCAGGTAATTTGACCCTCTTTTAACTTTCTGTTTGAAAAATCAATTATTTACGCCAGCATAATTTACCTTTCTTTGGTCCAACCTTCAGAGATCTTGACTTTCAAGCTATTTTCTGCGTCCTTGCCTTTCATAACTAGCCTTAGTGCATCGATGGCTTCCAGCCTGACGCTGAATTTACTTTCTTCATGCACTGCCATAAAATAATTGTTTCCAAACAGCATTTCAGGAATATTGATCCCTAGCTCCTCAGAGATTCTATATTCAAATAAATAAAAATCAATTTGTTTTAACATCGAGCTTGGGTACGGGACTTATTTCACCGAATTAAACGTTTGTTTATTTGCACCAAACCTGAAACTCTAGTACCACAATTAACATCAATTAATGCGGTTGGTAGAAAAATGTCCAACCCTATACCCACCCTTCAATCTCGTCGCTTTTTAGTATTGGTTTGTGGCAGCTAGTGATTTCCCAACCTTTGTACCTAACTCCCGTCACACCCTTGTCGTGTATACTTTGTACACAGTCGTTAACATCCATTCTTAAATCGCTGTTTATCTTTGTCTTTGTGTTTGCGTAGTGGCTTTTTATTTCGCTAATATATACCCACTCCAATAAAACTATATATATTTATTTAAAGAGTATGTTGAGTTTAAACTGAGAATGATGGGAACGATCAAAATTCAACTCGCTTATTCCTTGCTTTTGTTTATTTCTTGATTTTGTCTAGTAACTTGCAAAGTTGCTTTAATACAGTTCGTTTTGTTTTTGTTTCATTTTTCAGCTTATTTCTTAAATCAACGAGTTGAATTAACAGGCCAGTTTGGTGTTTAAACATTATAATGTACTAGAGAATAACCGTTGTAAGGAGTGCCTGGGCAATTGAACATTGTGTGTCCCTCCCACGTTTGATCTAGTTTGATCTGGTCTAATTTGTTTTTGTTGATTAGTTGGGAAAGTATTCGGGGTGAGCTGCTTGAGGCCAACTAAAGGTCACAAAAGCTCAACTTTTATCATGCTAACAAAGTACCGTATGGACAAATTTGACATAAACAGGTTATCTTGCTCTTCCCACCTACAAAGATGGCGATGGACATGTTTTATAATAGCACACAAAGTGCCACAGTATAAACAAGCAAGCAGATAAACAAGCAAATAGAACAAAATGCCATACAATAAAAAGAAAACACAAAGTAAACCAAAAGGAGCACTTTACGACTAAGACCATTTTACACAAGCAGCCACTGAATACAAAAAACCCGCCAAAAATTGTATTTATTTTTTGCTGCTGTAAGAAACCAGCTTGTTCTTAGTTATATTATAAAGCTTTAACCTTGATTGCCCTTTAACCCTTTTTTTTTCTTTAGTTCGCAACACTTTTAAAAGCAAACTGGCATGGGAACAGCCTATTATACTTCAAAATGAAAAAGAACTGTTTTCTAAAAAAAGGGTCGTGAATAAGAGAACCAGAATAAAAGCTATATAAATACAAAAAAGAAACAAACCGATTAATGCTGTCACTTAATGGGTAAAGTACACCTTACTCATGAAGTTGAGGCAAAGAAGCTCTTTGAAATTTGCAACAGATTATTCTACTAAATACTGGGTGTTTATTATGTTTGTTTTTTGGAACTCGCAAGTTTTGAGTTACAGTCACTTTTTTTCTTCTTTTTCTTTCTTTCTTGGTATAAACAGTTTGGTTTCAAATTATTTCAGATTTCATCGAATAGTTTAATCGACAATACCGAATCAATTCGCTAGAAAGAAGGGTAATCACGTCTTGGCCATAATTTGACCAATTAAGTTATGCTATTATTATTTCTCTCACTGGTAAAAGCCAAAGCAACCCCATTGGATAAGCCAACGCAGGTGTAACGACTCGGCACTGGCTAGTTATTGAAATGTCAGGACAATTCCAACGAAGGTCTGGGGACACTTGAATGAATGTTGGCACGATATCGTCTAACTTAATCAACGCTGCGTTTTCCACAGAGCAAAATCAAGAAAGAAAAGTATTATATATCGCCAAGTTCCAGATGTGTATCGTGTGTTAATAAGCTGCGGAATAATCAAGAATAGGCGGTGGCGTGGAGATGGTAGTGTGAATTTGGTAGATTTCAGTAAAAGTAAATAGAAAATAAGATAAACTAAAGTCAGGAATCAATTTGGAGAAAGAAAATCAGTTGACTAAAATTCTATAAGGATAAGACTGGTTCTTTTTTGAAAAGAATAGGTAGATGTAGCCATTAACCACAATGAGTGCTGTAACACAGATAACAACAGCAACGTCACGGACAATGTCGTTCTTGATTGAAGGAGCTCTCTTGACCAAGAAAATAACCAAAAGCGCAGAAACGCCATCTAATAATTTATCAAGCACAACTTATTGAGAATTTTTTTTTTTTGGAATGTGAATACAAATGTGCCGTATATGGAAGTAAAAAACAGTGAAAAAAAAGCAATCGATTTTAAACAATTCGACAGTCAAAAATCAAAAGAAAATTGACTTACACAAAGAGGCCATGATGTTAGTTTCAACTCCAAACTGCGATGAGGTTCCAGAAGCAAATCTGCTTGAAATAAAACTGCCAGATCTTCCCATGTATTGTGGCTTCTTGATTGTGTTCCAAGAGTACCCAGCGTTCATTGTGACGCAGAAAACCATGGTCATGGCTGCACAAATGCTCGAAACAAGTTTGCCAAAACGCTTAATGTTGACATACATATAGTAGATCAAATACAAGCAAACAGCCACGATGGAGATGGGCTTGATGAGCTTGAAGTAATTTATGCTGACATCGACACCAAACTAAAAGCACAATCAAAGAAAACGATTTAGGCAAAGTTAGCGGAGTATACTTTGGATTAAAACCTTGAATTTTATATACAAAATAGGAGCACGCTGTGGCCAAAAGGTAAGAAACTAAGCATACTTTATAGTCGACGGCGGTTGAAAGAATTTCTGCCAAATCTGCTCCTGAGGCTCTATTGTTATAAATGGAAGAGGCAAGAGTAGAGTAAGTTAAAGATATCAAGGAAAGCCCACGTTAGTAAAGGTGGCAGCCACCGGCTCTTATATGGTTATAATCTACGCATATTTGTCGTGCTATAGTGTGTAGTAATTTGATAATTCCATACAAAAACTGTTGTCTGGTTAGTAACTGGGCACTGTTAAAATATGACTACTTACATTTGCTCAATTGGAATTTCTTTGATGTCACTACCATCTGTAACAGGGTTTTTTCTGTTATCAGGGAATACAATAATCTTGGGTGGCTGGCTGATTTGAAGCTATTTGGTTATAAGAATTACATTCGTTGATTGTTGCCAATACTTTTATTCCTGGTTTTGTTGTCGATGTTGTTTGAATAATTTATACTCCTTAAGTACATTCCCACAGCAGTAATATCAACATAGTTAAAGGGGCCAACTAAAATAGAAGAGAAGGATTGGTGAGGAAAATAAGAGTCTGAATAACCTCTATAATAAACGAGTTCTTACTTTTCTAAACACATCAATAGCCCTTTCAGCATCAACCATGGCAAAAATGATTTTGTTCTTAGAAGGGTTCTTTTTGTAGTGTCTCGAGACTTCTTCAAAGTAGGGCATGACTTCACTATTTCAGACATAAAGTTTAAACAAATCAGTACGGGTACAGATTTAACAGCTACTAAGACAAGTCGTTTGATTTTGTTTTTGATTCTGCTTATACTTACATGCATTTATCACATTCGAATTTCTCATCTAGCGCAGTAAGCAATACAATCACGGAAAAGGCTCTATCGTACTTGGAAATAATACTAAAAAACTGGGTCTCGTTCAAATCGGCTATTCCGTTTGGATTTTTTTTAGAAAGCTGGTCAATAACTTCGAGTATAACATCATCTGATTTCTTGGACAAGGAGACCAGGGCGAATAGATTCAGAAAAACAAACAGGACTTTAAAAAGCTTATTCATGTTTGCGATAGGTTAGAGGATTCACAAAGGGGCTATTTGCTGTATTTTGATGTTTGGGCCTTTGAAACTGGGTGGCCTAAATAGTTAGAGCAGCAAAATATAAATGAATAAAATGGAAAAATCTAAACGAATAAAGAAACAAACGTTATCTTTCGCAGCAGCTTTTGTAGAATAAAGAGCGACGAGCAGTAATAACGAGAAGGCAAACTGTTTTTGTTTTTGATTTTAATTATATCAATTTGAACTTTATAGGCGAGTTTTTTTTTTGGCTACTTGAGGCTCTTAGTAGCTTTCCTATTTTCCAGCTTTAGAATAATCAAGATTTGTTTTCTTTGTTGTTTAAAATTATTCCAACTTTTCTACGCTTTGCCTAAAAATCAACCACAACAGCCCATTGGGCTAGATCCACATCTAAAAATGTGCTATTAACAACTAAAGAATACTTGGTTTATAATGCTGCTCAATCCAAGAGGTTTAAAATATCAACTCCACCATTTAAATCCAATTTAGTGTTTTTGTTTACTTGTCAGGTTTCCTCCTGAAAAATGAAAACAGAACAATGGTAGCTATTTTTTAGGTCGAAAGAGATAAATCTCCGCATCAAATATGCATTATGCATTTTGAAATACCCACCAAGTTGATGAGCCTGGCGTAAATACATCCTCTCCAAAGCAAGTATAGATAGAAAGAGTAGGTGTAGGTTGTCGAGCTATTTAGCTATTTAGTTACTTGGCTGTTTAGCTATTCGACTTTGACTTTGATTTAAAAATACTCAGCTATTGGGCAAGTCAGTATTGGTATGGCCTGAAGTTTTATTTATTAAAACGCTCTGGGTCAAAAACCTACGGAAAATAAAGTAACCATCAACTGGCAAAAAATAGTTGCACTTCAACTGGTAAAAACCCTTTTTTAGATAAAAAAAAAATTCACTGTTTTTATTTACTTTTTTAAAATTCCACTTTTCAAGAGTTAAACCAGTCAGCTTTCGAAACTAATAACTGATAACCACTGGTAGCCTGTACCAATAACTACTTTGCGAGGCTTGGCCCATATTTTTATACAGACACACTTACTAGCAGCTTGAAATACCGGTTTACGAGATGGAAAAGTATTCTAAATGGAGGGTAAGCGGATTTATTATCACCTTTTTTTTAATTTCGCGTTTGGAATGGACTTTTGTTGAGCTTTTTATACTTGGAATTGATTTAAGCGTATTGATATCTTAGGATGCTGGCACAGGAATCCAGCCATTTATTCAGCTGGTGGTAAGTCAATATCATATTTACAACTTTAACCATTAGACGACATTCGAACAAAGACTGACAGCCGAAACCCAAAACCTTATTGTTTAGCTGTGCCAAGTAGAAATCATTTTAACAATAATTCCAGTAAAGGAAACAACATTATAACTCTTGAATTCGCGTATGAAAAAAAAACGCTGCTGATTTTTAGCCACCTAAACAGCAAAACGGTGGGATGGAGCTGGTGTTGGGTATTTTAAAGAGCTTCACTTTGGGGCCGATAATAGCAACATTAAGGGTTGCTTTGATTTTGAGTTTTTTGATCTTGGATGGTGCCACAAAATCGATCTGTTATTTGGTAAGTTGTTCCTAATTGATTGATTTTCACTTTGCCATTCGCCAATGTTTACTTCCAGAGGCTGTTCCCCCCTTTTTTTATACCGCCTCTGATGTGAATAAAAATATAAAACAGGTGTTACAACAGCCAAAATGCCAGTAACAATGTTTTTGACAAACACATACTGCAATTTAGATACCGGCTGCCGCGATTAGGAACGGAATTAAACGTGCTTTTCGAAAGCTTTGGGCGCGGTTGATTATGATCTCGATGGGGTTTTACTCCATTGAAGAAAGACGAAAGAATCTTTTTAGAGGAGTCAAGAGAGAAAAGGACAAAAAACAAACAGACTCTATAAAGTCGGGAGATATAATAATATCGAACCATTGCTCATACATTGATATTGTATATTTCATCTCTAGGTAAAAAAAAAATGGATTAGCAATCTAGCACTTGGTTACGCCTCTAGCTTTGGCAAAATAGAATAAAGTCTTGTTTATTTTTTATTGTTACTGCGATATATATACATTTTTTATTGAGATGTTGCTGTGGTATTTTTAAAGACGGATTTTATTTATTTATTGATATAACAGTCGGAATTTCAGTAGATATTTGTGACTACATTGTATTATTTATTTTTTAACAACTGATTACTCTTTTTTGGGTGGTGGTGGCGGGAACCATGATTTAGATTTGATCCGGTATTTGTCCAAATCGACAATGCCACTCTTCGAGTCAAGCCGTTGTCGGGGTATTCAGCTTTACTGGCATCTTGCACTCCGCCACCAGCCCTTTTGAACGCAAAGGAGGCTTGTTCCCTGAGTCAAGTAACCAGCGAGGCGCGACTAAATAATCTTGGGCCTGTTGTAGTATTCACAGAGGTGAGTGTTATGCGTATCAGCACATTATAGGCTGTGTGGCTGTTATTATATCTCTCGAAATAGTATTGATAACGTATATTGCCCAAGTAATCGTTGGATTCTGTGATTTGTACCTGTTAGAACACCACGTCGAATGGACAGGCCTTGTTGGCACAGCTTCCGATTTTCAGTAACGAAGAGAATATCGACGAAAAGTCTCGCATCAGTGTATATGCTTTAAAGTAGGTTTTAAAACGTTCAGATAGTTTATTTCTCAACCAGCTAGTACCTTTTTTATTACTAAAATTGTATTGGCATGATCAGAAGCAGATATCTGATTGGCTTTAAATTGTGGATACTTTGGACTTTAGATACCCGTTTAAATCGTTTTCGCCAGCCTACTCGGTTGGGAACCCGCTAATCCATTTTGCCAGACTGAGTTCGCAAGTAAGTCGTTTTGAAATACCAACGGGTTGATTGGCAGGAATCACCGCCCTTTTTCCACCCTTTTTATCTATTTTTTTCAATTATACTGAATAATCCGTCTACATTGCAGGCTGATGCATACTCACAACCATTGTCTGATGTCTTGTAGATATTTAACAGCCTAGTTGTATCTGTTGTGGGCCACGACGAGTGCCCAAAGCCTAGTGATAACGGACAACCAATTGCTAAAAGTGGGAATGGCAGTAATTCCAGCAAGTCGGATCAGCAAGAAGGCTATATAGACATTGATGTTGAGGTTTCCAATATCATGCTAAAAGCTTCCAGACTAAGACAGACAAAGCTATCTGCTCTGGATAAGCTGGAGTTTCTAAAGTACTTCAACGACCGATCCAAGGGCTACACCTCCCGAAAATAACCAAGCTAGTCCACCCCCGATTGGTTGGCGCTTTTTTTTTTCGTTCTTCCTTCCTAGCGTTTACAGCTCTAAAATTTTTGCTTAACTGCTTGGCGTTTAATTTATAACTAAGCACTCTTTATTAATGGCTACTTTTCGGCCATAAATATAGCCATTAACTACAAAACTTTCTATTAGGTAGTTGGTGTTGTTTAGCTTTACCTTTCTTGTGCCAAAGCTAGCAATTACACCAATCTGTCTCGAATTTATTCAAGTTATTTTTATTATTTATTTATTTATTCTGTTTCTACAAGTCCAATTAAACCAATGATTTTAGAAATAAAAGCGCTGGAACAACAATCATGTGGCACACAACTACCAGCTAATAGCCAGCTTGTTATCTTTGTCAACTTCAATTTTTGCCTGGTCAAACTCCTTCTCAATAGCTTTCGAGTCGATGTCCTTTTTGCCTTTTGTCAGCTTTTTCGCAGTTTTTTTCCTCAGCTCTGAAATCGAAACTCCAGATTTACTCTTTGACAGCAACTTACTCACTGTATCTCTAATTTCCTTCCTTAAATCGGATTTACCTGACTTTGGATTAGCATCTTTCCCAGTTTCTGCAGCCGAATCGATCTTTTGCTTCTTTGCTGTTTTAGACTTGCTATCTCCACTCTCGCTAGATCTTTTATTTGATGCTTTATCGCCACCATTCGCGCTGCTGACATCAGTTAATCGTTCGCCCTCTTCGTTCATATTTAGCTCCTTCATTTCATTTTTGGCTTTAGTGTTAATTTCAGTAAGCTTGCCCGACAGTTCTGCAACTATATCTCCTGTTACTGGTTTTGCAAACGGATTAGGCTTGGTGGTTTCCGCCTTCAATACCAATGTCGTGTCTTTTTTCAGGGTTTTCTGAGCAGGCTTTGCATTTTCTTGGTTGTTACCATTGGCCTGTTTATTAGTATTGTTGTTTTGCTTGTTTTTGTTGCTCTGGTCATTCTGGTTGTTTGCTTTGTTTGCATTCTCGCCCTACTCGAAAAAAGAATAATATTCAAGGCCATTTTTACTATTGATTCTAAATTTAGCAAATCATCACTGTATTTTGTTAAAAATTATATATACATCCTCCAGCACGGCTTTTACCTTTTTCGGTTTATACAGCTTTCCCATGTACTTTTCGTTTTCGCTTACACAGGATATGTGTTCTCTGTATGAGTTTCCTTGAAAGTCAATCCCACAATCGATGCACGAATAGGTTGCATATCTACATCTCTGTTTGTGTACATCGAGCTTTGGCTTCTTGATAGTTTCTTGGCAATAATTGCAAACTACAATTTTACAGTTAAAAACAACAATATTAATTCCCAAACTAAGCTAAACCAAAATAAATAAAGTAAAGCCCAAATACCGCTGCTTGTAGTATGATAATTCCGTATCCTTACCAAATGACACCATTATTAATCGCTATTGGCTTTCTAGAATACTTGGCTGGATTGTGCTTGTAGTTCTTTTTAAATTGAAACAGATTGACCGATTTCCAATGCAGAATTGATTTGACCTCCATAAATAGCTCTGGTCTTGTAGAATCATGTTTTAATTGTATTTTTCTTTTAACATTTGGATTAAAAATGAAAAAATTTTATTTTTATTTTTATTTTCGTTTTCGTTTTTTTACTTTTCGATTCGTTTAATGACTTTGGATCAGAGTAAATCCACTTCGTTTTAATTGGACAACCAATTTCGATTTAAAAGTTGGCGGCTTGCTCTAGTTATATTTCATCACTACTTCCAACTATAGCCGACATTACAATATATCACACCACATCACATTAGATTACAAAACTTGTATTGAAAGTAAGTTAATTTAAGCCTGGTGTAAAGTTGCTGCTATGTAAAAGACTTTGTTGTTAGCATTTTGTGTTTAATTTATACTAATACCAACAATTGGGTTCATTCTAATTTAATAAAAACACCTTAATACCAAAACAAATAATCTGAATTTTGGTCATTGAACATAATCGACAATATTCTTAGTTAGTCCTTTCATCCCCATTAGACATGTACAATAATATATATTTATAACTGAATGTTCAACAAAACCATATTTAAATCAAAGTTAACAACAATGTTTATGTGAGAGGAGTTGGACCCACCGCCTCAGGTATCAGAACCCACAGGCAGATTTAAGAGCTTTAAAAGGCAAAACATCTTTCTATTTATTACTATTCATTTATTTACATGGTTTATTTTACTAGTAATCGCAAGCTTACAGCATATTTAGTTAATATTTTCAATCAAATAGTTAGTTTTGTGACATTGGGTTGAATAGTGTCGTTTATTTTACAAGTGGTTTATTTGATAAATATGACAAGTCCAAACATATGAAAGTAGTAGATCAATATAAGGTCAATTCTACTAGGTATAACACATCAAATGTTATATTTTAAAATATCAGGTGATCAAACATTCGAGAGTACTCAAAATTTCAAAATTTCAAGCTGCCCGGTTAGCTCAATTGGTAGAGCGTGAGACTTTTAATCTCAAGGTTGTGGGTTCGATCCCCACATTGGGCGTTTCTTTTAGCTTGTTGCATGTTTCTTTTAGCTTTTTAAGCCTGTTGCGTGTATTTTTTTTACTTTAAGGTGGCATGGTTATTAAGTGTTTCCGAAATTTCGTGAATGCAAATGGATCGGTGTTTTTCTCGTCTTTTTAAAGTATTTCACTCCTCATCTTGAAATTTCTCGAAGCTTGTGTAGATTTATGATCCACTTTCTTTTCCATTGCCATTCGAGGTTGCTTCGTTTTTCTTTAGACTTTTTATTTAATAATGGTATTTTTTTTGCAAGGTACCAAGAACATTGATCTTTTTTTGTCATCGGTTTTAGGGGAAAAAAAGGTTGCCAACCAGTAACACGGCGTAATAATATTCCGACAAATCTGGGTGTATATTTGAGTCCAAACTCACCTAAAAGTGTCAGAGTTTAAAACCAAGCCAATAATAATCAACTTTTTTTTATTACTACGGAAAAAGGACACTAATGTTACGTTAAAATAATATTGCATTATTTGCAACCAGAACATTGAAATAAATCAACGCCCTTTATAAATCACAGCTTTTATTTCAGATCACAAAATAAAACCAGTCTAAAAATATATCAAATAATGCAAAACAGAGTAGTCGGTTATTAACATGACTGAATTAGCAGTGACGAAATGCAAGTGTTCAGAGTATTAAACTAGGCAAAAAAAAAGACTTCGAGAAAAAAAACAATTTTTTTCATGATCCAGCTTTAGTATTTTATATGATAGCTACTTTGGCTATACAGGTGGTTATTAAGAAGTAAACAACGAAAAGATAAGACAATATCAATAAAAAGTAAATGACAAACCTTGTGTGCTTCTTTTATTTAACTCAAGCTAGCGTCAAAAGCGCGGTAATTGGGAGGTCTGGCACTAATAGTACACCCAGTCGATAGCCAATGGATGTTCATTTTAATTTTTGTATCGATTCAAGTCTTAAAAAAATCACCACAAACTAAAATCGAGTTGAAATTAATAATAAGATGCGAATCTTTTGAACATTACTCGTTGACTTTGCAAAGAAATAGTAGTCCTCGAGTCGATAGTCTGATTGGTATATTTAAAATTATGCATGCAATTTTTGCTTTATTTTTCTGTTGCTTTTTTGTTTTATCTTTTTGGAGAAGCAGGCAGAAAGTAGCAGGCGAAATAGCTTGGTTTTTATCTGGTTAGTTTGGGTCAAGTGAACTGGGTGGTTATTAATCATAGGATTAAGATCCAAGGAATTAGTGGCTGTATTTGCTGGCACTTTTACTTATTTATTTGTTTATTTGTTATTTTTTTTGTTTATTTGTTTTTTGTTTTTTGTTTTTTTCTTCTTATTTTCAATTAGGGGTGTAACAAAAAACTCGATATTTACTGTTGAAATAAAAAAAATACCCAAGATTATTTGAACAAGGTCGTTTTTGCTTTATTTTTATTTTTTAGTAGTTGCTTTGTTCTAGGTAATAGCAATCAATAATCAACAGAATAAAACAATATTCAAAGAATGGTAGACAAGATCAAAAGAAAGAAATCGAAGCCTGAAGGAGTTAGCAATGGTAGCACCGACAAAGCAATGTGTGATGAGGTCGAAAAGGTAGCAACTCAATCAGAAGTTGTTGAAGAATCTGTTGAGAAAACCGCTGCTAGTACCGAGGCGAGACAAAGTGAATCCGAAAAGGCCACAGTACCATCAACCCAATTAGAGGCCCTTCCGGAACCTACACACAGTTCGGAAAATGCTGAAAATGAACCGAGCAAAAAGGAGGGGGATGGAGGAGCATATAGTCTTATGGAGGCACTGAATGCAGATGATTTGAGACCAGCGCCAAAGCTATTACCCCGAGATGATATGGATCCTAAGGCAATGGCAGTGACAAAGGAGCAGAACACTGCGATCAGGATGTTGCTCCAAAGATTGAACACACAAGTAGCTATGGAGGAAGATCCGGAAGTTGTAGCCGAAAGGAGAAAATATGTTGATAAGGATTCACACCAGTTTTGGAAGACACAGCCAGTATTAAATAAGAGTATGTCTACGATTAGTGCTGAATAATGAGTGCCAAGAGCCACATAGATTGAGAATGTTATATATAAATTAAGACTTGAACAATACAAGTACCAAGTCCTGAATTGTAACTTGTCCTTGTGGGTAGCAGATCAAAGATAGATCAAAACGCGATGGATATCGTCAAGATCGAGTAAAAATACAGAAGCTAAACTGGTTGTAAATATGATATATTTGTAGAAAATGTTGTCAAGAAGGATGGACCTGTCCACGAGGATATTCCAATTGATAAGGTATCTAAAACGCCTATTGAGCTACCAGAAGGGTTTGTGTGGTGTCTTATTGACATTGACAAGGATAGTGAGGTAATTAAAAGGAGGGGGGGGGCAAGATAAATAAAGTATGGAAACCGATAATGGGACTGAGAAAAGAAATTGTGAAGGCAAGTACTAAAAGATAAATGAACTGAATTGATTGCACACCAATTAGATGAAGGAGCTTTACACCTTGCTGACAAACAACTATGTTGAAGATTCAGACGAAATGTTTAGATTTAATTACTCGCCAAGTTTTCTAAAATGGTAAGTTGAAAATATATATTGGTATTGGTATTAGTATTGGTGATGATTATGATTATGATGGTAATTTGTGTGTATATGTATTTAACTAAATGTGATTATTCAAATAGGGCGTTGAAGCCACCGGGCAATAATCCAGACTGGAATGTAGGAGTGAGAAAGGATAGTTTGAAGGGAGAGCTGATGGGATTTATTAGCGGAATCGAAGTATCAATTCGAGTCAATGAAACGTAAACATATTTACAATTATATATTAAACGGTTAAATCTGATTTGTAAAATCAAGAAATGTGATTTTTCCATTTGGATTGTGTAAAAGAAAAAGAGGGTAAAAGGAGAGAGAATGAAAAAAAAAGAAATGAAAAAATAAACGATCTAAATGACTGGTAAGAGTAATGTGCTGAATGGATAGTGATTAAAGCTGTGTTGCGGTATGATGATGGTGGTCGATGATAGGATAAAGAGGATGACAGAGATCAACTTTTTGTGTATCAGCAAGTTGCTGCGAAAGAACAGGATGACGCCAATACTCATCCAGGAGATCACGAGACGGACGCACTTGAAGGGGATATACCAGGCGATATACACGGCAGGTATCAAGATCCCAACACCGTTTGCGGTTTGCCAATACTTCCACCGGCCGCTGAACCCAAAGAAGCTGGTAGAAACAGGATTTTCGCAACTGCCGCTAGGAATGACAATCAGAAAGATGGTTCAGCACTACGAGCTGACAAACGAGGGAGTGTCGAGTCTGGAGGGGGTGCGACCAATGAAGGCGCAGGACATTCCGCAGGTTCGAAAGATTCTGAATCGGTACTTGAAGGCAAGGGCCAAGATGCATCCGCTGTTCAATACCGACGAGGCGGTGAAGCACTGGCTGTTGCCAAGAAATGGCGTTGTGTTTAGTTATGTGGTTGAGGATCTAAGCAAGCCAGGCAAAGTGACTGATTTCTTTTCGTTCTACCTGCTGCCCAGTGCAGTTATTCAGCCAAACGAGTCGGCACAGGTGAAGAAGATCACCCGGAAGCGGCTGGGTAGAGTCCCGCCACAAGCCGAGGGAGCCCAAGTCTCGGAGATTCTTGAGCTGGCGAATAAAGAGGAAAAAATGGCGAAAACCGAGCATAAATCGATCAACTCGGCGTATTTGTTTTACTACGGACTGAATCCAGAGCCGTTTACGCTTGAGAATGTCGAGAAGAAGCCAGGCGAGAATATGAAGCTGAAGAAGGAGCAGATTAAAACCATGAACAACGAACACATCGCGAAACGGTTGAGGTCTTTAATGAGCAGCTGTTTGGTCCAGGCCAAGCTCGTTGGCTCTGACGTCTTTAACTGTGTCCAGATGCTTGACAACGACGCGTTTATCAGCAGCCTCAAGTTTGGCGGAGGCGATGGCTTTTTGCACTACTACTTTTATAACTGGGTTACTCGCGATCTCAAACACAACGATGTTGGATTGATTATGTTGTAACCCAACTTGCACACAACCTGCTACTGCGTGCCGCCTATTCTCACATGGTTTTATTATTATTGGTTTACTTATTTGTCTACCTGCATATTTATTTTCTCTATTTATTTTGCCCTTCTACTCATTTAATCCTCATTTGACTAATTTATTTATATTTACTATTTATCCACGGTTTGATTTGTTTTATTTTTTGCAAGTATATCAAATTATTATGTTTATAGTAGACGTTTAATCTTATTAAAGTAAATACAAGTTGAAGTGGTTTGGTTGTAGTCGTAGTTGGGGGTAGTAATTACATGTTAATGTACAACATATTTCTCTTTATCCACCTCCCCCCCCCCCCATCTTATTATCATCCCATCCTACTATTAAGCAAAAAGTTGAGAGGCTCTCATTGTTTGGCTTTGACTTTAGCTTTGTTTAAGCTGCTGCTAGCTTTAAAACCAGCCTGTATATTCACACATACACAATTATATATAATCATGGTAGCTTTGACAGTCTTTAATCGCCTCAAGCTCCTCCTCAGGAGTCAAAAGCCGGGTAATTTTCCCCACACCCTTAGTCCTTCCCTCGCGGAAAATGATCTTTGACCCAACAACCAAGTACTCTGGCCGCTGTAAAAACCTAAACACCACTCTTGCTCTATCCCCAGTCCTCAGCGCCTCCTTGCTGGTAATGCTCAGCACGCGCGCGGTTTGCCTAACAGCTCTGCAATGCAGAACCGCCTGGTACTTTAGCGAAATAGTTGTTGTGTGGTACAGTATCAGCACATCAGCCTCAAAGGCCATGTGCGATTTGGGCGGGTCGTTGGGTACTTTCTCCAGCAAAACCATCCCTTTTCTCAGCTGCGATCTCACCACCCGCTTCAGGTTAAACGACACAGACTGCCCTGCGTACCCAACTGGCACATTCGTTCGGTTGTACTGGATCGACTTTATGGTTGTTGGCGTAAAGTTTCCAAACTCGTCTGGTCCCAGCATCAAACTGTCGCCAGCATGGATCGAGCCCTGCCATATCACCCCACTCACCACCGTCCCCACAAAGGGCACCGAAAACGTCTCTTTGATCTCCATCATTCCTGGCTCGTCCTTCTTATACAGCCTGCTCGCGGGCAAAAGATTCAAAAACATCTTCAAGTACTTCAGCCCCTCACCCCCCACATTGCTCACTTGGAATATTGGACACGTCCGGCCTGTTCCGCAGTGCATTGCTGCCGACACCACATCCCCGCTGTTCCTAACCAGTATCGGCACCTTTCGGCACCCCGAACTCCTCAGAATCTTAACCAACTGGTTCAGCGTCTCTTCAAGCACGTTTGCTGGACACATGTCTATCTTTGTCACTACTATAAACACCGGTACATTCAGTGCTATTGACAACCCCAGGTGCTCCTTTGCCATTCCAATCATCCCCGCGTTTGACCCAACTACCAGCATTCCAAATTCTGGCTGCCCACCCGTCAGCCCAAACACCGTTGTTCTCAGGTACTTTTCGTGCCCCGCCAGATCATGGAACACCACCACCTTTGACGCCTTCCCGCTAATCTCGCTCCACTGCATCGCTCTGCCCTGATCATGGCTTATTATCTCCGACTTTTCCTTGTCAAATCCTATAAGCTCCACCCCTATCGACGACGTCCGCCCCGACTCTATCTCATGCTTGTGTCTAAATATGTTTGCTCTTGCACTTCCCCTACCATTGTCCAACTTGCTTCTCGTTAGCACCCCCAATATCGTCGACTTTCCCGCATCCTATTCACACAAAACCAACTACCATTTAACAAACCATCCAAATCCCACCCCTCACTAGCCACTTTCTTTCTTTATTTCTTTATTTCTTTCTTCCATTCTTTATTTCTTTTTCTTCTTGGTACCAAAGCAACATGTATGTTTTTTTGTCCCACTTACCACATTCCCCATCACTGCCACTCGGATCTCCAATGTATCCTCCAGCTTCTCTGGTATCTTTCGTATTAGGTAATACACCAGTCTTTCGCCTTGCTTATTAGTCGTCTTGTTTTTCTTATTTATTAGCGCTGGAACCTTATCAACCGAATTCTTTTCCACAGACTCAGCCTCCGTTATTTCTTCCTCTTCAAGCTTGTTACTATCATGCACAACTTGACAAATGGCGTTTAGTCGCTCGTTTTTCGTCAGTCTCACCATCGTTGAGCTTATTTGCTCAACCTCCGAGTCTGTCAAATTCATACCTGCCCCATCCTCTATTTATCCCAGTCATTAACCTTCTTTGGTTTAGATTCGTTAAATTGGTGCTTTTTTTTCCTTTCTTTTTTTTTTTTTTTAAAAAAAAAGCTAAGATAAAAACGATCTTAGCACCTCTACGAGAATAGCCCAACAGTATATAATACATGCATCTAACTTTGTGTATCTAACCTTCACAGCCGACCACATAAATCGTCTGGTTACGCTCCTCTTCCAGCACTTTGCAGAGCTTGTCAATAAGGGCCTGCACTTCCTTTTCCGTTGGGTCAAGCAACTGCTCCTATAATTTACATTTTTGTACATATCGGTTCAATAGTTGTCACTTTTCTTTTTCACTGGTCTTTTCTTCTTCTGGTTAACCATCGATAGTTTTTTTTTTAAATATTCTTTATTCCTACTTTTCAAAACTGCAATACAAACATGTATTGCATAATATTACAATATAATAAAATTGAAAACTGGGGGGCTCTAAGCTTTTGTTGATAAACTCACCTTCAACGACCTTTGGTTTGTTGCCAATTCTCCTTCCTCTTCCTCTCCCAATCCCAGCTCTGCCATTTGAACATCAAGCATATCGAAATCGACCTCATACTTTGAGTTCGTCGCCAACTCCCCCATTTCCTTCGCTTTGTCGCCAGTAGCCATTTTCACTATGACTTGCGAATTTGTCATGACTTTTCCCGCGTTTTGTCTGTTCACTTTATTTAATATTTACTATGTGTTCTAAATTATTTATTCTTCCTTCACCTAACTTCGCTACTGATAATACTACAATTTTGTGTTCAGTATATACTTGTTTACAAAGAAAAACGTTATTCAATCGGTACTTTTCTACACGACCTTTTTACTCTCTTTTATATTTTAAACTAATAAATGTGAAAAACGATTGTGAAAAAGCATAAATAGCTAAATTTCCCTTTTTTATAGCTCAACTCTTTTACTCGCACTCTAATTTAATTGGTATGTGACAAAAGAATGTTTTATAACACTCTAATTTCACATATTTCTCCTTTTAATTATTCTTTTCTGTCATTATCCAAGTCAAACTGACAAAAGTTATACAATTCTCAAATTTACATTTTTGTTAGAAATAATAGTCACAAAAAAAAAATCACCTTTAAACACTAAAGTATAAACCTTATTGCTGGAGCTACTTTTTCTACAAACGCAGTCAGTAAATGCAAACAAAGCTCATTAAGACTTGCGCGATTAAACTTGTAATCTCTTTATTTCCGCCGTATTCCGCGAGTTTTACCTTTGAAAATTTTGTATGATGTTGTAGATTGAGAACAAAAGTAAACTCACACAATGTCATATCTCCCCCTTTTCTCCCGCAGCTAGTAACTAGTTAATGAATTTTGCTTTCTTCTATCAACTGTTGCAAAGCGGATAAAAAGGCTTGCGAGTAACAAACTAGGAATAATTAGCCTAGTGAAATCTAATGACTAATCTAAACGTTGTTCTTGGTCAAAACCAGCATTTCCGCTGTTATATAATTTGCGATTTTTACCATAAATCAGCTCTAAAATACACAGACTTTGCTGCGAATTAAAAAGAAATAGCAAATCTCTATAAGCACTTTGACTGTACAAAGATGTGTGTGTGTAAAATGCATGAAACTTATAAGCGAGTTTAAGAATCTAATAACACCTGATAAGTCACAAACCCGTTTATTTTAGTTCTCTTCTTTTTTTCTTTTCTAATTATTTAGGCCATCTTTTTTCTATTGACTTGAATCCAACATAGCTATTGTTGTTTGGATCCTAAAACTCTCTACCCTAAGGCACAAAACAAAACAAAACAAACAAAACAAAGCAAAATCCCATCGTATCTAAACACTTAGGGACTTTTAGCACTGTGAATTTGTGAACTGTTAGAGTCCTATTGAGAAACGTTTATAGCTTGGGAGATTATGGCCAAATTCACAATCAACTTTATTTGAACTTAAACATTCTCGAATGATATATATTCCTATATTGCATTTCCATGCCTACTGAGATCAATTATCCCAACTACTAATTACAAACTATCATTCAAATACAGTTTAAATACAGCCTCATTTGCCAACATCTAGCCCAAATCCAATCAGTGTAATCCTTGGTATACATCTTACAATCTCAGGTGGTGAATCAAAAACATTTGTGTGTTTTGTGGTTGTTGGTAATACAGATGGGGACTAGCTTCTGTATTTTTTTAGTATATGTGGGATCTATATCTAGGGCAGAGAATGTATACTGAATTAAAAGAATACAAGCACTAGCTTTCTTTTTCCCACAAAACCAACTAAACACATTTAATAAACCCCTAACACACCCTTTCCCACAATACAAGCACAGTATTAATCATCGATACGCGACCGTCATTGGAAAACCCATCGACTTTATTGCATATATCACTTTCACCAATATTGGCACCAGTAAGAATCAAGTCAGCACATATTGATGTTTCCTTTGAGCCACAGAGGCCACAACCAGCAACAGATGTGGTATATTGATTCTTAAAGCCGACATCAATCGCACCATTATAAAACAGTGCTAGTTGAACATTAGGCAGATTAGCTCTTCTGCTCAACTTTAAAACCGCAATGCCATTTACTGATCCCGGTATTCTAGGATTGAATCTGTGATGGTGTGCTAGTATGAAAACATTAAACTTATTTCCACTGGATATTTCATTTACGCTTCCAGTTATTCTGGATCTCCCTAACACTGCAGTAATCCTATGGAACCCACCTAAATAAAACCTCTCGGTTGTGCTGACAGGCCTATTCGTGATTGTATACTTAAAGCAACGGACTGCTGTTACAACCATATCATTCTTAGTAAGTATACCACCACAAGTAACCCGGTTTGGCCATTGCCTAATTTTATAAAAATTCTTGCCATCGCAGAAAATTCATCTAATCCCGCACCATCACATCCAGCCACTCCTTTCTCCAATAAATTCTCAACCACCATTGATTCTGCTATCAGCACTGATGAAAAAACAAAAGTTGTGCTTTTCAAGTTCATTTTTTTAGAATCGAAGCAAATTATTCCATAAAGGATAAAGTTGTAGCTTTTATTTAGTCAATTGAGCTTACTATTATTTATTGCATCCAAGTGCCATCACTGTTATTATTGCGTATCAAACCTGATACTATGTGTGCTACCTTAGAGTAAACGTATTGGTAAATTATAGCTGCTTGATACCAATTGTGGTAATCAGAGCTGGCGAGAAACAAGAAAGGGAGGGAGAAACGGGTCGGATAGCATATTTTTGTTCCAGGTCGAATGTGTGAAAATTACAAATTCAACCATTTATAATTAAAAAAAAGCTATAAATTCAAGATATTGGATAGGAAAATACTTTTGTGATGAAATTTGGGGCCGTCAAGCTTGTCGAGACCAAAATCTGCCATAAAATCCAATCAAGTTATTCTGACGCAATTAAATGAAAGAAAAAAAAAGTATGTTTTGGCTACCAAGTTAAAAGTCCCAGTGTTTTATATTATCTGCTGTATTTACTCTTGCATCAACTTGGTAGATCTAGATCTAAATCTAGATTTATTTTTATTGTAGTTACCTTGCCCCAATAGATTCTTAGCAACGAAACAGCGAAACAGCAAAACAGCAAAACAGCAAAACAGCAAAACAGCGAAACAACGAAAAAACAAAATAAATCCGGGATGAACAACGAAAAACTAGTAGCTGTGATTACTGGCGGGAATAGGTAAAAACCACTTGGTAATTGTATTATATGCTCATGCAATTGTACCGGTATTTAGTCTAGTGTACTTGCTTCAAACGAAATAGCGGGATTGGATTTGCTATTGCGCAGAGATTATCAGAGAAGAGCCTAAAGGGTTCGGGCATGAAGGGGTTTGGCTCAACAACAGTGGGAAACGGAACAACTAAAAGTGCGGGCAAAGGCCATGACCGGACCGATGGTGACGAAGATACCGAAATAGAGTTCAAAGAGCTTGTTTTAGTTCTAGCGTGTAGGAACACTAAAAAAGCCGAAAAAGCCAAAAAAGATATTCTTAAGGAATATGGCAACAGCAAATTAAGAATAGAGTTGGTCGAGCTGGATACAAGCGACATGAGTTCGGTAGTATATGCAGCTTCGGAGATTTCTCAAAGGTAGAACAGAAGCTTTAGCTGAATTTACATTTGCTTACAGCCTAAAAACGCTTGTGAAAGTATACTGACGTTCGTGTCTTTATTGTCAATACATTTGTTTTATGATTTAGATTTGGCCATGTGAACTTGTTGTTTTGCAACGCTGGCATATTATCAGCAAAAGGTTTAGATTGGAATGCGATTCAGAATGGGCTTTTGAAAAGCCCTCTGGAGTTTTTGGAATCCTCTGATGCCCTAAAACAAGAAACCGGGTCATTGACAAAGGAGGGACTCGGTCTATCATTTGCTACGAATTTCTTTGGTCACTATCTACTGGTAAATATCGACTGCTGTTTTTTTTTACCACTACTACTACCATTACCACTATTACTGTTGCTATTACTGTTGCTATTACTGTTACTGTTACTGTTACTGTTACTGTTTTTATGCCTACTACCCACTCCTATAAGATTATTTACATTTTAAACAACTCGAGTGAGTTGGTGGGTGGGTGGGTGGGGGGGATCACGGGTTATTGCTGCATATTTGCTGGTTAGAGTGGTCAGTTTGTGCAGGTTGGTTATGCTAGTAAAAGTATAACAATGAAATAATGCAGGTGTTGCTTTATCTAAACTATAGATTAAACAGCTCACATCTGCAATGAGTAATGCGCCTGGGGTTAGAAGGATCATATGGACTGGATCCGCAGCCTCAAAGATTGACTTTGAAAAAAGCGACTACCAACATATTAGAGGGTAAGCTTTGATTTTAATTTGCGTTTATTTCTCCCGTCTCAACTCATACCATACCATCCCGGACCTGAACTGTTAAGCTGATGGCATGTTTACGGCTGAATTGGCTTTACATATACAAACTTTTTTTTCATAGTCCGAAACCCTACGAGTCATCCAAATTCATTACTGACCAGACCAGCGTTATGCTGGATACTGAGATTCTTCGATCTAACAACATTCGATCAGTTGTCATTGAGCCTGGAAACGTATGCTCCAATATTTTAACCGGGCTTAGCTCTTTTATGACGGGCGTGATTTACTATATGTTTGTCTTGGTAAGTAGGGTCCCTTATTCCATTTTTTTGTTTTAAACTAACCAGCTTGGCCAAGTTAAAAAGGAGGAATATTGATGTAATATGGGTAGTGATTTATAAACTTGTATTTGTTCTGTTTAACACTCAACTAAATAGATTCGGTTGCTGTTTGGGGTATCAAGGCTGACCATAACACCACATAACGGGTCTTATGCTGCATACAAGGCTGCCATAACAAAAAATCTGGATAGTGACAGCACATTAAAGTACTATTCACAAAGCACCCGAACGGGTGATTGCTATGTTACTTCCAAACCTATAAACTATGACCGAAATCTAGCTAGATTTTTAGTTAAAGAGTTTGACCAGCTGATTACTGGGACGGTTGGTAATCAGACACTATAAGGACACTTGCCTTGCTGGGTTAGGTAGCCAGACTACACAAACTAGGTGCTCTTTGGCCAATGCTTTTACACCTGGGATCACGCCCATAGCCTATATTCCGTTGCGCTCATTAATATACCTAGATATACCCTCTTTTTTTTGCCTCTGGTATTACTTTATGCCGCCTTTTTGTCAACATAATCCACCTGTTTGTTAGTTTATAATATATTCTTGAAGATTGTGCTGGTGCTTTAAAACATGCAATTAGGTCGTCTTTGTAAAAATTGTGAGCCCGAGTTATCTTGGTTAAGGTCAAATTTAACCTGATCACTAATAAATCAAGCCGATAATTTTTGCCACTTGGTTATAAATACTGGTGACATTAATGGAACTTTCTCGAAATTTCTACAGCTTTGCTCTTATTTACAGCTATTGTATTATCCTTATACTATTGCGTTTTGCCATCCAATTAAACGGAATAAAATCAAATCCATTTAACTGCCTATATTACTGGTTTTGGCCATTCGTTTCTTTTACTACTCTAGTTCCTTCTATACAATCTGTCTAGAAAAAAGAAGCGCTCTATTAATCACAGAACCAACCAACTTAAAAAAAGCAAGAGTAAGAATCGAGTAAATAGTTCAAAAAAAAGTAGGTATGTTTCAATAAAAGAGTTCAATGTTTTTTATTTATTGAAATAAATTGTTTGCTAATACAACAATTTTCTTGTTTTTTTTTGCATTGAAACTCCACACTTTTAACCAAAGAAGAGTATTCAATTCAATCGTTTGATTCTGACCTCTTTTATTATTGAAACAGATTCAGAGCACATATTCGACCAAAGAATTTACAAACCAGCTTAATTCACTTCAAACTACTCATAAAACAAAGCTATACACAAAATCGAATAAAAATGCCGCTTTGCATTCATTCTGGTTGTAAAAAAGAATTCAACGTTGATGAAAATGACGCTTCATCCTGCCAATACCACCCGGGCGTACCAAACTTTCACGAAGGAATGAAATGCTGGAGTTGCTGCAACAAAAAACGTGCAACATTTGAAGAGTTCCTTGCTGAATTGGGCTGCACTGTTGGGTTCCATGAGAGTAAGGCTGAAGAAACCACCTCGAATGAAAAGACAACAGTGAGTACTAGTGTTGCCGAAAGTGCAAACAAAGACGCTGTTCCAGAAAAAGACGATGGTTTATCTGTGTTGAAGGAATCAGAGAGAAGAAAAATAAATAGCGTGGAATCGCAAAAGGGTAATGTCGACAATCTCAACAACACGATAAAGGAACTAAATATCTCCAGTAAAAAGGCGGACGCAGCCTTGGAAATTTTAATTGAAGAGGATCCAGAAGGCATTGAGGTTGCGCCAGGTACTTGCTGTCGACGCAAGGGATGTGGTAAACCTTTTGTTGATGATACCGTATCGCGTGGTGCTGATTCCAAGGAGGCTGTCTGCCTTTATCATAGCGGTAGTCCTGTGTTCCATGAAGGGTCTAAAGGATGGTCCTGCTGCAAGAGACGCGTGCTTGAATTCGACGAGTTCCTGAAACTACCTGGATGCTGCAAGGGCAAACACTTGTTTTCGAATATTTCCAAGAAGGTAAGACCAGATCTGCTCTTTTTCAGCCTATTTATAGTGTAACATTATTAAAATAACTTTGATTTATGCGCCTGGTTTGGTTATATTCGGGGTTCAAACATCTCTTCACAAATAATTCTAATTGTTTATTGGGTTACATCACTTTAAAACGTGTAGAGAGATGTTGTAACTTGTCGCAACGATTATTACCAAACTCCCAGCTGCGTGATAGTGTCTATTTTTGCTAAAAATGTCAACAAAGATACCAGCACCATCAAAGTGTCTGAAAACGAGGTATTTAACGGGATATTATGACTTTTCACTTGTTTATTCTCCTGTATTTATCCGACCTGTATCTGCAACATTGCTGTAAAACTGTCGTAACTTGTAACTTGTACCTGTCTAGATCAAGGTCGACCTGTATATGTCTGAAAATAAGATTTATTCCGACACGATAAAGCTGTTCAGTGTAAGTTTTGACTGTTTACACACTAGTCTATCTGTAAAGTGTTGTCGTATATATATAGTTGAATTCTTCAATTTTAGCTATAATCCCGATGGCAACTTTAACGTATTTCTTTTAATGCTTTTGTTGCCTTAGAAAATCGATCCTTCCAAAAGCACATTCAAGATTATGTCTACAAAGGTTGAGTTTGATTTGAAAAAGGCCGATGGGTTAAACTGGCCAGCCCTTAGTCCTACCGACAACATCACGACTTGGACTACATTTGGAAGAGGAGACTCACCTTTGCCAGAAATCACTAAAAATAGATAGTCAGATGTTACTGTCTTGGCCCGCACTTAAAAACTAGCGTTTAGCTATCGCTGTTGCCGTCGCTGTTGTTTTTGTATAAACTGATTGGTAAAGCTTTGTCTATACTTGTGGTTTCCGTTTAGAGTGTTTATACATCTAAACAACAACAACAAATAATAATAATTTAACTTTAATCCTTGAACTAGTTGATTTATTCTCTCTTTGGAAAGATTATGTCTACCAAAGTCGATATGATATGATTTGGTTGTCGTTATTGACCTGTTCAAAATATCTGTGAAACATGTCTCCTCTTTCATACAGCCTTTATCAGCCGAATAGGTTAATGGGTAATATCGTTAAAGTGTACTGATGTCTAGACTAAGAACTGATGCGTTGCAACTTTTTGGCCATAAATCACACCGTTTCGTTGAATTTTTTTTTTTAAAATTGGTGAATTTTGAGTCATATCGTGTTGATTAATTGCTAGGCTTAGATCTAAGCAAATACTTGGTATGCTTGTGCTTTTTATTTTTATTTTTATTGTGCTATGAATAATCTTCACTTTTAATTATAATGGTTGCTTTCTAGCGACAGAATTTGCTATTTTAATTACTATTTTTCCAATAACTTCTTGGCATCTCAAATTAAACAAAATGCCTAGACATCTCAGGAGTTGCTGAAAATGGGTTAATCGAGTTGGATCTTTGAAATAAATGGCAAACTTGCTTGCGTGTAATCAATCGGGCCAGTGAACAATAAAACCAGAGCCTAAACCTGCACTGAAGAAGTGGTTTCGGGCTATGATATTAGAATCCACCGGAATTTATCAATGGCTATTGTATTTATCGCTAAGCACACATTCTATTTCTGAGTCGATCTTGAAGCAATAGTTGATGTATGATTTATTATTATTAGTACAAATTTGGCCAGAAAACAGATAAAATGATGTTGTGCTGAAATAGACATAAATGTGATGAGCTAGAGGAGCAAAAACGTAAAAGTTAGCATTTTTTATGAAATTAAGCTTGTAAGTATACTGTCTATGGCCTATATCACTATTCCTTGAGAAAGCAGGTTTAACACTTCATGTGGATGGATTAGTAATCGGTAAGATATTATTCTTAGGAAAGACCTCTCCATCTCGTTTATATCGTGGAGAGTGAATAGTCCTGGAAACCACTTCAAAACTGCACCAGCCGTCAGAGGCGAGATATCGTTGTCAAACTTGCTTGATATTAGCACTGCTGTTAGTAGAATCTTATGTCTAGCACCCTCTCTTACAAGTATTGAGCTAGGTAAACTATTTTCTAGTCTCATTATATATATTAGAGCGTGCAAAAAAGATTGGTGTGTCAAACCTCCTTTATCAATTATTGTTGATACAAACGTATGAAAGTCGGGGAACTGGCAGGACAATTTTTGCGATAAAACGCGTGTAGGCGATAATACCACATTTAGGTAGCATTCGAGTGTGTCTATTATAGTTGCACGATTAAAAAAAATTAATATCAATACCGAGTCTGCTGTTATAGTTATAGCTATAGTTATAGTCATGATTTGCTTTACCTAGTAATATCATAGTGATTAGAGTACTGGAGCAGCTGATGATCGGTCTTTTGGCAATTTACTAATTTATTGCTTAAGCTTTTGATGTTACGGTTTAGTTTGGATATAAACTATTGTGTGTGTGATTTCGAACTATACATATATATATATATATATATACCAAGCACGGAATGATTATTGAAATAGTCTACACCATGTTGACTCTTGATATAGGTGCACAAGAAATGAGAATTTGGCATCAATTTACGGGTTCTTGGCAGCTATTAAGCTAAAGCTAGTTTGAGTTCTTACATAATTTACAGTACTTTAGTTATTGGCCCTTTTTGCAAAAAAGAGGGATTTTCACAACTAAGGGCTTTAGCTATCAACTGAAGCATTGGTAGTACTAATAGGTATTGTCATTTGTGGAATCTATTGAAAGCAAGATAGTTTTCCACCAGAATCTCAACAAAAAGCACAGAATGGTAAAATGTAGTTTAAGGAGTCGGGAATAAGAAGAAATTTTGTGCTATTTGGCATAAAAAGGGCACTTGCTGGATACCCATTGGTTTAAATCAAGGCGTGCGGTAATTATCGACACTTTTTTGGGTGCATTGCATCATGTTATAAATCAATCGCATGTAAGCAAAGAATAAATCTAATAAAACCCCGTGTACCTACATAAAAACTATATAAAAGTGCTGTTCGAAGAGGAGTTGGCTGATATGATTGTTGTTGGCTCTCGACTTCAAAACAATTACAATGCTATTATGTATCCAAATCAATGAAGAAAACCAAGAACCAGCCGAATTCAACTAACTCCTTTCCATCTTTTACACTGTTTTTTAAACTCTCGACTGATTTATTTGTAGCAAGAAAAAGAAAACCTTGCTGGCATTTCATGAACTTTTATTTGTGCCCAATTAAAATCGTGCAGCTTTTCCTCTAGAAACAATCATACCTTTATTGAGAAAATGTGTAGAGATTTTCAATTATGCGTTTTTTTTTTTTTGTAAAGCTAAAAAACGAACAAACAACGAGTATGTTATATTTTGCTAATAACGACACTTGCTACACAATTACAGTTACTAGAACATAGCAGTGTTGTGAAAATTTTGATATTACATCCTTTACCTCCACGCAGTTTTATACATCAGAGTACAAGGGATTAGTTTGCTTTTTAGCTATAAGTGAATAATACCAACATTCGCATGCATACTTTTTAGCACATAGACGGGTTAAGCTTGGTGATGCGACATCAGAGTGAATACGCTGTTTAAATTAACGCAAGCCAAGGACAAAAATAGGCGTGAAATTAAATTTATGGCCTATGATTTTTAATAGCAATTGCCTCAACCATTCTTTGGCGTTTATAATAAAACTCGAGCTGTTCAAACTTTGACTTTAGCAAAACAAATATACAAAACATTACACAATGAACGTAAAATGCAGCTCCATATAATGCTTTGTATATCACATGGTTTGATACTATTTGGTCGGATACATAAACAAGGACACTTGCCGACTGGAGATTATTGAAAAGACATTCAACTATTGATCTTTCTAAGAAAATACGTGTTGGGGAGTGGGAGGATGAATACTCAAAACGCATTATCATGTTTAGCGCTTCAGCTCCGAAAATAGAATTTCAAGCAATACTTGTATTCATTGAATTTGTTATATTCCTGTTCAGGTATAATAGGGCAGTATGCTCTTATTGCGGTTTAATATCTGCAGTTATTCTCAACAAAGTCATTTTATGCGGGCTTTTTTGTTGAGTTGTAACATAAAACAAAGACAAATGTGTTCAGCACCCCAAAGTGGGTATAGAAAGTCACCTTTCTTCTTTCTTTCCTTCCTAGTATATAGCTATGGAACTATCTATACCTTATCTTAACCACAGCACAAAGCCAGGTTGTATAGCTTTTGTTGTACAATATCGGGCAAGGACCCGTGTTGAGAACGTGGTTTTGAATCAAGAGTGTGTTGGCAATATAGAAGATCGATAGCAGCTTATTGGATTGTTGATAGTTGGTGGTTAAGTAATTTGCTTCTGCATATTGTGTTATCAAACCTAATCTGCCTATCATCTTAACCACATTTTCATTTTTCCAATAGAGAGCTTTAGTTTACTTACTTTTTTTTAAAATTGGGATTCTAGTTTTTTATATATATAATTTTTATTACTTTTAATTGCTTTTTTCATTTCAAAAAGCTGAATTAAATTTGGTTTCGTCGAATTTCAATAAAAATAAATAAATTTAGTTTCGTTTTAACTAGTGGCTAGCCTAAAAATCTCTTTTTTTACTATTTAAATTAATTTAAAGATCTTGGCCGAATTGAAAAGATCAAAAACCCGATAAAAATAAAAAGTCTACCATTATTATTTTTTTTAATGAAATCCAATATTTACTTTTTAAAAAAGTAAAAAAAGTTCAATTAAATAATAAAAAGTAAGAAGTAAAAAAGTTCAGCAACAATCACTCAAACGCTAAATCAAACATTCAATCGCACAATAAAATATTGTTGCTTTTTTAGCCTTAGTCGGTAATATACAACGAATAAATAAATTGACGCAATGAACTTGGAAAATAAAAAAGTCGGTGTATTGGGTGGGGGTCAGCTAGGACGGATGTTGCTTGAGGCTGCACATAGATTAAATGTAGAATTAGTTATTGTAGATCCTTTAGTGGATTCGCCAGCCAAGCAGCTGAGCAATACAAAGCACATACATCAGCCATTTACCAGCAGAGCAGCAATTCTCGAGCTATATGAAAACACCCAAGTGATAACAGCAGAGATTGAACATGTCGATACTACCACACTTACGGAGCTGGTCACAAAGCAAATGAGACAAAGTAGAATCAACAAGATTGAAGGATCCGAGTCGAAAGAGTCAAAACAAGTTGGAATCTATCCATCGCCTAAAACACTAGAGGTAATCCAAGACAAGTATGAGCAACATAGGGTGTTGTTTGAAAACGGCATTCCTGTTGCAGATTTTGTGAATTGTTCAAGCTTAATAGATGCTATTAATGCTGGAAACAGGTTTTCATATCCATTTTTGCTAAAAGCGCGACGCGGGGCGTATGACGGCCGGGGTAACGTTGTGGTCAGAGGTCCTGACGAGTTGCAGAAAGCATGGGACCTACTAACAGCAAACGCTGTGACTGGAAAGATCCAAGCTGACGACTCTGACTCTGGTGTTTATGCAGAGAAGTTTGCAGATTTTGACAAGGAGCTTGCCGTAATGATTGTTCGGGGTTTGGACGGGGAAACAGCAAGCTACCCGGTGGTGGAGACGATTCAAAAGGATAATATTTGCCACGTTGTGTGGGCACCAGCACCAGTCAATGGACTGTTGATGGAAAAGGCTCAAGAACTTGCCATTAAAGCGGTTGCCTGTCTTAACAACATCAGCAACGAGTACTCGTTAGACTCCAACGCAGGTGAATCTGGGTCAAATACTGTTAGCCAGGTAGCAAAAAGCGCAGGCGTATTCGGTGTAGAGCTGTTTTTGCTAAAGTCCGGTGAACTTATTGTTAACGAGATCGCTCCCCGCCCACACAACTCGGGTCACTATACAATTGAGGCATGCGAAACATCGCAATACGAAAACCACCTCAGAGCGGTGCTAGGGATGCCACTGGGCTCCACCGCGCTTAAAGTAGGGTACTCTGCGATGGTTAACATACTAGGAGTTAGCAAGGAACACGAGGTGTTTGTCAACTATTGCAAGTCACGCAATATCTTGGTCACTCAGGACTTGAACCCGATGAAAATTGTTACACAAGAAATACTGAGCGTGCCTGGTGCAACAGTCCATATGTACGGGAAGAGGGAGTCAAAGGATGGCCGCAAAATGGGCCACGTCACTATTGTTGGAGACTCGGCCAAGCTGGTTAAATCGCGTGTTGGTGACATTTTGCAGATTCTGTCGCTTAGCACCTTGCCCAAAAACGCGTCAGTGAACGACACTGGTTCCGAAACTGGGTCCGACAGCTCGCTTACACTCAACCCTGCTCCTTTGGTAGGAATCATCATGGGCTCAGACTCGGACTTGCCTGTTATGAAAATGGCAGCTTCCCAACTAGAGTACTTTGGCGTTCCATACGAACTGACAATTGTCTCGGCCCACAGAACTCCACACAGAATGGTAGAGTATGCCGAGACTGCTGTTCGTAGGGGCCTGAAGGTAATTATTGCTGGTGCTGGTGGTGCTGCCCATCTGCCTGGAATGGTGGCTGCCCTTACACCACTCCCGGTTATTGGCGTTCCTGTCAAAGGCCGTTGTCTAGATGGCGTTGACTCTTTGCACTCTATAGTTCAAATGCCTCGTGGAATTCCAGTGGCAACAGTCGCTATAAACAATGCTGATAATGCAGGCATACTGGCTGTTCGAATTCTAGGCGCCTCCTGTAAAACATACTCTGATTCTATGCAGGATTATATGACCAAAATAAAAGAGGAGGTTGAAGAAAAGATTGAAAGGCTGGGCCAAGTGGGTTGGAAGCAGTACTAAACCCACCAGCCAAAGGAATATTTCTGTTGATTTTTTATTTATATAAATAGACATATAAATCGCGCTTGGTAACCGCCAAGGGCCCAAGCTGAAAACGTTGTTATACTTTGGCTCTATTATAACCGACTTTTTATACAAATAAAAGTAAAATAAAGCCGATTAACAAAATTATTTTTATTTAAAGCGATAAACAAAAGCCCTCAAGTGCACACTTGAGTAAAAATAGTACCTTGTCATTAAAAAAAACCCAAATTTTGCTGCTAATTATCACACACAAGTGAAATGGATCGGGATTTTGCGCGCTTGGCATACGAAATCCTAGACTACTTGGATGAGCTTTTGACAACAAACGACATTATAATGTCCTTTTTCCAGTATGCTATTGCCAAGAACAACGCAATGCTAAATATCCACAAAAAAAAGCTCAGGAACGAGGATCTGCAGCAACAGAAGCAAGTGAATATTCGCTTGATACACATACAGCCCCTGGACCCCTGGTCGGAGATGCATAGTGCATAGCAGCAATTCAGGCTTAGCTTTTTCTTTTTCTTCTTCTTAAAGCTGCTGACCTGTCTGCTATTATGTTTGTTTTTAAACATCCTCATAAAAATATTTGTGTTTTTTTGCTTTGGCAGGTCTTGCATGTTGAAAAACGACACGCTTTTTCTGTTTTTTATAGCCGGCTTTAATGGCAGGTTATATGCCTGGTTGTTATTGTTTAGTTTAAGATTTATATGTCTGTTTGAATGGTTTAGAGGCTGATAGACACTTGGAAGTGTTGAAAGTGAGCCTTGGATTGGAAATGCCTGTTTCTTGCTGTTGTGCATCTTGTTCTGAATTTTTGATCTGGCCAGCTCGTTCGAGTAATCCAAAAGAGTATTGACTTCGCTATTCACAATGTTGCTGTTATTGTTTCTGTCGTAGTTGTTTCTATTATTATTGCTATGACTGATACTATGGCTGCTGCTATGGTTGTTGCCATACAGACGCATATTCTCGGGCTTTGTTACTGTGGCTGGGGGTTTTTTTTGGTACTCAATATTGGGTTTTGCTATTCTAGGAGCTGGTAGGCTGCTTATATCGACGCTATAGTCTGTGAAGCCGTCGGTTGAGTTCCCGTCCAGCACTGTGGGTGAACTTTTAGCGCTGTCGTCAAAATTAGCAAAAAAGTTTTTTTCTTTTTTGTTTTGGTGCACCGTTGTTTCAGAAGTATTGCTGGATCTGTCCTGTTTACCACCAGCCACATGCAGCTGAGGTGTTGGTTTAATTTTTATTGGTGGTTGGTGGTTAGCGACAAAACTTTTTCTATTGTAGGATTCGTCCTCAGAGTTTGTTGATGGGTGTGTGGTTTCCTCTGACACTGTTTCTTTGGGGTCAGTGGTGCTGCTAATAGCCGAATCCTGACCATTCCCTATATCATTCTTGTTACTGCAACATTCAAAATGACAAGAACCTACTTTGGTGTAGTTTCTAGGTGGCGATATCCTAGGTAATTGATTATGAACTTGGCAGGTGTTTGGACTTGTGTGAGTTTTGTGGCCGCCAGTGCCGCCAGTACCACTGTTTAAATTATCTTTGCTTGGCGAATTGTAAAGTTGGTATATTCGGTTATGTATTTGTTGGTACTTGTTCAATATGCTGTCTGGATACTGACTTGAGGTTTCTGAACTGCAATCGCTGTTTTTATATAATTTTCCGTTTACGGGTTTACTTGCACAGTGCGGACAAGTATGTACAGAATTGTGATCATTGCTGTTCCTAAAGCCCAAAAACGGAGAATGTCTTTTTATATCAGCACCCCTATGTTGTTCATATCTATTATTTGTGCGACTGTTGAATGGTTCAATCAAGGTAGGCGATCTGTTGAAGTTTCCGTTGAATTCAGAAAATCTTCGATCGGGTTGGTAATTATCTGTATCCAAGCTGTAGTGCCTTTCCAACCAGTTCACGGTGTTCCTGTGTATATTCGGCGAGTTTGGTATACGATGATGATTTCCATGTCTAAAGTCCATTGTGTTTTTACAAGTGCTTTTTGGGCTGTATTTATGGCGAGCTTGGAAGTCTAATTCAAATCTTGGTGAATAGTTTTGGAATGTGTCAAGGCTGTTTGATCTCTTGTTGATATAGTCACCATAATGGAGATTGCTCAAGTCCATTCTATAGTTTCTTCCTACATTTTTGTTATTTTTTTTCAATAAGAGTGATAAATGTTTAAAAAAATACTCTCAATGTTGACTATAACATTGCTTTATTGAGAAAAATACTTTCTAGCTGTCAGTCCAGCAAGTTATACAGTTGCCCAAGTTGGCTAAAATAAAAAGTCAAATACCTGTGCTTCTCGGATACCTTGGAATGGGTAGATGGTCATCGCCGTATCTATTGTGATGATTATAGTGTCTGTCCGGATTCCTTCCATATAAACCATTACCACGCGGATTTCCAGAGTTGCTGTGTTTGCAGCCCCTTTTGCAGTTGGGACTTGCTAAGTTTATGTTGTATCTGCGATTTGGCGTAAAGTAGTCTCTGTCCAAGTAGGCACCAGAACCCATAACAAGGCTGTTGCGCCTGCCTCTTGGATAGTAGCTAATGGGGTCTATTGGTGTCAGTATACTCGAGTCATAGCTGACACTTCTATATAACCCACCGTGTGTGTGGTAGGGTGGGGCTTGCCTATCTTTGGCGTGATTTGTGTGCGCATTTACAAAGTTGTATCTGTTATTCGAGATATATCTGTTGTTGGGGTCATGTGCTATGTCGAATGGGACCAGACGTGGTGTTCTTTGGCAAGTGGTTTCGCATCTGTGCGTAGTGTTCATTGCTAAAAGTAAAAAAAGATTATGAACACGCAATGGCAGTGAAAAAAAAATGTTAAAGTTGAAGACGGGCGTTTAGTACAAACAAATAAAAATACTATTTTATTATTATCAATTACAACTTGGTGTCTAAATGCCGAATTATGATGCGGGAAAAAAAAAGGTAAGTGAAGTAAAGAGAAAGAAGATGGAAAGTTAGTGAGAGAGAGGGGGGGTGGGTAAGTGAGAGTGAGGGGAGAGAGAGAGATAGAAAAAAGCTAAGGAAGTGAAAAAAATAATCTAAATGACATAGTCCAAGATCAGTAGAATAATAAATATCTTGTTGTTGGAGTGGGTTGTGAGATTTTGCAATGAAAAATAGTTTACCGACAAATGGGTATAGCAGAATTAACTCTGAATCCAAAAAGCAAGTGAGTCATGGTTTAAGTAGACAAAACTTGAAACCACGAACCCTAATAATGATGTATATAAAACCCGACTCATGCTGACAATATCAAGTCACCAAACCATGGCAGAACAAAAGTCAAGTCGACTAAGGTGTCACCTTCAAATAGTTTCTTTTTGGGAGAAGGGGAAGGGGATCAACTCTGTCACACTAACAATAAACCCATCGACAGAATCGACCTAGTATGAATAGTGTATGATGTATACACCAATTATATATATACTGTTATAAAACAAGAACTGTATTGTAATATGAATACTCGTAAGTCATTGTAAGAAAATGAAGAGAAAGAAAACGATTAAAATTAAAAATCGAAAAGCTAAAAGTAGAAATGGATTAATGGTAGAATTCAAAGTCTGTGTCGGATTTCTTAACGTTAGCTTTATAACCCTTTTCTAAATCAGCAGTCAGGATGACATAACGATTTTTACGGACAGCGTGCATACCAGCTTCTTGACAAATGGCAGCAATATCAGCACCACTAAGTTTGTCTGGACGAGAAACAACTAGAAAAGTATAGTAAATAGAGTATAGTAAATATAACAAGTATAGAATATAGTAAATAGGGTATAGTAAATAAGATATAATAAATAGAATATGGGGGTAAACTTACAATCTTCCAAGTCTACTTCTTCAGACAAATTCATTTTCGAGGTGATTGTTTGGAAAATCAAACGTTTTTGACGGCGGTCGGGAGTAGGAAACTCGATTTTCCGATCCAAACGTCCAGGACGAAGCAAAGCAGGATCCAGAGTGTCGGCACGGTTAGTGGCCATGATGACTTTGACGTTGCTGGTTTGGTCAAATCCATCCATCTGGTTAAGCAGTTCCAACAGGATTCTCTGGACTTCGCGGTCAGCACCGGTTTGGGCATCGAAACGCTTGGTGGCAATAGCATCGATTTCGTCAATAAAGATGATTGATGGAGAGTTTTCGCGAGCGAGTCTAAATACATCTCGGACCATTCTTGGGCCTTCGCCTAAATATTTTTGAACAAATTCGGAGCCAACAACTCTTATAAACGAGGCTGTACTGTGGTGGGCAACAGCCTTAACCAGCATCGTCTTTCCGGTTCCTGGTGGCCCATAGAGCAACACTCCGCGTGGTGGATCAATTCCAATCTGCTTATATAATTCAAAATGTGTCAATGGCAACTCAACTGCCTCACGAATCTCTTGCTTTTGCATGTCCAACCCTCCAATATCCGAGTACCCAACATCTGGTCTCTCATCTGCCCCCAGAAGCGCGATGCTTGAATCAGCCTCTGGTGGGAGAATGTCCACCACTGCATTTGAATGGCGATGCAATGCTACTGATGTGTTTGGCTTCAGCAGCTCTCTGTCAATTGTTGATAATATTCTCACAAGATAATTCGAGCTCGCTGTCGAACCCACAATTCCTGTGTCTCTATCGATAGGCTCTAGGAATTGCCCCAACACCAACGGCACCGATTTAATCCGCTTGACCTCTTCCTGTGCTCTCAACAGCTCTCTTTTTAAATTGTTTTGTTCATCTTTAATGTACTCCTCTTGCAGCTCCAGCAATTCCAAATGACGCTCCAGTCTCTTTAAAGTCAAGTATAAATCTTCGGAATTTTCGCTCTTCTCAAGCTTTAGCCCAAGACTTGGAAGTCCCTATTCAAGTTCAAACACATTTTTACGTTGCTACTACATCACTTAATATTAAATTCAGGACCAACACCCTTGCTCTTCAACCCCATCACCACCACTTTATTTCGACTAACCTTGCTCTGTTTCGGTGGCGCGATTTGTATCCCAATTTCCTCCATTTTTACACTGCTGATTTTAGATTGTTATTCAAAAAGAAAACAGATGAGTTTTAAAATCAATTTCTCTTCCTGTTTTAAAATGGCCTTTTTTTGTATTTGTATTCGCTGTAATCTAGCAAGCTAATCCAAACCTCTCTTTAAATCCCAAATAATCCAACTATTTACTTTAGTTTATTTTTTTAGAAAATAACAATAATGAATACTGCTGTAAATTAAACAAACTACTGCTTTGGTTTACTTGTTTATTTATTTTTCCATTGACTTTTATTTCCATCTAAATGGCTGACGCAATTCGATTTTGAACTTTTTTTTTTTACACGATAAAAGTACAATTAGAAAATACCGAAACACTAGTAATTCACTGGGCGTATTTTAAGCCTGAATTCTTCGTACATTTTGGAAGCTTGACTCCAGACCAATCAACAACAAAGTAGCATATTCTGGATATATATATGTTATTTTTTGAAGTTGATGTATTTTGTACACCACCACATTTTCAAGTGTTTTTATTAGCACAATCATTGATATAACTAAACTAAGAAGAACAACAGTATTTATAGATACCTAAACCACCACTAGAGCAAGTCCGGCTCAATAGAAAATCGTAAAAAGACACAGTAATCCTACGAGTTTTGCTGACCAAGAACGCTAGGTGTGTTAAAGAACATAACCACTGAAAGCCATCTTCCGAAAAACTGAAAGTAAACACTTCACGCCTCAATCACTACACAGCTACTAGCCACATCTTGTCAAGTTATGCTGGCGTGGTTAACAACAAATACAGTACATATCGTCACTGAACATACTTGTTGTGGCAGTGGCATGACACTTCAAACTTATACACTTGGTATTCAGCTATTGAAGTTTCTTGATGCGGCACTAACAAGCACACAAAAATATCAATAAAATAAAGCACACAAAAACAAAAACAAAACAAAAGCCGATTACAAAAGAATATGGGAAACCCATCAACAAATAGTGACAAAATTAAGGTTTTTTTTTAAAAAAAACGATGTTTATTTTGGTATTTAACTACCCAAACAAAAAACAAAGGGAAAACAGTTATAATTTAGTATTATCACCTTTATTCAATATTCGGGTTACCTTTATTCAATTATTGTTTCTATTCATTTATTCTATTTTCTTATTTCCTCAACTAATTGATACTTTGAGCCCTCCGCTTATTTTCAAAAGTAAATCAGCAACACCAACAATAAAACAAATAAAACAAGACGATAAGCACAACTCGATTAAGGCCAAGACATAATGTCGGTTAATAAGGATTTCAATCCCAATCTGTCTTCTGCAGTTGGAGAAAAAGGCAAGCGATTACAATCCGAATATACACTTGGTTATTATTTATTATTTTTTTCTCCATCAAACCATAAGATACTTGACATGATTATCAAGCGGTGCCACTACATGTGTATTTGCGTTGAATGCAATAAAAAATAACCTAGCACTTTTTGAGTAAACATTTGGTGTCAATATTAATATCAAATATAACAACCATACAACTAGTTGTCGTGCGGTTCAGGTCCACTGGGAATGCGCCGGTTTTAAAGCGAAGTGTATTCAAAATCTCTTCTTTGCAAAAGTTTCAGGCACTAATACTCTTTTTGCGAAAAGAACTGGCATATAAACCAAGTGATCCTTTGGTAAATTAAATATATATATATACATTTCTGAGGTTTAAATCGTGAAGAGTGCAATAAAACGTCACTTTTTGCTGGGCTACTACTGTTTTTGATCTGTAGTGCCTTTAATCTTGCGTTTGTGTTCTACTTGTCCGGCCTAAATCCGCATATCCATCACTAAACATTGTTTGTGGGTGTGTGTGTACTTGTAGTTCCTCTATGTCAACAGCTCTTTTGCACCAGCTCCCGACGAGATGATTGAAAACCTTGCCAAGGTAAGTTAATATACGGTTTAACGTTACAAAACCGACACCTATTCGCTTTATTTTATCTCCCCATTATCCTCCTCCGTCTGTCCATTCTAACCAAATCAATTCACTCTATATCCGCAATAGTGCTTTTCTGTTGAGAATCAACTGATCATAAACTACGCCACAACAGCTGCTTGGGGCTAAAGCTACAAAACATTGGCCATCGTGGTTTTAACACTTGACTTTGTGCCTTTTAACGAGTCTCAGTTTACACCAACCAAATTAGCACATTATATATTGTCTAATAGAGAGATATAGTCGTATATACTCTCTGTGCCATTGCCTCGCCATCACGCCTTTTTTTCACCTTCTTTTACTATCACTTGTTGACTCCAATTACATCTCTATTTCATTTTTCTGTTTTCAAGTTACTGCTTGCTTTTAGCACTTTTGTAATTTAGACTGATTTGATTAAGTTGCTTCAACGCCAATACTCGCTAAAAGTTTAATAATAACGACCGTTTCAAGTCAGGTTGTTTATAGCATTGACTATATATAAAAAAAAACAATAAACACTATTTTTCATACTTGATTAAATGAGATGTGATAATAACTATGTTACAACGATTTTAAAGTGAAAATGAAAAATAAAAACAAACGAGAATCTAGCTATTAGTACTAACATCACTCCAAAACCTCTATCTTGACCTTCTTTTTTGGGTCGCTTTTATCTGCAAGACCCTTTTTGATTAGATCTTCAATACCTGTGTTGTTCCTGAACAGAGCTTCGACCTTAGAATCATCATTATCCGTTTCAATATCTGAGTTGACTGGTACTGGATGGTTTATAGAAATGTCTTGTCCCGCAGAAGTTTTGTCTCGGACCTCTCCATTGACATCAAACACGCCCAAACCAAGCTCCATTTCGATGCATTGTCGATCATTTTCCACATTTTCCAAAATCACGCTCTCTGGGTTCTCTTTTATTTCTTCGTGTAGTTTGTTGTTTGCTTGCAACATCAATGGCAAAAATGAATCCAATCGACTCAACACTATTTCATCAAGACAATCAAGTAAATTTTTAATTTAGGCCACCGCCAACAACTCTGCCAAAGCAAAGCAAAGTAAAGTATAGCAAAATACAAAAAACAAAACCACACACATGCGAATATTTTAAAAGTAGTCTAGTGCTTACGGTCAGATGGCGGCTCGATCGTATGTGTGAACCCTTCCTTCTTTTCTTTGAGAATGTTCATGGGGCTGCTATTGCTTTTTTTGCCATTTGAGACTATATTGAATCGATCCTCTATTGAAACAAAATAAATATAATAAGATATATGAACTGGAATAGGCACATAACAGCGTTTATATATACAAATCAAACCGGTCAAACCCCAACGTTTTGGTTTCTTTAAAAAATAAAGGGACATACCTATACTTGAACCGTTTATATCAATGTTAAACAAATCCTTGTTTGAATCCGTGTCTTTGTTGTTGCTCATTTTTCTTTTGCTGTCAATTGATGGATTTAAAGTCTAGAAATACTAAAAGGGCTGAGTGGAAAGAGTTAGGGATATAAGAAATTATTTTTATTTTGTAAAGTAATTTCAAATCTGGCTTGTAAAAAGAAAGAGAGAAAAAAAAAGAACTCAACTTGGCTTTAAAGTGAATGAACAAAAAAAAAATAGATATTGTAGTTTTAAAAGCTTAATTATCGAATTAAACTCGCTTGCAGCTGAGGAAAAAAAAAACCTGATTGAAAATTTTAAGTAGATGCTTAAAAGCATGTAATTGGTTAGTGCTGTGGAGTAACTATAATGATTGATTCGCCTGCTTGGGAATTAAAGAAACACCACACAAGCTGAGCACAATTTGGCTGTCAAGTAAAACAGAAACAAACCCAAAGTCCAGGATGAGTTTAAACCAAAAAGTGAAACTGAAACTGAAAAAGTATGAAATTAATCTGAACAAAACTGTAACTTGGATTTGTTTTATTTACCGGTTTTCTGACTATGCTTGTTTACTGTTAAAATATAAAAAAACTCAATTTTGTGAATTCTTGAATAGTCTGAATCAAGCCACTTTGAAATCAACTACATTTTCCCTTAAATAAAACCAAGAGCGTAAACGGTTATACAGTACGATAAAGACTCGAGCGAGATAGAAACCAAAATAAAATAAAATAACAAGCAGATTAAATTGGTAGCTATTCGTATAAAAAAAAGTCGGCAACAGCAAAAGAAACGAGTACAAGACAAGACAGGACAGGACAGTAAATGAGCAGTAAAGGGCAGGAAGTCAAAAAGATGGATTTGGTGGGGGCGATCCAGCATTATTTGGAGAGGATAGTGAGCGAGGTAAAAGGGATGAAAGTGCTGCTACTGGATGAAGAAACGGTAAGTTGCTGCAAGAATACCAAAGGGGAAATTCAATGTAGTAAGGTAGCCAAGTAAACAGAAGAGGCGATAATTAAAACCTTGTTTGTTTTGTTTTGTTTTGTTTTATTTATTGTGGAATTAGACGTCGATATTGTCAGTAGTTTCGACACAATCATACCTGCTATCCAAAGAAACATACTTGGTGGACAAGCTAGAAAACAAATCGCGGGATAATATGAAGCACATGAAATGTATAGTGTTTGTGCGTCCAACAGAAAACTCGATTACTAATCTAGTTCAGGAGCTAATGGAACCGAAATATGGAGATTACTATTTATGCAAGTGCCATTTAAGCTTAAACGATATTGATGCAAATGGAAGAGAATGTGTTGAAGCCAATGGTTGTGAGAGTACTGACGTTATCTATATGCCTTTACTTTCTAGACTTTTCAAACACGATAAAAAAAAGCGTAATAGAGACATTAGCCGAACATGATGAGTTTGAGGTGGTTAGAGACGTACAGGTATGAACATTGACGGCGTATGATATAGCTTGTGGAAATAATAGATAAAAATAACAACTTTGAATAGAAAAAAAAAAGTAAAAAAAAGAAAGAAAAGAAAAAGTAAAAGAAGAAAAAGAAAAAGAGTAAAGCGGTGGTTAAAGTGTGGTACTGTGGTAATGTGCAATATAAATTGGTAGGAATTCTATGCGGATTATTTGGCGATACTGCCGAATATGTTTAGTTTGGGGATGGGAACGAGTTTATATCCGCTGTATGAGAGAAGGGATGTGTGGAACGCAGCAGCGTTGAATAGATCGGTTCAGGGAATATTATCGGTACTGTTGTCGCTCCGGACTAAACCAGAAATGATTAGATACGAAGGAAATAGCAAGATGGCACATCGACTAGCAAGCGAGATATCTGTAAGTAATAAATTGGCTTACTGGACTGATAATTTATTTGAAGTGTGGTTTGAGTTGGTTTTGATTGGGTAAAAGAGAATATGACTGATTGTGTGAGCTGGATTGGTGATTGGTGATTGGGTAGTATCAAATAGAGTTTGAGAGTGGACTGTTTGCGTATAAGGAGAGTGCAAAGTCGCCGATATTGGTGATACTGGATCGGAAAAATGACCCGTTGACGCCGTTGCTTAAGCAATGGACATACATGGCGATGATCCATGATATCTTTGGGATAAACAATGGAAGAGTGGACTTGTCAAGTGCTCCAGGAATACGTCCAGAATATAAAGTAAGTAGAGCAATGGATAATATGTACAATTATGGGTATGCACAATTATGGATATGTACAATTATGGATGAATATAACTGGAAAATGAGTTTTGGTTTTATCAGGGACTAAATGGGGTAAATGGGTGTGTGTGGGTGGGGATAAATATATGGATAAAAGGAAATAGTATTGTCGCAGGACCAAGATGCGTTTTTCAAAAAGACGATGCACTACAACTTTGGGGACTTGGGGGGATCGATAAAGGATTACGTGTCAACGTACCAAGCAAAAACACAGAGTACGACGAAAATCGAGTCGATAACGGAGATGAAGCAGTTTGTGGAGAATTATCCGGAGTTTAGAAAGTTATCGGGAAATGTGACGAAACACGTGACGTTGGTTGGGGAGCTGAGTCGGCTGGTGGGGATTAGGAACCTGTTGAGTGTGTCAGAGTTGGAGCAGAGTTTAGCGTGCAATGAGCAAATGGCGTCAGATCTGAAGAACCTGAAGGTGCTGATAGGCGACCCAAAGGTAAGGGAGGAGGAGAAGCTGTGCTGTTCGTTGATATACGTGTTGAGGTACGAAAAGAACCAGAGCAATATGATTGGGGAGGTGCGGGAGATGTTGTTCAAGTCGAATGTGCATGCGGACAGCGTGGCGATGATTGATGTGTTGTTGGAGTATGGCGGGGCCAAGTACAGGCAAGGGGATTTGTTTGGCAACGAGAATATGTTTTCGCGGGGCAAAAGTGTGTTTCGTGGGCTGAAGGGGGTTGAGAATGTGTACACGCAGCATACATCAAACTATGTGGACCTGATGACTCGGCTGGTTAGGTACAAGCAAAGCAACCGAATAGACACGATGCTGCCGATTTTCAAAGACCAGTCCTTGGCACAAAGAAAGACCAATGAAAGCAGCACCAACAATTCACTGCAGGCATCAGGAAAGTCCAGGGCTGTTCCTGGCGGAGGAGGCGCGAAAAGTGGTGGTGGAGGCAGCGGGGGTGGGGGGAGTGGGGGGAGTTACCCGCTGAGTAAGCAAACCGTGATTGTGTTTTTTATTGGTGGTGTGACGTATGCTGAGGAAGCGGATATCGCCAAACTCAACCAGAGTCTGGGTGATGCACACGTGCAGTTTATTATTGGTGGCACGTCGGTTCTTAACAGCAAGATGTTTTTGAGTGATTTGTCAAACACATTTTTCCCATAAAAAAAAAAAACAAAACAAAAGAAATGGAATAGTAGATTAAAATATTTATTTATTTATTTTGTTTATTTATACTATACAAATAATAATAATAATAATAATAATATAATGAAAGAAAGAAAAGAAAGAAAGAAAGAAAAAAAGCTAAAAGGTTTGGTAAATATACTAATATAGTAGTAATGAAAACTAATAAACAGGTACAAAAGAATGACAACAAGACGGTATAACCATAAACCAAAAAAAAAAATGAATAAACAAGTAAAAGCCAATGAATCAGTTGATTGAAATAATGAGAGAAAAAAGCGAGAAGGCTCTAGAGATTATTAGGATCCCTCTTTTTCCTATTTCGAGTAGCAACGGTATGTCCAGCAGCACCAGAACTCTCTTTGTCATTATCATCTTCTTCTTCAACCTCTACTTCCACTCCACCTTCATCCTCCTCCTCTTCGTTTTCATTATCATTTTCGTCTTCACTTTCGTTTTCGTTTTCATTGGAATTTAGGTTTGGATTAGTGGTTGTAGTCGAGTTATCAGGCTTCTTTACAGATCTTCTCATACGCTTATAAACGCCGTTTGTAAAGTGAGACTTGTACTTGTCTTCAATTTTCCAATAGGCGCCTTTCCCAGGCTCGTTGTTTTCTCGCTGCACCTTTACAAACGCCTTGTTGAGTGACAGGTTGTGCCTGATTGAGTTTTGCCATCCGTTCTGGATATCGCGGTAGTATGGGTAGTTGCGCATTATAAACGTGTATATTCCGTTCAACGTCATTTTCTCCTTTTCTGTTGAATTTATCGCTTGAGCTATCAACGATGCGTACGAATATGTTGGCTTCTCACCACTACTCTCGCCAATTAGTTTGTTGCCCTTTTCTGTTGATGGTCTTATTCGAACCATTTCTTCATTTGAATTCATTCTCATTCCCATCCCCATCCCCATCCCCACGTCCATCCCCATCCCTACCCCCATCCCCATGTGTTGTTGGTTGTTTGTAGGTGTTTTCAGTATTTGGCTAGCCATGTCTTTGCTACTACTTGCCAGAGTCAATGGTAATGGCAATGGTACTGGTACAGTTTGGTTCTTTGTTTGTCTGCTTTGGATTCTTGGGACTATCATTCCTGCATCCTGTCTGCTTATTGGCGTTGAAGAACTCAATAGCATTTCACTGTCCAACGGCCCAGAAGCATTATTACTGGACATTCCATCCTCCGCATACGCCCTTGTTACCCCTTCATCATCATCATCACTGCCATCTTGGTCTTCATTATTTCCATCTCCGCCATTTGCACGGTTATTCTTACTGCCTTTTCTTGCCTTTTTGTTTCTATTGGTGCTTTTGGTTTGGTCGCTGTTTTTGTTTTTGAGTCCGCTGCTAAACACGTTTCTGCTAACTGTAGTTCTTTCTCGGCTAGAGCTCTGCATTCTTCCCCCGTATTCTGACATTGGCAACCCCGACGATGCTAATCCCGGTTTCGATTTTCCAAGAATCAGCCGTTTTGGCGTTATTGTTGTCGAGTTGTAAAACAAACGTGGTTCCATTCCCATTTGCAAATGTCCCATCCCCATTCCCATTCCCATATCCATTCCCATTCCCATTCCCATTCCTATTCCCATATCCATATCCATATCCACTCCTCCTCTTGACTCCATAATATCCTCTCGGCTGTCTACTGAAATCTTTGGCAACAAAAAAGTAAACACTCTTTCGCCCATCATTATCATTGATCGATGCTTCAGCTGCACCGACATTCCCTTTTTTATATATTGTTCGTTCACAAAACTTCCGTTCTTTCCAAACACTTGCAACTCAAAGCTCTGGTGCATAAAGTTGTAGAATATCCTTCCGTGCCTCCTTGATATCGCCTTGCTGTTCCCCAAGTCTATATCTACTCCGTCCATCGACCCTGTTCGCCTCCCCAGCACCACCGACAATGTCCTTATATAGTAGCAGAAATTCGGCCCCTCTAATTTTGCATACGCTTGCACATGGTCTTCCTCGTCCATTCCGCCCCTACTATTACCTCCTTCGTTATACATTCCATCCTGGCTCTGTGGATACTCCTCACTCACTCCTCCCTCCATATATCTCCCTTCTATGCTCCTGTCCACATACTCGTACTCGTTCCCACTCCTGCTCCTGCTTCCGTCGCCATACCCTTCGTAATTTTCCTGCACATTTCTATACTGACTTCTTCTTTTCGGACTCTCATATTTCGCCCCCATTCCCATCCCCATTCCCATTCCCAACTCTACTCTACTTACAAGATCTCCCTTTGCTCTCTCCTCGCACTCCTCCTTATACTCCAGGTAATCCTTCTTAAACTCTCGGTTCTCCTCCCGCACCTTGTCCTTCAGACTTCGTATATACCTCTCGTCGTTCATGCTGCTGCTGCTATCTTTTATATCCATCCTTTTCGAGTACTCTGCCTCTGGTGTCCTTATCCCCTTATCGTTTCCTGCAACTCGATCCTCGCTATAACTATCATACCCTACTTCCATCGTCTCTTTATTTATCCTTGAACCCCCAACCCTCACCAGCGTTGGGCTCACCAACCCTAAATCGCTTGACACATACTCCCCTCCCCTCTTTGCCATTTTTTCCGACAACAATAGTGCCGCATTCTCGTCGTCCATTGTTTGCTCTGTACTATATACTTGCTCTTTGATATTTGTTCCTTTTCTTTGATTTAACTCAGCCGACTTTGATTGGCTTGCTGAATCAGTATAACGCAAGTTTTTTGCTCTTGCTCTTGTCCTTTTTATTTCCTTCTTTCTCCCTCTTGGCTCATCAAATTATTACTTCTGTTTGGATTTGTACGTCAAGTGCAAACCTTGTGCTTTTTAAAGTCCTACTTTCAATTCTTTATTACTTTAACCGCTTTCTTTTTCAATCACTTTAAAAGTTGCCCCTCTATTTTTGTTTTCATTAATTGTTTCTATTTTCTTTTTACTCTATCTCTTTCCTATATATTCGAAACTCGTATAATTGCTCCTTCACACACACTGTCACTTTTGTCGCTTCTGTCTCTTTTGTTTCTTCTGCAGCTATGCTATACTTTGGAGTATTTGCCCGTGTTCTCTCTCTTTACTCAAACTACGCGTGTGTATATTTCAGAACAACGTTTCCCCCTTTTTATTATATGGCCTCTACACAATCGGGTTACCCTGTGTAATTAAATCTCTCGTGTGAATTTCTTTGAATTCGCAAGTTTGCTTTATTGCAAAAGCTACAATGTAAAAAAAGACACAAAACAAGAGTGTTTACGATATCGAACTTGACACCAGTACAGTTCTCGTGTGTATACAAATATCTATCTCAATTTTTTTTAGCCCGCTTTTAGCAACGTTTTAATTTTATATCTCTATTCAAACTTCTCTTTGAAATGTTATAGACTAAATATCAAAAAGAACTCAAAACTCATAATTGCCGATTATAATTTGTTTAACGGATTTTGTTTGAATGAACTTTATTGTTTAGGATTTCTATCACTTTATTTTACTTTACTCGTTTTTTTTTCAATTTCCCTTTAAATTCACTAGTTTATTTTACTTGTAACTAGAAATTAAGTAATGTTTGGAATAAAATGCTCCTTTTACCCGTTTAATAAAACGCCATTGTACGCTGGAAAAGAAAAAAAATCTTTTTTTTCTTTATTTGAATGCTAAATATATTTAACGAGCCATTAAAAATGTCAAACTCGCTTTTTCTTTTTTCCCTCTTTTTTTCGCTATATTTGTTTATTCCCTTCCCCCCCCCCCACGTTCGCATTCAAAAAATCACCAAAGTTTTGCCTTTTTATTTTTCTGTTTTTGTTTTTATTTATGTTTATATCGTTTTATTATTTTGATTTAATCTAATTAATTGCTTTTCCTTTTGACTTATGCAAGCTGGAAATAGATAAATTAAATAATAAATTAGTAAAATCATCAGCAAATGGGTAACAACTAAATGAATGCTGTTTAAAGCAAAGTTGCCTTAGTTTCTCTAGCAATGGGTTTTCAGGCATAATTCGCTTTCTTTGTAATTGCATTTTCAAGGTATATTTGTCAACTATTACTAAATGTGTATGTTTACACGAATTAAAATAATCACGAACAATCACCCAACCAATGCTCTAGGCTTGTTTGTTTTTTATTTATTTATTTTCTTTGCTAATTTTTTTTTTTTCTTTTTTCTTTTTTTTCTTTTTTCTTTTTTTTCTTTTTTTCTATTGCATTTCTCGTCATTATTAATACAGTCCAATAGTCTAAATGTAAATAAGAGACTGCTTTAACTGCTTTATTTTGCTCAACATTTTAGAGCACACTATTTGTTTATTTTCCTACCTATTTTGAAATAGACAAAGTCAATGTCGTTAATTACCTCACTTTACTCGCTTTTGCCTGGTGATTAATGACTAAACCCATCCCTAAGTTTTTCTTTTTTTTTCTCTTTTTTTTTATCAAAACCCTGATGAATAAACCTCTAATCTAACTTTCCAACATTTCTTTTGATAAATGACCCATTCCAAGCTTATAAATCGATCATCAGCGTTTTCAATTCCAAAACAGCTCAACCAATTTGACCCGGGTGTGATGTAATTTTATTAATTGAACCAAATGTCTACGTGGTCTCCTCCCCCACCCCCTCCCCATTCCTCACCATACCCACGAAACACACGTACACGTGACACTTATCCGCCAAAGCATTGACTTTAGGTTTAACCCATTATCAACCAACAAATAATTGAATCAAGCTTTTCAGTGGTTAACGGGGTTATGTTGAGATATTACTGTTTTATTTTAAAGCAAAGAAATGGGTGGAGAGGAGTCATAAAAAAAACAAAAGAAGTGGAATTAGAAAATTAAAACTCTATTGAGGTGATAAATGATAATCTCTACGCCACATGGAGTCAACAGACTCCAAGTAGTAAGTCTCGGGGTACAACTCCTCGATTGGACCAACAGGTGTGTACACTACTGAGTTATGGGTGTTCTCGCGAACAGACATGATTCGTTCAAACTCCTGTGGAGCAACAGGGATTCTGTCTTCAAGCTGAGCAATGAGGTTGATCTTTTTGGCGATGTCTGAAACATCACCAGTAACTCTGAACGAGTACAAGGAAGCAGCACAACCTGATCCATACGAGAACATACCAACTCTCTTGCCCATCAGTGTGTCTGAAGGGACATTAGTGAGCAAAGAGGCCAGGCCAAAAAACAAAGATGCTGTGTACATGTTTCCGATGTTCTTTGCGGCATACAAGGATGGAACCGTCTTTGAAGCATACATCTGCTTGGCCAAGTTAATGAAAGTCTTTTCAAGCACTTTGTCGTGGTAACTGGTTTCCAAAGTTTGTGTCTCGTACAACGATCTGACCTCTGCAAACATTGGTGCGTCAGGGTTGCGCAAAAAGTCGACAAACAACATACGTCCAAACGCCTTAACTACTTGCTTGGTGTATGGAGAGTGGAACACCAAGTAGTCAAAGTCATTAAGCGATGCCTTTTCTGACGATCCAGCTGCGTCTAGCTTGTTCATATATGTTGTGTAGGCATTGTCTAAGGCGCGGATGTATGACACTACTGACAATGGCCCATCGACGGTTGGGAACTCTGATGACAGATCTGGCTTGTAAAAGTCATAGACGTGTTCCATGAACGTTCCTCTCAATGCTATCCAATGGTAAAAAAGAAAGAGGAAAAAAAAAGAAACAAACATATTTGATGTTACCATTAGTACAAGTTAACTTTATCAATATCATAATTAGTAAAACAGTGCCAGTAGCCATAGAAAAACTTACGGAACTCCAACGACAATGGTGCATCTGGTCCAACCAACATGCAAACAACTCCTGCTCCGCCTGATGGACGAGCGTTTCCTGATGCGTACACTGCAATATCTCCTGCAACAACAAGTGCCAATCTACCGTCCCAGGCAGACGAGTCGACCCATTGACAGGCATTGAAGAGCGCTGATGTACCTCCATAACATGCGTTGGTGGTATCAACTCCTTCTACAGAGTAGTTCCCTGACTCTTCGAAAAGCTTCATCAAAACTGTCTTTGTTGACTTTGACTTGTCAATAAGCGTTTCAGTTCCAACCTCAAGACGACCAATGTCAGTGTATGGAATGTTGTTCTTTTTCATGAACCTGTTTACAACTACACAATTCCAACAATAAACAAAATGTTACCATCAATCGCCTAATCCTTGCATATAACTATGACAATCCACATGTACGTTGTATGCACGTTTAGGTTTTGGAGTATAAAGCATTTTCAATTTACCTGTCAAGCACATCGATGCAATGTCTAAGCAGCCGGTCCAATTGAAGGTTGTGAAAATAATTACAAAGCATCAAATATTGTTAGTCTGATCCTGAAGCACAAACTCCGTATACAAGCTAGCGCAGGTTCAATGGATATATTGTATAACTCGGTATTTTACCTTCGCGGTCATCACAGAACGACATCTTTTCTTGACCAAGCCCAATTGTGTACTTGCCTGTTGATACACCGTCGTGTTTTTCTATTTTTCAATATCAAAATACATATAAACACACACACGCAAATACATTACCCGTTAGTTTTGTGTATAAAATGGTGATGTTCCTATACACATCTAGCAAAACCTTCCTGATATTGATTTTGAATTTACCTAGCTCATTCTGGTCTACATACTATTAGTTGTAGCAATAGAGTATTCAAGTGTTATTTTGTTAGTCATTGCAGTGTTATTATATATACCCGTACTTTTTTCACAGCTTAGGGCGTGAAAGACAACAAAGTGTATAAACCCTCTGATTTACTCGCTTCATTCCACATTTACATTTATACTTTTAAAAAACAAGAGGTAGAAATAAAGCCATGTTCATCTGTACTCGATTTTCATATACCCAGCCTCTCCACTGCTCACCACAGCCTTAATAAAAGCAAGTGCGCAGTACTTTTAAAAGCAAAGTAGGCGAAAAAAAGAGATAAATTGATAACACGAACTGCCCTCGACATACCTTTTTTGGAAAGTAAACATCCATGGAACGGATTCCAATGTTCTTTGGTCTTGATGGGATTGTCATTTTTATATTTTGTTGTACTTTTTTACCGCTGATATTTATCCGAGGTGGAGAGAAGTGTTCAGAATGTATTAGTTTAAAGTTGCTGCTTGTGTGTTTCTCAGATGCGTTTAAACAAATTATAAAAGCATAATTCTAACTCTAAACTCCAAATTTAAACTATTCCATTCCAAAATCTTTTCAGTTATTACTAAGCTTTTTTTTAAATAAAAAAAAGCCAACTCCTTTACTTAATTTTGACTTTATGCGTGGGTTGTATTGGCTCTTTTCCTTTTTACCTTCAATTCTCCTGTTTCTTTTTTTTCTCCCTTTTCCACATTCCAAATCCACACATTAGTGTAATGCTAGTAAACTCCGGAATCCCATCTCGTTATTAACAATAAATCGCAACTCAAAAGAACACTGGTTAATTTATTTTTTCTTTCCTTCTTTTTTTAACTTTTTTCATTTTTTTCATGTGATTTATTGGCAACAGAATCGATTCTTTTTTTCTTTTTATTATTACTTCTTTCCTTTGATTTATCAATTAAAACGGGATTCATCAAAAAATCAGTCCTTTAATTTTAGTAAATAATAAATAAACTAAAGACCATTTGGTAACAGGGCTATTTCTTATACTTGCTCTTTCACTTTTTTTCTCTTCTTTTTTCTCTTCTTTTTTCTCTACTTTTTTTCATTTCTTTTCTTCATTTCTTTTTTTTTGTCCAATCATCACAACCTCTTGGATTCCTGATTCAAGAAACCAATTTGCATTCTGTCTTTTTCTACTAATTGCTTTGGTAAACCTGATTCACCAAAAAAAAATGTCCTGATTATATAATTGAATTAATTTGTTTTAATTCCATCATGATTGTTATTTGCCGAGAAAAAAGTACTTTGTATTTATTTCAATCTTTTGCTGGTTTACGGATTTGTAGATTTGGTTGCGTCCTTAGTGAGCCATGCTGAAAGAACAGCAAATTCAGTTTCCACCCCCCCCAAGCCGACTTAACTGTATACCAGGTACTTGTGCAAACTAAGTCTAGGTTTGCTCTATAATTGACATGACCGTCTCTGTTATCAAAAGAGCTCATGCTATGTCTTTTTTGTTTTTTGTTTTTTTTCAAAAAAGGAAAAAGAAAAAAGAGATAAATTTGGTTACTTCATTTAGAATATTTCAAAATCTCGGACTTCCCCTACATAATTTAAGATGGATCTTTGTGTATTTGGTCAAGACAGTTCACGTTGTGGTTTCAACTCTATAGGAGCCAGTCTGATGAGTTTATGTTGATAATCTCACTATGATAAACCCAATTTCGGCATTTTTTAAAAATTCCAGCTTTTTTATTTACTAAAGCAACAAGCCAAGTGTGCTTTTATTCGCTTAAACCGCTTTTAAAAATACCGAGCATTAGTTAAAGAACATCAAAACGAAAAGCAATATTCTGAAAGTGGAACCTCCAGCTCATTTATTTACCAAATTCAGCGAACAAGTTAATTGGCTACTAATTCCCTTCGCCAATGTACGATTATATTTTTTTTAAAACGCTTCATCGCAAATCTCAATAGCTAAATCAAGCCAGATAAAAAAGCCCAGTTCTATTTTAAAAGAAATTAGCACACACCGTAATAGTTCGGCTGAAAAACGCATAAAGTTCGAGCACAATACCAAAAGGCATGCTTAAAGGTACAGCTAGCCCCAGCCCTCTTTGTACCGGGTTTAAAGGTTTAAAAATCACAAGTGTTGGACCGGTCTGCACTTAATGTATCAGGAAATCGGATAAAATACATTTTATCGGATTTGAAAACAGCTAGCCGTGTTAGCGTATGTTGGCAGTAAAGCCCTCTTTGGTCTTGATTCAAAAGAGCGTGACAGTCTTACTTTATTCTAAATCACCTGATTTGCTTTAAAGTTTGGTTGAAACATGCATTAGTTAGACCCTTTCCCTATTGACTTGGGTTTTGCTTGTATACTACATGTGATATGTAATGCTCTGGCAGGTTTACACAAGGATTTTCTTCTTTTTTTTCCTCCTTTGCTGATGTAAGGCGAGAGAGGTTTCACATCGCATCCGGTGTGTCGCCAGATGCGGCGCTCGCTGAGTTATAAAAAATAATGCCACTCAAAACGGACCTGACATACTTTTATTTATTTTTTATTGAAATGGACCTGACATACTTTTAGTTAAAAACAGACGAAACCACCAATATTGGATTGTGGCGTGAATATTCTATTGATGAACAAAAGTGAAAACTTGTCAATAGTCGCTGGTGACCGACTCCCGTTCATGGTTGGGTGGAAGGTCGGTGATTTGCTAAAACACAGCCAGTGAGCGATGGTTAGAAAGGAACGGAATGAACCCTTGTAACAAACAAAAAAGAGCAAACAAACAGTATACCCGATAATAAGCGATTGGCCTAATTCTGGATAATAAGTATCAAAAGCCAGCAATAAATCATTACGCTGGAAAAAAAAAGCGTTTAAAGCATTGGTTTCAATAATGCTGAAGCATGAAAAGCCAGTTAATACAATTAGCTCAGGGTTTAAGTAGGCATTTAAAAAGTTAATAAAAGGGAATATAATGCTAGGAGCTTAATTGTTTAAAAATACTAAAACCGGGCAAATTCGTTTAACTACAAAATTTTAAATAAAGAGAGAAAAGGTGGTTTGTCGTATTTACATATAGTAAAATTGATGGTTTAATTATGAGCACGAATTCCAAAGATACAAAAGAGAAGACAGCCGAGAATCCTTCAGTAGAAGGAGACAAGGCTCCAGAAGCGTCTGAATCAAAGACAGCAGAAAATGAAGAGATACTAAACTCAAAAAAAGCCGAAAAGAGGGAAGAGAAAGAAGGTGTAAAAGGTAAAGAGAATGAAGCTGCGAATGATGAAGTTGGGAAGGCGACTGAAATGGAAGAGGATGATAAAGAAGGTGCGAAGAAAGTAGAGAATAAAGAGGCGCCCAATGATGGAAGCACCAGCAAAATCGATCCATTAAATCCAGTCTTTGAGATTGCTAGCTTTTGGAGTCGAAAATTCCAAAAGAATGTGCAAATAAACAAATTCGTTGATATTGTCAAAAAGGGGGTAAGGATAACTTATAGCTGAACGGTCTTTAAAGATAGTTGGTGGATTTGTGTATTACTAGTTTTTAATGGCTTTAACGGGTTTGCTTGAACACTTTGTAATAGTCTGAGGATCTGGCAATGAATTACAAAAAAGATATGAAAGATCTGACAGAGCTGGTCAAGAGCGGGGCCAAAGTTGCAGCACAAGGGATAAATACCGGCATCGAGTCGTTCAAGGAGAATGTCAAAGAGGAAATTGAAAATCTGGAAAAGCCTGATGCTTCTAAAGAGAAGGCGGAGGAGTATCCTGAGTTGGACGAGAGAGGGATCCCGATAGTGGCATCAAAATCAGACTTTGACCAAGTTGGAAGTTCAATTGTAGAAGCTGCGGGCTCTATTAAATCAACCACAATCGCTGGAATGGATATAATCACAAACACAGTTAAAGAAAATAGTCCTGAATTTATCAAGGATGGAATCAAAGGTTTAAATGAGGAGGGAGCCAAAACGGATCTGATTGACAATGTTTCAAGCGAGTTTACAAAGATGTTTAAAGATATAGGCCAAACTTTCAACAAAGACAACTTTGAAAAGAGCAGACTCGGTGTAACAAATTTGGTTAAAAAGATTGGGTCTGATATCGAAGGGCTTGCAAAGAAGGCCATAGTGATAACGGCTCCAGGCGAGGAATCAGATATTGAAGTCAACGAGCTGTCTCACCAAGCATTAAAGTTAGTTTAGTACAATCCGTATAATTCGCAGTTTATCCGATCCTAGCTTGTACATTAAGACTATTTGATTACTAAATGATGTGTAAAATCTAAACTTCTATATAGGAATAAGCAACGATTGGTTCTGTTGATGGAGATAGAGAACAAGGAGATCACGTACACGACAGACCCAGCGAGCATCCACAATAGCCTGGTTGATGCAAAGAATCCCGAGGATGTGTCTGAAGAAAGCAAAGCGTTCCCACTTGAGATCCAAAGCGAAGCCGTGGTGGATATGTATAGCACATTTTTGGAGTCTTACAAACCAGAGAACTACGAATTGCAAATAAAAGGGCTGTTGGCATCAAACAAAGTAGTGAGCAATTACTTTAAAAGCCTTGTTCCAAGCAAAGTTGACGAGGATATGTTTTGGATCAGATACTTTTTCAGGGTCTGGCAATTTGACTATGAAAGAGAAAGGATCATGAATCTGGTTACAAGTAATACACAACACATTTAGAACATATAATATCTAATAGATCTACCGGCCCAGACTCCAACCCATGGCTAAATAACTTTTCCCGTTTATCTTACTACATACCAACTAATTCAAACATACTGTTTATTTAGGTGCAATTGAAACAAACCCAGACGAAGACTTTGACTGGGAAATGGATGATGACGATGAAGAGGATACCACAAAAGACGCTACCAACACAACATTATCTGCCCAGCCTGAGCCAGCCCAAACAAAGACAGACATTGACTTGTCCAGCCACAAGGATACATCCAACCCCGCCGCACGAACAGATGTAGATACGTCAAAAGGAAAGTCTGATAAGGAAGCAGTTAGTTCACAAGACACCAGCTTGGACAATAATAAGGATAAATCTGACGACGATAGTTGGGATACTTGGGAGTAACATGTATTACTATTTATGTTTCTGTTGTTATGGCCACCACTATGCAGATCTGTTTTCTTCCACTCCCTTCATTTTATACTTTGCATATTATAAAGCTCCAAGCAAGTTTTTATTATTATTATTATTATTTAACAATATACTTTTATTTATTTACAAGAAATTGCACCGGTAAAACAATACCAAACAGGTTTAAAACGTGGCTAAAAAAAAACATGTTGAAGGAAAATATAAAAAAACCCTTTAAAAAGCCCAAGAATATAAATATATGTATGGTAAAGTAACATGGTTTGACTTTGTCAAGATATATCTGCTGCCGTATATTGGTTGTATTCCGTCTACTTTAAACCAGTTACATCACACAATTATTATAATAACTATTGTTATCCCAAATATTCTGTATCTACAGTGGATTTTTTGCCAGGGCATAGCGTTGGTTTTATGTCAAATTGTTGTTATGCACGCCAGTTTAGAAATATATAATATCGGATATTCTTACGTGTATATAGTGGTTTTAGTCGATTATAACCGCAATGGTACCTATGTTTCCCCCCCATTTTGGCTTAATACTTTAGTATAACAACCTGAACTCTTGGACATGTAGGCGCGTGGTTATATGTAATTTGTATTGATGAACCTACCAATTTCCCAGCTTTAGTCGGCACGGTAATTACAACCAATTGTGATGAGCAACTGCTTGAACTAGTTTGGGATATAGTAGAAATCGATCGAAGATAGGTCTGTGTCTCTACTTAAAGGACCTGCTCTACACCTTATTCCGTGAGTTCTAAACACCTCGACTATTTTTGGTGTCTCGTACTCGCTTTTTGAGTTCAGTTTGATTTTTGATAGATCAACTCCGTAGAAATCCTTTTCAATGATAGCATCAAATCTACTTTGCTCCCTGTTGAATCTTTTGGTGGTGTTTCTGTTTAGTCGAACTTTAAGTGTTCTTGCTTCAGTATCCGAACACAACGTCTTCACCGACGCTGAATCTGATACATCCAAGGCTGTATATTCATAATTGTTGAACTTACTGTTGTTTTTGCCATACTCGAATCTCTTTCTTAGCTTCAATACTCTGGCCATCTTGATGTTACTTTATATATGTGCACTTTGTCTAAAATAATACAGACATTGAATTCACAAAAAAAATAAAATTGGTTAATACCCAAAATAGGTTCACCCTTGTGGATTTTTATACGTTTTCAAACTAAGCACGCAACTATCTGTCAGCTCGAGGATATAGCAGAGAACAAAGCAACCATGTATATGCTTTCTGCTTTCCCCCAAGCTTTACCGCAGCATTAAAGTATCGTACCTGAATTGATCCGTGGTTTGTCGAGTTTCTGGTATATGCTGGGATCTGTTATACAAATTTGTATTCAAAGTACCGATACTATGATTAATATATAGTTAAAGTCCTGTTTTACAAAGCTGTGTGTTTTTTGCTTATGGATATTTTAACAAGTATCTTACTTTAAAGTTTATAGCATTCAAATTGTTAAAAGGGGAATAAAGCAAGAATGTTTTTCACTACTTACATGGCCATGTTGATATTTATTTATATTTATTGTCATTATTAGTTCTTACTTTCTGGTGTTTTCCGACTTAAAATACACAAACCCACTTGTATATGTAAACGCAATTTTCCGCCAACAAACTTCCTATTAGCCTAAACTCTTTTTGCAACATGCTTATGTCTCAGTTAATAATTATGCATATCGACTGCATAAACAAATATCAATATAAGCTGGTCCAGCTTGAGTTTGAAGCAAGTATTAAAATAGATCCTGAGAATAAGTTGTAGTTTGTCTCATACACACCCTCAGAGTGGTTAGTTGGTCTTTGTGGCAGTATTCGAATAGCCCAAACTGCATCCAACATCGCAAATTAAGCTGTATCGGAGTTTTCGCTCGAATTTAAAATTTAAAATTTAAAGTTTAAAGTCTAAAATGTAGCTTTTTTTTATTTAAGCTAAATTGCTTTTTTATTTGTTCATCAATTTCAATTTAATTAGCTTGGCGAATATTAAAATTCAGACTAAATAAAAACAATACAAAGCAAGTAATAATAGGAAAAAAAAATAACATTTATAAAGTTTATGCTTATATCTAAGCTGAGCAACATTCTCAGTAGGCCACATTGATGATGATTCATATTATTCAAATATTCACACCACTATTCCAATTCCACAGGGCGATAAGCTGAACAATACCAGCCTTTAAGATGTGATGTTATAGAATATTCCCATTTAGTTATTAAACAAAGACGGATTATAGACTACATATTGAAACAAAAGTGTATTCAGACTATACGGACTTTTCAAGGACTAGCAGGCTGAGGTTCAGCAATATGGACAGATATAATCCAAATGGCTATAGTAATAATATAATAATGGTATATCGACAACAGTAAGCCAACAATACATTAATAGTAAAGTGGCTATGTACTAGCAATTAGAGCATAACTTTTCATAGAATTTTTTATTTACGGCCTTAAAAGAGCCCAAAATTTAAAGCTCAGAGGCTTGTTTGTGAAATAATACGCAAGAAAAGCGCCCTTTTTTCTGGAAATTATTTGCCTAACCAATGTTATAACGGTTTATTACAAAACCAATTCAGTTTCAAATATGTATTTATTAGTATCAACATTTCAAGCTCGGTTTTAGTGGTATCTAAGCCTGCATCAAACTTTTAAAGGCATATTGGTGCCTATCGTTATCATATTGGGCCTATCTCTAACTTTTTTTGCCCTAAATTGTATGAATGCCAGTATTGAAATTTATGCAGTGAAAAGGGTTTGATGCGATAGCAATAATAGAATTAAATAAATCAAATGGACTTTTATCCAACACATGGGCTGGTTTGTGACTGGTAGTCTTAATAAAGTGGCGCAGAATTACGCAAAACTCCGATTATGATGATTTTGGTAGTCTTGACTAAATATGTAAACGTATCAAAGTAAATGAGATCTAAAGAAATCAAGCATATGTCTAACTGCGATACAATTGGTGAGTGTATGCCTAGCTTGGCTAGATTGTCGCGAAAAGCTTGATTTAACCATTCGCTAGAGATGGGTATACCATAGCGATCAAACCTAGCTAGTGTTCTGATATTCGCTTGATCGTAAGTATGCTTTGAACTTAAATCACAGCAAATTGTAAAAGTGGCGAAATACACCGATACAAACATGCGATTGTCGTTTGAGTCGGTTTACGGGTATAGCTACAGCTGTTGAAGTAAACCTGGTCCCGCTATAATTACACGTTTTGCACTTGCTTTAGTTTGGAGGACAGTTGTAACCGAATATGACCACAGCGTTAATTGTTCTTTTGCTGGTGTAAGCGACAATTGGTGGGGCAGAAATAAGCGAAACGTTTCGATAAAACTTCAGCGATTAAAAGGTATTGTGAAGAGGAGAGTATTGTCCGAGCTGTGAGGTTAAATCAAAAACTAGTATCTGCTTAGTTGGTTATGACAGCATTTCAACTCAAATTCGATGAATAGAATAAATCATTAGGGATTTCCATCATGCCTTCTGATTCGACAACAATCAAAAACAAAACAAAAAAAGTTGAAGAAAAAAAGTGTGTAACAGAAAGTAAATACAGAATAAATAGATACAATTGTACTAAATTAACAAGTCGGATTTCAATCAAACGAGCTACAAACTTGCGGTATTGGTATGAAGGAGGAATAAAGGCTTACACAAACTAAACTTGAACAATAAAGCACCTGGTCTACTCTATAAAGCACAAGATAAATAAAGTTATATTTCTCTTGAATTAGATTTGGATTTGTTATAAGCAAACATTTGTATAATACTATTGTTCATTGCAGCAGTAGAACTAAAAAGAAAGAAAGAGAGAAGCCAAAGAAAACAAAGTAAAGAATGGCAGAAAGGTACCAAAAGTTGGATAAAGTAGGCGAAGGGACGTACGGAGTTGTGTACAAGACCCAGGATAAGGAAACTGGAAATATTGTGGCGATGAAAAAGATCAGGCTTGAGGGCGATGATGATGGCGTTCCTTCTACAGCGATTCGTGAGATCTCAATTTTAAAAGAGTTGCAGCACGAAAACATAGTAAAGTAAGACAGCAGTGTTATATAGTATCGATAGTGTGTATGGTGGAAAAGATGGAACGAGTTTGGAAATAGAATAGCAAATGCGAACCGAGATAAAAAAAATAAAGAAAGGAACCCCAAATAAAGAAAGGGAAAACAAACAAAGAAAGAGCTGTTCTTGATTAAAACAAAATCGTTTGATTACAATACCTGTTTGTGTGTGTAGATTGTTGGATATTGTTCATAGTGATGCGAAATTGTATCTAGTGTTTGAATTTCTGGATATGGATTTAAAAAAGTACATGGACAGTACGGGTGCAGCTGGACTTACCGCTGCACAAGTTAAAGTAAGTTGAGAGGAAAAGCAAAAACAGTATAGCAAGAATAGCAAGAATAGCAGCAGGGCAAATGGACCTGGTCTTTGAAGGACTCATTTGAGTATTGGAAATGGAGTAATGTCATAATAATTGTTTTTCTAATAACTATGGAAATGTAGAGCTATATGCACCAGCTGATTAAAGGGATATCATTTTGTCACTCACGAAGAATTTTACATAGAGATCTGAAGCCACAGAACCTGCTTATTGATAGGTCAGGGCTGCTAAAAATAGCTGATTTTGGACTCGGTCGGGCATTTGGAGTCCCGTTACGCATATATACCCACGAGGTAAGCTGGCCAGGTTTAGCCTGTATATTTTGTTTGTTACTGAATCTTGTCACTTTACGTATCACGACGAAATACGTAACGGGAAAGCGATTGCATCCAAGTAATTATTACTGATTCAAACAGGAAATAAATATAAAAAAACACCTTATTGATTCAAAAATGCAACTACGGTCACAACAGGTTGTCACACTTTGGTACAGAGCACCCGAGATTTTGATGGGATCAAGGCACTATTCGATTGGAATGGATATGTGGAGCATAGGTTGTATATTCGCCGAGATGGCAAGGAGACGCCCACTATTTCCTGGAGACTCTGAAATCGATGAGATTTTCAAGATATTCAGGTAATTGATACAACTAAACCGAACTGCTACCCACATGAAACGATTTAGCTTCTTTTTTTCACCTTAAATCAAATTATTCAAATGGAAAATTTGAAAAAAAATTGTTTAAATTGTATTAAAAACAATATACCGACTTTAACTCTGGTTGCTAATTTTTTTTAAAAAAACAAAAAACAAATAGAATCCTTGGAACGCCTACTGAAGAAATTTGGCCCTCTGTAACATCACTGCCCGACTATAAGCCGTCATTTCCGAAATGGCAGGCGCAATCTTTGGAAGAACTAGTGCCAGAGCTAGATGCCAACGGCATCGATTTGCTAAAAGTAATTGAACTATTGTATTTTAAAATATCGTTTCTAAACAAATAGTAAGGCGGCAAAAACAGGCCATGAATGAAAACCCGACAACATCTGATAACTTTGAATATTGTTTGAATTGTATATATATATATATTTATAGAAAATGCTTATCTATGATCCATCACGCCGTATATCCGCAAAACAAGCCCTGCTGCATCCATATTTCAAAGATGTCCAGTATTAGTCTAATTCTCAAATTAACATTGCTCCAACTTTTTTTTCTTTAAACTCTATTACATGTTTAAATAACTTTTTCTTCAATTTTACATCTGCTTTTTCTTTTGAATTTCTCCAAATCTGTTTAACTTTTGATCTCAATATCAATAAATACCATCAGCTAGTTTGCTGACATCACTTTCTTGTTTCGAGTAAACCAGTAAGTATAACTTATGTCCATACATACATACGTACGTACATGTGTGTGTGTGTGTGTTTGAGTGCGTTTAGTTGTCGTTCTTGGTGATTTAGAGTATACGTTAGGGGTGCAAACAACATATATTGCTTTATAATAAATAAAAGGTTCTAAGCAAAGTGGCTAAAGCAACATTGAAAGTTTGATATTTGAAGCCCAAAAGAAAGGAGAAATTTAATACATCAATAGATACTGGGCCAATTAGCCTTTAGAGTTTTTGTTGTCTAGACCAAATCTACATAATTTCATTTCGGCTACCAACAAATTCGTTCATTTTTTTTCAATTTTTAAAGTAAAATTTCCCGACTTTGCCAAGCTTCGATACTACCAGGAAAAACTTGAATTCCTAATTGGGGAAGTGGAGAAGTGGGGAAGTGGAGAGTGGTTGTTTAGTTGACTTAATATTTCTTTGTCGAGTTTTCTAACAAAGCTTAAAGCTAAACTTCGATTACAAAACTTCAAGTTGGATAGTTTACAATTAGGCTTCAACTTTAAATTAGGTTTTATTCCGGATTCTTTTTTTTATATTTACTTTCAGCCTTTTCTGCACTTTACCAACTCTTGGACATAAAAGAAAGAGCAGCATTGAAGAAGCAAATTATCTCTCTAGGATAGACTTTTAAAATTGAAAAAAAAATTAGAAAAGATTAAAGATAAAGGTATTTTCGTAAAAGCACCATCATAACGATAACTTTTTAACATGGAAATCACGGTTCGGTTTACAGAAACAGGCGAAGATTTAAAAATCGAAATTCCGCCTGAGAGTCTTGTCATTGAGGCTAGGACACAAGTAACTTTTTAGTTGAGCTTAAAAATAAACAAATAAACAAAGGTCGCTATTATATATTGACATGTGAGCGGGTTGTTAATCAGAGTGTTTCAATAAAGGAATGGCTATATAAATCACTTTATAGATAAAAATAAGAAGGCCCGAATTAAACGATAAACATTTGAGGTTAATAAGTGGTGGTCGGATTTTACAAGACAATCAAACTATTCGTCAATGCTTTCCTGAAACAGAAGCTCAAGAGCAGGCCAAATTCATCCATTGCCTTGTAACGGATATAGAGCCTTCAAGTGGCGATAACCAAGTAGTAAGAATCGAGTTAAACCGACTTGTATTTTAATGAAATAGTAAAATAGTGCCCTTGTAACAACAGGAATAATGACGATGGTGACAATTAATCTTATAGTCCACAAACAATCGACTAACAGGCTTTGATAGACTTCAGGAGGCTGGTTTCAGTCTAGAAGAAATTGAAGAAACGCGAAGACAGTTCCATATGGTTCATGGAACTAATGATGGTACAGGTACATTTGTGTCTGCTTTGAGAGTACAGCTGAATATGTACATCTTGGCCTTGTGGCTTTGACTTTTATGAAAATGTGCAATGATATGAAAGCAGTTGAGGTAGAAAACAATTGCCTTGTATCTTTCCAACTATGCTTTAACGATATATATATATATGTGTGTTCCGATTAAATAGAAAATATTGATCGGCTAAGGGAAATTGAAGAGGCATGGATGGACAGTATGGGAAACGAGGACGTCCAAGAGTCAAGTAAGCACGGGTGCATCACCCCTTCTTATCTGTTTTATAAACAAAATCGCGGATTCCTTAGTGATATATACATTTTTTGGTCATAGAAGATACTAATTTGGTTAACTATACTCAATAGCAATGTCAATGAACAACATCCACCTAATATCTGGAATTATAATGGGGTTTTTTGGTGGAATGATTCCATTTTTTTGGATCACATCCAAAAACAGGACATTTCAAATTCAGACAATCATAGGTACGTTCTTGTCGTGTATCGTTCTTATTCCAGACCACCCAACCATTTGCCACTTTTTAGTTTCTAATCTAAAAGCACACCCTCATATGATCTATTTTTTTAGGAGTTATCACTGGCTTTGCGATTAATTTGTTTTTTGGGCTATTGCGATATCTGAACTAAAGCAACATTGCATTCTTATGGCCTACATCCGCAGTAACCATTTCTGCATAACCTTAGTCTCCTTAGTCTTTCTCTATTTTTGTTTTATTCTGTAATTTTAATAAAGAGATACATCAACACCAACATGGAAATATATGACTACCCTAGATTCGGTTTATATTTCAAGCGCGATATATGCTGAAATGTGGGCCAGAGTGTTTGTGGGTTTAGAATTAAAATTCAGCAAAATGTAAACGTATTTTTTTTTAAAAAAAAGTATATAAGCAGTCATGTTAAAAGGAAAAGGATCAAGATCTCAAGTTAGCCCAAGTTAGGCTAAACTGGTTTGGTTTTGTGTGTTTTGTGTTTAATTTGTAGCAGCTCGTTGAGCCTCCATTTCCTTTGCCATTCTAACTTGATCAACTAGAAAGAATCCCCTGACTCTGGGCTTAGTTTCGTCTCTAGGAAAGTCAAAGTCGTTTTTGTCAAAAGCAATTGAAATCACTCGCTTTTCCTTTCTTTTTAACTTCTCGGTATAAAATCTGACATATCCTGGCGCCAGAGCAAACAATGTATGGTCTTTTCCAATGCCGACCTGTAAGCACGCATGACCATTTTATATTAATATATGATTTAGTATCGGCTAATGAACGCAAAAGCCGGCATCAATAACATTATAATAACACCAACTCGCACGAATCGAGTATATTTAAAACATTGACTTACATTTTCGCCAGGGTAAAACTTTGTTCCCCTTTGTCTCATTAAGATATTTCCTGCAACTACATACTCGCCTATGATTTAGCCAATATAAACATAATTGAGTTAGATGCTGTGAAATGTGAAATATGTTCCTTCAACAACACCTGAATCATATTTTTCACCGCTGTTCAAGATTAAAGCGTCGCCAATTCTTTTTAAGTTCTTTCAAAAAAGAGTGCTAGGAAAGCGAGTTAATAAGATGCCAGGATCTCGTATTTACCTCCTGTTTTCTTGGCTCCAAGTCTTCTACCAGCTGAATCGCGACCATTTCTTGTGGATCCTCCTGCTTTTTTTGAAGCGTTACGAATCTGTTGCAAATCTAAAACCAAAACCCAAACAACATACAAACAATAGCCAGGTAAAATTAGTAAAGTAAAATAAAACAAAACCAAACGTAGAAAACCATAGCTAATAAATTACCTGTAATCAATTTGAATTTTAGAGAGAAAGATTCGGTGGCTTGAGATAAAAGCGATCTGGTGCTCGTTTGGAATAACCCCAACATTTTTATCGATCTGTATATTGAAAACGGTATAGACCTTGGATTTGAAACTCGTGTTTATGTTGAATTGAAATCTGAATTGGAATTGAGAATAATAAATCCAGAATCGCTATTTAATTTTATTTTTTGCAATCATTTCAACATCAAATTATTTTTGACTTTGATTCATGTTTTTTTTAAAAAAAAATAAAAAGTTTGAATTCCAAACTTGCAAAAGTCACAAGTCGAACCTCAAAACTGAACCCAAAATTAAATCCAAAATTAATCCCAAAATTGAGCGAGTTGTATAATTGGCAGAGTTGGTAGCTTAATCAATATTTACTAGTCTAATTATTCCGATACTTGACAATAAAAATAAAAAACACTTGTCTAGCTTTCGACCTGTACCCATTCTATCAACAGCCATGTTAAACAAGAGTTAATATCATCAAAAGTCAAAATCTTGAAATCATAACACTCTTGAAGCGTCAAAGTTACACTTTCTCCGATTATGATCGAATGCGTCTTTGTCAGCTTGTGCTTTTAGCTATACTACTATTATTTATGCTGGAGATTACATAAAACTGCAGCATTTGGCTGCTTGGTTACTCTCGACTTGACACTAGAATGTCTTTTGAACTAACTATGCCCAAAGAGCGACTTGGTGCTGTTGACGGTTCAACGACTAGTCAGAAATGATAAAGTGCAGAAAACTCTTGGATCCCTTTTGCAGATTAGCTTATTTGTTCCCATTGGCTTTAAATTGGGCCTGGATAATACTATGAAACCAGCTACTAGTTTTTTGCAACACAATTGGTGAACAGCAATCCATCTAATGCAATTAAATTGACGTATTGGACAGAGTGAAAAGTAAACGAGCAAAAAGAAAAACAAAAAAAACACTCGCATCAAAAATATGAATAAATGGAATTATCGAAAAACCATAAATTTCTCGCCCAATGAACAAGGTGGCAGGATAGATTGAAATAGTCAGATCATATATCAAACTAGCAATCATGAAACATGAAACACAACTCTCAAACTTTACTTACTAATCGCTTTCTTTTAATTTCAAGCATAAAAGGTTCAGTGTCTTTTTTTTTTCTTTTCAGCAATAAAAACAAGCAAAGTGTATATTATTCATAAATATAACTAGCCAGATAATCAAGTATTGAAGGAAAGAATATGTCGCAGATAGCCTGTTTAGCCGATTTAGAAGCTGCCGCAACCAAGAAGTTGGATCGCAATGCGCTTGATTACTATACCTCCGGTGCACAGGACATGATTACTTTGAAAGATAATGTAAATGCCTTTGACAGATACCAGATCCGCCCAAGATTCCTGCGGGACGTTTCAAAAGTTGATACTTCGCTGGAGTTGTTTGGAAGCAAGCTTTCGAGTCCTATCTGCATCGCACCAACAGCAATGCAGAGAATGGCCAACCCAATTGGCGAAATTGGAACAGCACGAGCAGTTTTTAAACATGGAACAGCAATGGGACTTTCCTCGCTCACTACAACCAGCTTTGAGGATATTTCGAAGGCAGTCAAGCCCTTGAGAGAACAAGGAATGAATGCCGCGCTATGGTTCCAACTTTATGTTTATAAGGATAGACAAAAGTCGCTGGAGATTGTTAGAAGAGCGGAGAAAAATGGCTTTACAGCTATTTTGGTCACTGTTGACACGCCATTCATGGGAAGAAGGCTGCCTGATATGAGAAACAAGTTTATATTACCAGCCCATTTACAATTGGGAAATTTCCAAACGGGAGAAAAGAATGTTGGGTCCATTGCATCGATTGAGGCAGGAGAAAACTCGTCATGGTTGGCTGATTATATGGCCGAGTCAGTTGATGCAAGTTTAACTTGGGAGGATATGAAGTGGCTAAAGACACAGAGTAAACTGCCTGTTATTATTAAGGGGATTTTGACGGCAGAGGATGCTGTACTTGCTGTTGAAAGTGGGATGGACGGTATCATTGTCAGCAACCATGGCGGTAGGCAGCTTGACGGAGCACCAGCCACAATTGATGCCTTGGAGGAGGTCGTTAAGGCTGTTAAAGGAAAGATTCCGGTTCTGATGGATGGCGGAGTGCGCCGCGGAACTGATGTGTTTAAGGCGTTGGCATTTGGAGCTAGGGCCGTGTTCCTTGGACGACCAGCACTGTGGGGATTGGCGTACGATGGAGAAAATGGCGTGAACATGATGCTGGACTTTGTGAATGAGGAGTTTAAGCTTACAATGGCCTTATCGGGATGTGCCAGCTTGAAAGACATCAAACGCGAGTTTATCAAGACCTCACCAGCATTCTTGTCAAAGCTTTGATTAAGTTTGATTTTGATTTTAGTTTTAGTTTTAGTTATAGTTTTAATAGTTTGATTGTAAACTCACTTGACTTTTATTTTTTTTATTTTTATCAAGGAATATAAAGTAAAAGTTGATTATAAAAGCAAGTAAGAAATAGATATAAATGAAATTAAATATAGTATTAATTGGTTATAGTTACGAAAGTTAAAAGAATGGGGAAATAAGGGTTAAAGTTGATGCGGTTTGAATTTAAAATTTAGAAGTAAAAGATGTGGTTGGAGCGGGCTCAGGGGTAGTGGGACTTGGCTGAGATGAAGATGGGGATGGGGTAGAGTCTGGGGTGGGGGAGTCTTCAGAAGACTGGGTGATAATAAAATCTTCGTATTGGACCTTCTCGACAAATGGTCTAGGACCCAACAGATCAATCATATCCTGTCTTTGAAGAACCTCCTTTTCAAGCAGCCTCTTGGCAACCTTTTCAACATCGGACTTCCTTTCAGTTAACAGCTTCAAGGTTCTTTGATAAGCATCCTCAATCATCTTTCTAGCTTCAACATCAATGAGCTCGGCCGTGGCCTCAGAGTAGGGTCTGTTGACTCTGTTCTCGTTTTGGGGGTCAGAAAAGTTGATTTGGCCTACCAGCCTGTTCATTCCATACTGAGTGATTCGGGCATACACCATTCGGGTAACCTTTTGCAGATCATCTGAAGCACCAGTGGTAACAACGCCAAAGAACAGCTCCTCAGAGGCTCTGCCGCCCAACGTCATGCACATTCGGTCGTCGAGCTGGACAGTTGAGTACAGATACTGGTCTTTGGGGAGGTACTGCGCGTACCCTAGAGCGCCTTGGCCTCTTGGAATAATAGATACCTTGAGCAGCGGATCGGCGTGCTCCATAAACCAACCAACAACGGCATGTCCAGCCTCGTGGTGAGCCACAACATTCTTCTCCTCGGGAGACAAAACTCGGGACTTCTTCTCCAGCCCTGCAATGACTCTTTCTATCGCAGCCTCAAAGTGCTTTAGCTCAACAGTGTCGGCATTGTTTCTCGCAGCTATCAGGGCAGCCTCGTTACAGACATTGGCAATGTCGGCACCGGAGAACCCAGGCGTCAGCACAGCCATTCTATTGGCCAGCTTGGAGATATCCTCGGTAGTTTTGATTGGCTTTAAATGCACCTTGTAGATGTCTGACCGCCCACTAATATCGGGCAGATCAAGCGTGATCCGTCGGTCAAACCGACCAGGTCTAGTCAAGGCGCTGTCCAAAACGTCGGGGCGATTGGTACCAGCCAGCACAACAATGTGTGCATCAGAGCCAAACCCGTCCATCTCGACGAGCAGCTGATTGAGTGTGCTTTCTCTTTCATCGTTTCCTCCGCCAAACTGCTTACCGTTTCCACGGGCTTTGCCAATAGCGTCAATCTCGTCAATAAAAATGATGCATGGCGAGTTCTTTTTGGCGTTGGAAAACAAGTCACGGACTCTTGATGCACCAACTCCTACAAACATCTCTACAAACTCCGAGCCACTGACCGAAAAGAATGGGACTCCTGCCTCTCCTGCTGTTGCCTTTGCTAGCAGGGTTTTTCCTGTTCCAGGTGGGCCGCTCAAAATAGCTCCTCGGGGAATCTTGGCACCCAGTCTTTCGTAGCGCTTTGGATCCTTCAAAAAGTTGACAAACTCCATAATCTCCTCCTTGGCCTCGTCGCACCCCGCAACATTCTTGAACCGCACGTTAATGTCCATTTCCTTGTTGTACAGCTGTGCCTTGCTCTTGCCAACTCCAAATATCCCACCTGGCCCTCCGCCCGCTCCCCCTCCCATCCCGCTCTTTCGCGACATCAACACAAACGCTCCTATCAGCAGCAACGTTGGTGCAAAGTTCAGTAACACTGATCCTAATGGCGTCACGGTTTCGTACTCCACAGGCACTCGGTGCGTTGGTGGAATCCCCAACTCGTTTTGTGCGTCAATAAGCTCTCTTTCAAACACATCCACACTACCAATATTAAACTGGATATTCTTCTTGCTACTCCCAGACTGTTGCGTGTTTTGTCCCTGTGTGGCCGGCTCCTGGTAAGAATAATCACCGTTGCTATCCATCTGGTTCACCATCTCCCTTCCTTTCGCTTGGTCTAGCAGCACCACTCTAACCACCGAATGGTTAACTACTATAAATCGCCCCACCAATCCCCTTTCCAAATACCTCGACCTCACCTCCTGCCATGTCAGTGTCTCTGCATCGCCTCCATCAAGCAATCCTGCCATTTGCCACATTATAAGTGGCCCTAAAAGCATTGTTATAAATCCATTTCTCCCCGGTGTTGGAGAACTGCTTGGTTTAGGTTTCTTTTGACCGCTTCCCTCCTCATTGTTTTGGCTTTGCTCCTTATTCTCTTTGCTGTCTGCTTCGTTCTCTGCCTTCACATGGCTTGACTCTTCTCCTTTAACTCCTTTGTCTTCGTTCTCCTTGCGCCTCTCTGTATGTTTGCTCTCTGGCTTTTTGTTTCGCACTGTTTCATTTCCCTTATTGAAAAAATGCTCAAATCCTGGCGGTGGATTCTTTTCAAAAAACCCTCCTTTAATTGCCTCCTCCTCTTTTTTTTCAGCTCCCGTCTTATCCTTACCCTCTCCACCCTCTTTCCCCTCGTCATTCGCTTTATTTCCCTTTTGATCTGTGCTACGATGTCTCACTTGAGCCAACAATACACCTCTGATCGCTATACTTCTCAAGTAAACATCGCCTCCACTCCCTATCCTCCTGTCTTGCAAATACTTTGCATTAATCACCCCTGTGTTTGGTATACTTTTTTTAACTGCATACCCTCTCAAGGAAGAGTATGTTGATCCAATTACTTTATTTTGAAACCTACTTTTCCCCTGTATTATGCTTGAAAATAAACTCTTTTGCTGATTTATCATCGCTTTATCGAACCCGATCGCCTTTATAAAACTCATTCTCCTTGATCGTACACACCAGGTTTCTATATTTACTTTATTTCCGCCTCTGATCGCTTTGGTAAACAGATTGATTGTTTATCTACGCGATTCTCTAAAAAAATACCTCTTCGCTTTCTTTTTATTAAATATCTAGATTAAACTCTTTCCTTTTGTGTCTTATATCGATCTATATAATATATTGTTGGCGGAATTTGCATCCAGCTATAATTCTATTTGACAGATCTATAATACGGAAAATATTTTACTTTATGTTGATTCCAAATCAGCTTTATATATCAACAATTTCCGTTTACTCTTGGCTTTTTGTGTATTTTTTTTTCCTAGCTTTAAAAGGCTTATCTAATTTATTCATTTTATATTTGACAATTTGCCTTGATTTTGTTGGCTTGACTAGGTGATGTTGAAACGAAATAAAAATAGAATGTTGATTTCTAAGGTTATTTTACTAACATAAGGAGTTGTTGCGATCAGTTGGCTGTTTCAGCATACCATGTAAACACTCTTACTTTGCCAACTAACCAGCCAACCGTTATTACTATTGCTACGGATTGTAAAGTACTTTATTACTCAATAAAGAAATGAAAAGAAATGGAAGGAAGGAAATGAAAAGAAAGAACAAATAACAAAAGATAAAAGATAAATGTATAAACAGTGTAGCAATATAAGGCTGTCTACTTGTAACAGACCGCCATCGCATTGTATCTAATATTTCCTGGATATCTATATCTATATATGTATATATATATATATATATATCTGAACGCTAAGAATTATAATTGCAAAGAATCAAGTGACGGGTCAACATTCCGCTTGCTTCGATGACTTGGACTACTCTCCAGAGTTAAAGAGCTTTTACTTATCCAACAATGACATTTAGAAACACACTTTTTCTGTTTCGAGAGACACGGCTTAATTACAAATCAACTTTTCTTTTTTTTTTTTTACCATAAATTTATCCGCAAACGTCTGTGACTCTTGGTCTTTTTAATATCAAAGCCTCCTTGCACAGCGAGATCACCTAAACAACTCGATGATACATCATAAAACCACACGTTAACACGTAGCCAAAAGTCAACATCATACCCTTCGGCATTTACTGGCTATGCTATTCACCCAAACAACTGGTTTATTGTCTTATTTAGAGCAAGACTGGTTTATATTCAGTTTACTGCGGCTGCCAAACTAATTCGCAAAAGAATATGAAAGAACTAATAAGATTTAGTTTTCGCATTTAAGCAAGGGAAAGGGGAAAATATATATAAAAAAGACTTATTTTAATAGTAAATCGTTCAACTCTTTCTCCAATTAAATTGGATAAATTCAAATGACAAAAGCAAATTCAACCTATGTTTAACTATAAAATTGCCCAAGGTAAGCAAGCAAAGTCAATGCCAAAATAGGTTTATAGCCAATAGATAATTTAGTTCAAACAAAATAAATAATAATGCAAATTAAAATCAAGCAGCTTCTTTAATTTTAACAAACCCCATAAGTTTAATAAAAATTAAAAAATTAGTATATAACAGACTTGAAATCGCTACTTTGATTCAACATTCCATTCAGGCCTATTGGCTATGATCAATGTGTAGTATCTGTTCTTCTTAGTTTGACCACTAAGACTTGTCCTATGGACAATTAAGTGATCATTTTATTTTTTGAACGGGCTTTGTGAGTTTAAAATCTGCTTGCAGATCTCATATGGAGCACAGGTGCCTCTAGCCTTGCACTTTTATGCTAGGTGGCGCCGAGTGCATCCTTATAAAGCAAAACCCACCCCATTTATTAAAAAAAAATATCAAACATTAACTCTGCAAAGGGATTCTTTCAGAGTTTTTCTTATAAAGTCAAGCTATCTAGTTTGGAATTTATTCTATTCTAAGCTTAAGCTAACTATGGTTTCCAAAAAGGCTTATTGCAAAAGTATCGGCTGCAAGATGGAGCTGGAAGAGTCGTCTTGTTTGAATTCATCCTCGACTTTAATCTGCAAAATTCAGAGACAATGAACAAATTTTCGGGTGATGATTTTTGTTTTGGTAACCGTCTTATTTCCATCTACATTTATTTATTAAGCAATCATCAAAGATGCCGATTCAATGAATAATAAATATCGAGCAACGCGATCAAGCTATGGTTTAACTTATCAAAACGGAGTACTATTTGAAATGTTCTTGCCCCCAATACTAGACGCTTTCAGTGCATTGGCTATATAGTCGGTTAGCTACTGACTGAACTCTGATCCTTTACCAAATATTAGATATTGCCAAACCACACAACCTTTCTTTCGATACTAAAAGTTTTAGACTAAAAAGATGGTGTTCAAAGTCGTAAATGATACTAAGTTTGCAATCAAAAAACCAAATTAAGCAATTAAGCAACCTACCCCACCTCCCAAAAAAAATGTTTGGGGAAGGGAAGATGGTTTATCTTTTCTTTACCTGAAACAAATTCAGATACAGATTAAACTCTTCATTCCAATCAAACGCAATATATTTCGTATGATAAATCAATTCGACTTACTCCACATTAAACTGGCCTTACTTTTTATTTATTGATATCAACCGTCCTTATTATCAACATCTCAAAAGTGATAAACTAAAACATCCAACAAACACTTGAATAAAATAAAATAAAAAAATTAAATAAATTAAAAAAATCTTGAAGCAATTAGTAAAGTGTAGTTTGAAAATAATAAACGAAACTTGAAATACCTTTAAAATGCAATTACGTATTTGTTGGGCTGAAAAACAGAATGGTCAACAGATAACAATGGCTTTGGGCCCAGGCTGTATTGTAAATATTTAAATATGAGTTGTTTGGCTTGAAGCATTACTTTGTTGTCCATGCTACACTGTAGTTTATTGTTTGCTGTATTTTACCAAAAACTGGCGTTGGTGCTGTCAAGAGTCGACTCATAAAACATATTTTCAATTATTCACTTTTTTTTGCTTTGCTAAATATGGCCCAAGTATGGTTTGATAAAAAAAAAGCATTTTTTTTTTGGGTAAAGTACCGAAATGATGGCCTTGTTGGTTTTAGCCACCGTCCAATATTGTCAATAAACATACTCATGACAAAATATTTTGGCTAATCAGTTAATAATCCAGTCAACAATATCTACTAATAGGCTTAACCAAGCACACAACAGATAGATCGAAGCACATTTATTTTTTAATTAACTGCATGTTGTGACAGTATTGCAAAGCCAACGCATAGCCTTGCCCGAGTTTTGCCTTTTAATATCAACCATACTATTGCAGACTGTATTTGACTTTGAACTGAACATATGCCGATTATTGCCTATCATACATTTACCTAAACCAATCTACGTACTAAAACTCGACAGTTAGATGGCATAACCAGGTTATTGAGTTTGATGCGAGATGGAAAATTGGTATGAAGGAAAAATAAGTGATGGCGCTTGCAGAGTAATGGTGGCATTTGGACATACTGGTGCATGTTTTGAATGCCGCTGATTCTACTGCTTGGCAGGATCACAAAAGTTTTATTACTTTTTCGATCTCTTTTATGGGTATTTCACTTTTCGTCAAACTTGTAACCAAACACGTTTAAAGTAGAAAATAAAGTATGAAAACAAAGCTACAAACTAAACCAAACTCATAAAAGTAACGATAATGATGGGGGCTATGTTCAAAAGACTCTACCACTGTGTATAATGAATATACTGTACGTGTACCTCCCATTAGGTGCTTGGGGAATGATACAAGTTTATAATAACTTGAACCAGAGGTTATTTATTGGGCTGGTTGAAAAGCATCGTTACAAATTAGGTATGTTTTCAATTAAAAAGCAGGGTGAATCTAATCAAGTAAAAACTAGTAAGACCCAATTGGCTTTGCTTTATACTTAATAAAGATTTATAAGCACATTGTTTCGAATGACTGTTGTTTAGAATTAATAATATCATTGACAAAATACTGATTGAAACCTAACTGAGCCAATAAGCTCAATAACCTTTGTGCCTTTAATTCAGCTCTTGAACGTTTCTGGATTAAATGAGTTTTGTAAACTCAGATTCGGGGAGGTTTTTTATATCTGCAAAGCTTACAAATTTTTAAATCTAAAGATCCAATAATTTTTTTTGTAAGTGAGAAAAAAGTCAGCTATTTAATTAATTAACTTTTGAAAATTTAACTATTCAATCTAAATTAACGCAAACTAGCTTGCATCTTTGAAAACAATCAAGCAAATATTGCAATTAAAAACAAAAAAGGAAATTTCCAAAGTTAAACCAAACCCTAGTACTAGAGTACAAATGAACGTAACCAACGGCACTTCTGGCTCTAATAACAAAACTATACGAACAAAGCTAATATATAGCTAGACTTTACCTATCCTACTCCTACCGACTATAAAACTTTATTACGCAAGGCGCACATTTTACATTCTTTTATCCCTTCAAGTAGCGAATAGATATTTTTATCGAATCGCGAGAACAGAGTTTTGACTCAACCCTATTAGGTGCCCAGCGCTTTGGATATTTATACGATACAAGATATATCATACGACTCTAGGTTTATACGCTCTTCACATTCTGGTGCCTTGACAGCGCTTGCGAAATATCAGATCTATTTACACAATCTTCGAAATGGGCTTGTTACTAACAGACGACATTAATAGTCCTGCTAGCTACTATTGGGGTGAAAGGTATGATATATACAGATACGATCACTGTTTTCTTCATGTCTATCATTACTGTGTTGCTACTACACCGTTTCTAGTAAATCGGGGCTGAGTTTTTTTTTATGGAGGGCTGAAATTTGAATTCATAACAAGCTTAACCAACTTTTCATAATACTACAATCCGCTTGGCGAGTAGAACTTCAACTCTAGATTGGTGCGAAGTAAGTGTAACTTCTGTAGTAAATGTATTGGCGTAGAAGGGAATGGTGTAGGATGGTGTGCTGAACTTAAAACTATAAATGTTTATTAGGAAAACTACATCGTCACTCGATACCTAGCAGAGTTTTGGAACTCTTTAACAAACCTTGCTATGAGTAAGTTTATACCAGTTTAGCTTATTGATTCAGGCTAATACAAAATCTTTACTATACTATCAAAGTATCATTGCTGCTGCTCTCAACTCTAATGCCTATGCTTGGTAGCGGTATCTGAACTGCGTATCCAACAGCACATTTTCATTGATAATATTGCTAATGTTAATAATCAACAGTTTCTATAGGCGTGTTCTGGGTCTATCAATGTGTTAAAAATAAAATGAATACTAGATGTATATTACTAAGTGTCGGCGCTTTAATAATCGGACTTGGATCGTAAGTTTTTGGTATTGGCAAACATAAGCTATTTCAGTACTAATTGTATACTCAAATGGTCCATGTATACGAATTGCTTTTAACCTTTGAATTACAACTGATCATTAGATTTGCATTCCACGCAACCTTAAAGTACTTCACACAGCTACTCGATGAGCTTCCGATGCTTTACGCTACGAGCATGTGTTTTTATGTTTTGTTGGAGAATAAAGAGTACCTGATATATGGATGGGGGCTGCCAACAGCGATAGTATTGCTAAACACCTTTGTGACTTTGTCTTACATATGGATCCAGAACCCAGTCTTCCACCAGGTTGCATTTGGATCCCTTGTGACGATCAACTTTGTGCTAGCCAATAGACTAATGAGCATGCTTTCAAAAGACTCGGAAGGCAGAAAGTGCTTGAATTGGTTGTTAGTCAGAGCATTTCTTGCCTTTGTTGTCGCGTTTGTAGCATGGAATTTTGACAATATGTACTGCGATTCGCTAAGAAACATACGTATCAGATATGGGTCGCCATGGACCGCATTGCTGCAACTGCACGGGTGGTGGCACATCTTTACAGGCTACTTTGTTCACTGTATGCTCACGTTTCTCATTCTGCTAACTCTTGAGCTTAAGGGGGAGGGCGGGTATGCACTTGCCAAAGGGTTTTTGCACATTCCATATATCAAGTTTAACAAGAATAAGTTTGTATAATTTACTTTTATATTTACTTTTACTTTTACTTTTACTATATCTTCCTAATTCAAATATGTATTTGGTAACACCATTGTTGTAATGTTGCAAAGTCACGTTTTTTTTTTGTTTTTTTTTAAAAAAAAAAGCCAAGACTTGGCGGTTACTCTAATTTACATTGACATTTAATATAAAAAAAATCAAGTCAATACCAAACGATTACAAAACTCAAAAAGAGGAATATTTTGAACACCAGTAGACATTCATGCAAGGCGCTAAAAGGCAGTACCAGATCACATATAAGAAAACATAGTGATGTTATATATGTTATATTTTGGAGTTTCGTTAAAAGTATATTAGGTACAATTGTAAAGAAAAAAAAGCAGAGAAAAAAAGAGCAAAGAGAATAAACAAAGATAGAAAAGCTATATAAATAGAGTTGGTCTAGGAAAAAAATATTAAAATAAGCTAGTGAATGGGTGAACAATGGTATAGAGTGAGAGAAGGAAAGAAAGAAAAGACATCGAAAATAATAAGTTTAAAATAGTGGCAATAGTGTAGACAAATATAAGTAAAAGTGGATAAATAAATCAGTATAATTGATAGCGACTGAGGCCTACTGAAGACTTAGTTTTGGAGGATGTGTGGTTGGGGTACGTTCTGGCTCTGCCTAGCTGGCGTGGTCTATCTGAAGAGCCAAGCGGGTTAGAATAAAAACCATCTTTGATATGCTTGGTCAAAGTAGAAATAGGAGGCAGTGAGACCAAAGTTGTGTTGGAGGATGTTGATAGCTGAGATGCGTTGGAGTAGGACGACAGTTGCGTTGAGATATTGAGGGGCGTCATATCTAGATGATTTGAGCTGTATTCAGAGTAGACGCCTGAATCTTTGGATGAGAATAGGCTGTTTTCGTCAACAAAATAATGATCTGAGGACTGGTCAACGCTGTCTCCTTGATAGAAGTTGATTTTGTTTAATCTTGTATGGTCAAACTCGCGTGTGTAAAGCTTATTTATGGAGTCTGAAGATTCTGTTCCTCTGTAAACTCTTCTTTGTGGCTGCTCCTGCTTCATTTCCCATCTGCTTTCGTACACTGAATCTGTTGATAGTGGCGAATTTCCGCAATCGTTCTGAGTGGATTTGTTTAAAGGCTCAAGGACCTGGTTCACTTCATTTTTAAAGTTTTGAATGTGTTCGCGTGACCTTTTGATCCCAAGCGAATCATGGAAAGTACTGTTCTGGGTTGTTCTAATTTGTGATTCCTGAGAGCAAAGCGAGTACAAGGATCTATTCAGAGACTGGATCCCTGGAAGCTCTATTAAAGCCAAGTTTGTGTTGAACGTTTTAAATCAAATTGCCAAGGAAATCTACAACACAATAAATCAGCTAAATAAGACATGAAAAAAAAATGACTTACCCATGTTTTCAACACTAGATGTTGGGCTGTTGGGCGATTTGGAAGGTTTTTGGTATGTTACACTGTTGTTATATACGGAATGTTGTTCCATCGGACTCTGGTTGTTATAAGGGTGGTGTGAATCGACCTCCATTTCGGTGTAATTATGCGATATTTCCGGGTCTTTTTCAGCTGCCCGATCATCAAAATGTTTCCTCTCATGTTTTTTCAAATCCTGTGGTCGTTTAAACGTTTTTGTGCATGACTAGCAAACATAACAACAATGAAAATAACGTTTACTACAGCGAACCAATACCTACCACCGGTGTTTTTAATAAATCTAGCATATCATTAATCACTATACAAATAACAAGGTACTTACTCTGCAAAAGTAAGGCTTCAGCGGTATATGTACACGAAGGTGGGAAGTAATGTGATCTCTTTTTGTTGTTTTCACACTACAATCCATCCAGTTACAATTTAAACACAAGTTCCCCTGTGCTTTTCGGCCTACATGATCATTCGTCAAATGCGCATATAAAACATCAGGATTGTTTTCAACTTGGAAGCCGCAGTCGCCCCATTTACATTGCAGTATCTGTGGCATCTTTCTGTATGTTTATCGAACGCGTGAGTTTGGTCTTTGTGTTTATAGTGGTTTCTCGCTGCTTTTTGTTGCTTTTTGTTGCTTTTTGTTGCTCTTTGGGATAGTAAACAGCGTTTCTTGGTATGTATACAAACTATTCGATAGTTATATTATCTGTTTGAAACTTAAGTCTACGAATCAAAGCAAATAAAACAAATCTACGTTTAAAGTGCTAATAAAGTATGGTATTTCACCAAGGTACTGAAAATTGTTGATGTATTGGTTTAGAAATCGAGAGTAGCTCGGCTTTTGCTTGATGTCTATTTATTGAAATTGGTATCGACGTTTTGGTGCAGCATGTATAGTGCAGAAAAAGTATTGCGATTAAATATATATAGCTTTTTTGTTTCCTCGTATTTTCAAGTGTTCTACTTTCTATTACTCCCGGTTAGGCTACAAGTACATTCTAAGTTTAAAATTATAAAATAGAAAGGAAGTTAAATGGAAAACTAAATCAGGTGGGCGTGTTGCTAAAAATAAAGTAATAACAACGCTACTATATCTGGTGTTTTTTTGTATATATAGTTGGAGCTCCTAAAACTGAAGGTTAAGGGACGTTTTTGGTTTTTGGGTTTTTTTTTCTTTTAAAAGCTTGAAATTAAAATGTATCGTCTTAATTAATTATGACGGAAATTTGTATTTATGTAACTTTTTTTTCATCTCAATACATACGCTAAAACACAATAGAACTTGTAGGTTATATAGTCTATTGCCGTTGTGATTTTGTTTATCCCAAGTTTAGACTCGTTTCGTTTTGTTTTATGCTTTTGTCGTTTGTTCCTATTACTTTAAAACATTTAATTGTGTTTTTTTTTACTTCCTCATTTTGCTTTTTTTATTATTACATTTCCTTATACATAAAACTTTTTTTTTTTCACACTTGAGCTTTTTGCTTTGTTAAAAATCTTGGTATTTCTTTTAGAACACACATTTAGCTAAACTCCTATAATACTCATATAATAGGTTATTTTGCACCTTTTCGCTTATTAACTTAATTGATAAGTCTTCGGAAATAAAAGGTAGTTCGCTATCAATTTACACTTGAATTACATAATCAAAATCTAAAAAAACTGCATTGATTTAATTTCATAAGTTCAGGATTTACTGCCCAGTTTTGCCAGCTAAAAGCGACGCAACAAAAAGCTGTGTAAACGTTGAAACCATTTTGTGCTTTTTGATAACCTTTTTTTTTTTTTCCAAGGAAGTAGGCTCAAATTTAAGCTTGAATCTAAAATCAAATTGCAAAGTGCAACTAGTAAAAAAAACTTTTCTTTCTTTTGATAAGCATCGTGATTTATCGAGGAACACTATTTACACTTTGCAAACTTCAAATAAGACGATTGGATAAAGTTGGTAATGTTGAAAAATATTTATTGGAACTCTGGTTTGTTCAATACACCTTGAGTTGATGCTGCTGTGAATAGCTCCGTTAGTTGCTTAAGAGTTTATCTAATTACAAGATAGGCTTTTACAATAATGGGAAATAGCCAAGTCGTTTTTACTTTTTTGATGCAACCATAGCTAAGGTCATTCCTTTTCTCTCTTTAGAGCAGCAAAAGCTTGCTTTATTCGCTTTCAATAAAAAAATAAATACCTGCTTTATTTAAATAACTCACACATTTTTATTTACCAAAATTAGTTAATGGATTTAAGGCAAGGAGGTTGAAAAAAAATAAAAAAATAAAGCATAAAGCCAATGCTATCATCCATATTGTATTGGGCAAGAAGAGGCCTTGAAATTAAAACGGTGCTGCTATTTACACTTAGTTTTTACAATTAAACAATTAACCCAAAAAAACTTGGCATTCATTAATCAATAGAGGGAAGAAAAAAAAATCAAAATACATGCCTCCTATATAAAACATCAATGTTTTATTGGCTACATATCACTGACTTTTGATGGGTGTCAAATACCCATTTTATTTAAAAGGGCATTTCTAAAACAAACATTACATCGGCATTGGGTACTAAGGTTTATCACCAAGCCTTTTGATTATAGTTTTACTACAATTGTAGGCCTATTATGCTTTAGTCAGCAGTTTTTTTTCTTTTTTAGAGCTTATCCCAACTAACTTGAGTTCTACACCTTCTACATTATTACTATTTTCCAAAACAAGTTACTGGAAATCAATGCATCCTCGATACAACCGCATTATTCCTCGGTTTGTGCAGCTTTGATTGAACTGGGTTGCGTTATATTAAACTGCGCTGTGTTGTATATTATTGGCATCGCTGGATAAATCAGCGTGGGACTGGCAATTTTTTGTTGTTATTAACTATACCCTACCAAGGACTACTATAGCGTGGGATACACTATGTCCTTTAAAAAAAAAAGGAGAAAATAAAATAAAGCTTAAGCTGTCAACTGCGTTGTGGAAAGTAACCCCTACACATCACAACTTATATAATGGCGCTTTTTGAAATTAGGTTGATTTTATCTTACCAGCAAACTAGTACCCCACCAATTAGCTTGATACGAATTTGCCATTGTTAAGATCAAACGGCAACCAACTAAAGCTGATTCAAGTAAATTAAAATTAATTAAGTTTAATCGATTTTACTGACAAGTTTAACAGTCATCATATTAATATTAATGAAATATTATTAATCAGGAGGCAGAGTCTTCTAATTGTAATATTTTCGTCCATCACTTAAAAGACGCCTTTATCCAGATAAAAAAGTAGCTGGCGAATCATAGTTAAAACTCCTATATTCAATAGTGTACTCGGCTATTAATTGAAAGTCAAAGCAACCTTGGAAAAAAAAGAAGTAAACGCTTTTGGAAAACGAGCAATTACTATAGTAATTGCAGTCCAAAAAACTCTGCCATTCTTTTCATCTCCCAACTGTACTCTGCTGCAACCAAATCAGCCTCAATCACTATAAACATAGCAGTTTACCACGCTTGGGTCTTTATTGGGTAATATGACAAAAAAAGACAATGGTGAGCACGAAAGCATAAACTTCAGCTCCCCAACACTTTTTTTTAGTTTCTAGCAATACCCTGCCCTTGGTACATTATGAACCTATTTAAAAGAACTTGACGTTCCAGTGAATAAGCGGAAATAAATCCCGCTGTTTATAAGGAATATAGATTGAATAGGAGAAGGAGGGGCTTTTCTTTAAAAAAAACAAAAACATTAAAACATCACGAGTATAACCAAGTACACTAAACATTACGCAGATTCAAAACAAGGAAAAACAAAACGTCGCAAAAACAAAGCAAAGAATATCGACACATTTCCAAAACCTCACAAAATAGATTTACTAAAACGAATGCTTTCTTGGCCGATTTGCAATATGCTATTGTTATACCCCAGCTTGCCAACATACTACAGATTGGATTTTAGTTCAAAAGTATCAAAAAATATACCCGGTTAGATACATTTATAAGTATAGGTAACCAATACCTTATGCCAAGTTTAGCACAAGTCAATTAAAGCCCGCTTTATTATTGGTATAATGACATTGTGCCAAGGAAGACTGGATGCAAACATTTAATGGCCGTAGGTCAGTGGAAATATACGATTTAGGTAGGAACTGAATAGATATGCGCTAGTATATACCAATCAGATCAGTCGTAGGAACTTCAAAGCCGCTAAATGAAAAGACGTGACTTTAAAGACACTTCAGCTGTAACTGTTTTCTTATTAGTCGCACTTTTTCAAAAATAAAAATAAAATACAAAGATGCTAAATAACTAAATAGATATTGCTACTACTTTAATATATCTAAATGATTTCAGCTCATTAACTTTGAACAACTTTCCAAGTAAACGAGAAAAATCACGAGCCTGGGTTTCTTTCGCCATTTCAGTTTATTTACCCGAAACGCTAAAATTTGTTGATTTGGTTCTTAAACAAGGCTGGGTGGACTCATAAAGTGACAAAAGAGTACAATTTAAACCACGTAGAACATTGCGTCATCACTATTTAAAATTTCAAACAAATGGAAACTACGTTTGTGGAAATAATGCTAAAAAAAAAAAAGCTGAAACATGATTGTGTTGGCAATAACTAACTGAGTGTTCAGCATTGTTGAAATTGATATGATCAATTAAACTACCGCAAAAATTGTGATTAGTAATCAAACCAAAATTATACTTTTGGTTTGGCATTCAAAAAGATAAGGAATTAGACTTGGTGCCTTTTTGCCTTTTCTTACTTTCACCTGCTTTTTCTTGCTCTTTTGTGGCTTGAATACCAAACCCCAATTTGAGAATAGTTTCTATTATTACAGCCTTCGAGTTTTGAATTCGAGTTTTGAGTGCGGGTTTTGGCTGTTACCACTACAAGTTTTATTAAAGTAGATTGATGTTGACAAACTACCTATAAAGCAATTGTTTTTCTTTTTTTTATACAATTGTTTTTCTTTTGTCAATTTTTTAATATTTTGGGCCTCAAATTTAAAGCTGAATCGTAACACAGTCTTGGGCCTCTAAACACAGCGGCTATTGGTTTGTTCCCAAAGCCAGTCCCATATTTAAAAGTTTGCCATTGCTCAATTAGAATTTAAAAAAAATCGCTATTACAAAATTGTCGTCTTTTTATATAAATTGCAATTTTACTTCTTCCTCCAATCGAAGTTTAACATCAGCTGAAATTTATTTCACGTTAAATGCTTTTTAGATTGTAAAGAAGAAACAGACGACAAGTCAATATAACTTTTTTTTTTCCTTGAAAAAAAAAGCAAGTGTTTGAAAAAGTCGTATTTTACTTACTGCCAGCCTAGTTCGTATTACTAGTTAAGGCTCAGGTTGAGGCGGGTAATAAAAGCTTGAGATAGACTTGCAGCAAAAAAATAATAATCTTGAAATAGAAACGTAGAAGCGGAACAAGAAAGCTCGCCTAATTTGTATTGAGTTTGCACTGAGTAATAATACTGAGAATATAATTCCAAAACTAGTTAATTTAGCCATCAAGTCTGTTTTTGCTCATATGAAAGTATGTATTTTGTGATGGTAATAGATTCAGTTTCAAAATCTTCCATTTCATCCAAATTGTGTCATGTTATAGTTATAAAGTGTAGTTAGTGGCCAATGAGTACTCAATTATTTGTGAAATAGTGTGTTGGAGTTTTAAGAGCTGAAGTATTCAAGTTACGAATCTGGTATACTTACTTGATTTGGCTTGAGGTAAAAAGACCATTAAAATATAAACTTCCCCAATCTCCGTGTTGCTTTATAAGCGGCTGGTGACTAAGCCAAGTGAACTAAACAAACTAGATGTTGGTGGATATTTAGATCAATATTTCCTATGCTCGACTCAAACTAGCCGCATTTCTTGAAATATAGTTTACTGACATCCACTCAAAATTTCAACGTGGGACTTGATTGTACTTTCCCAGTTTTGGCTCACAGCGTAGCAATATGGCCTTTTTTATACCCAATAACAACGAATAAATGAGTAACAATGAACCAGATAAAAACATGCTTTCAAATCAAAGCTAGAGACAACAGGATAAAAAATAACGAAATAAAAAACACCAATTCAATATTAATAATAACAATAAAATCGAAGAACGGGCTTTTCAGGTTTAATTGTTACCCATGGCCGTTTTAAAGTAGTACAAAGCTGAACTATTGACAGATTAATGGAATGTTTGGGGGGGGGGGGGGGGGGGTNGGGGGGGGGGGGGGGGGGGGTTAATATGAGTTGGTAGTTTTGTGTTTAGCATTATCTTTGGGATAATAACAAAGAACAAAAAATAAGATCCATGGTTATGTATGGCGAAGAGACGGACCCCCTCCCAACATCATAAATTGTAAGGTTGTAAGCGTGAACATTGTATATTTGCAATGTAAATAAACATGAGATTGTAAAGCAAAAGCACAAGTTGTGAAATATGTTCAAGCCAAAAAAAATATACAAAGTTCACGCCAACAGCAAAATAACCTTTCGATGCCATTGAGAATCTATTGGTAGATTAAAAAAATGCCAATGATTTGAATTAGATCGATTTGGCCAATGGCAATGACAATGGGAAACACCGGGTAAATTATAGCCAAGAAAGCATGTAATTGAAGGAGGAAGGATAAAAAAAGAGAGCTAAGGAGGCCGTTTGAGTATGCATTAGATTATAGTATTAGTTAATTTTTATTTGCGGGTTTATTATTAGAGAAAGTTAAATGAAATAAGGTAATTAAAATGAACAATAAGTGAAAAAAATAGGAATGAAAAAAAAAAATAGAAAGTAAGGGATAGGATGAAACTAGCCATCAAGAAGAAAATAGAGACAAACGTAGTATAGGGTTAGGTAACATTAAGAAAAAAAATAATGAAAAACGATGATAAAGCGTAACTAAGCAAAAAGTAAAGTAAAAAACCCATAATTGAAGGCCTATGCAGGGTAGCGTACTGAAATACAAGACTCGCAGCAAGGGTTGCCATTGCCCAAATCACCAAAAGGCATTTTGGGAGTGATGATCCTGCGGCAGTCAACGCAAGTAAAGCATTTGGGGTGAAATGCAAACTCGTCGTGGTGGACAAAAACACCACCGATTGGGTTTGAGCATTTGGCACAAGTGGAGCCGCTTTTGTCATTGTTGTTGGGATTGGTGGCAGAGCTGGAGTTATTTGGGGAGATATAGTCGCCAGCAGAAACAGTGGAGTCAAAGCCATCCGAGTCAGATTTTTCAATGTGGTCAGGGAAGTGTGTGGATTTGGACGACACGGTGTTGTTGATACTTTTGTTTGTGTTTGCAGCAATTATTAGAGGGACGCAGTGGTGGTGATACTCCAAGCCCTCATAGCTCACATAAGAACCTTCGTCGAATCGTTCTTTGCAGCCTGAACAAGTAAAGCAGTCGGGGTGGTAGTTTTTCCCAGTAGACAAGTGGAACCTTGGGCCGCCAATAAGGTTGTTACATTGATCGCAGCATACAGAATCCTCCACTGCATCCTCATGAGCATCGCCATCGTCGTCAACCGAGTAGTCGGACTCGATTTCAACTGTATTTTCAAATATTTCTGGCTGGCTAGAGTTGCAGGATTTGGTAGCTGGATCAATGTTGATGGACGCTTCGCTTGCGGAGCCTGAGGCAGTAACTCTACTATGCGACTTTCTGCGACTAACGGTGGTAACACGTCTTAGCAGTGAGCCCTTGGGACGTTTTTGGGGAATTGGTTTGTTATTTATGGGGACCGACTCAATTGAGACCTGCGGAGGGCTGATTGGTACACAATTGGGGTGATACTCGGCACCATTTTCAACAACATAGACACCATCTTCAATCCTGTTTTTGCATTGGATGCAAACAAAGCACTCGGGGTGTAACTGGGTCCCATCATATAAATCAAACCAACTGTCCTGGATTTTCAAATTGCACCTTACACAATGGTCGGGCTGTGGTGGTAGTGGCGGCAATGATGTAAATGACCCAATCGAGCTGGCTAAGTCATGTCTTTCTCTTTCGGAAGCCAGTGGCCTATCAGTCTTTTTCTTCCTTGGCTTTTTGGACGTGGACGTGGGCGTGGAGCTTTTATTTTCTGTGGTTGCGGGCTTTGTCTCAGATTGTGGAAGCTTGAAGTCGTAGCTTTGGGGAATTTGGGCTCTTGATTTTCTGTATGGATTTGTCTTGCCATCAGTAGTTGGTGGTTGAGTTGGCCTTTTCTCTACGATTTTGTCAAGCTTGATTTCAAGAGCCTTTGGATCAATGTCGTTTTTAGCACAACTCTGGCTGGTTTTTGAGCTTGAGATTGAGATTAAGCTTGAATTTAGATGCTGTGTTTTGGAGAAGGATGGCGAGTATGAGACATTGTTATTGATGTTTGTCCTGGGTTTGTAGTGTTTGTTGTGGTTTGATGGGTCGATGGTGGGTGGGGAAGGGTTGTTGATTGAGGAGATGGATGTGTTTAAATTTTGTATTATGGACTTTGGTGATGGGAAGGGCGATGTGTCGTGGTTAAAAAGTATGGCAGGAGATTTTGTAGGGCTGGTGTTAGTAATGATGATTTTTGTTCTCCTAGGTGACGGTTTGGCTTTAAGCATTTTCACTAATCCAAGATCGATGCTTTCACCTTTGGGGTCAAGAGTTGACTTTGACTTGTAGCTAGATTTTTTAGAGGGTTTGGGGGTGAGTTTAGAAGAGTGCTTGCTTTGTGAGTTAGATGAATACCCTTTGCCTGCTTTTGCTGAAATATTATCCTCAGTACTGGAACTTGGCGAAAAGTTTATGGACTTTAGGCTCTTGTTGGACTCGGTAATGGACTTGGATAGCGACTTGAACCCAATGCTAGACGAGTTGGAGATTGAGTTGTAACGTGGAGTTGGCGATAACAATAAGCTTTTGAGCCCTGACCCCATTCCGTCAATCGATCTTGAACCAGACAAAAGACTATCATTAAAAAACTTTGATGTAATTGATCCATTAATAAATTTGTTGGAGTTGATCGAGTCTGACCTGCTTGGGGGTTTTATTGGACCACCATTGATGCTCCCACTGATGCTCCCATTGATGCTTGACCCATGCACTGACGAGATTGAGGTGGATAGCTCATAGAACGACTGCGATGTTCTCAACCGCCTTCGGTTTCGCTGTAAAAGAGATTTGGTGTTTTCGCCATTATTTGGGTTTGATTGCGAGTGCAATGAGCCGTTTGAGCTGTCTGCACTAAACGTGTTTAAATCGCTAAACAACATTCCTCTCTTTCTGAACAAAGAGCTAGATGCTGAATTTAAACTCGAGTTGGAAACCGATTTTGGACACAGATCCACAATTGAATTTGATTTTGGCGACCTTAAACTTAGACTTAGACTTGGGCTTAATCCTTTCTCGCACCCAACCACCTTGTTCTCATCGGCCCTCAGCAGTGCAGAACTATTCGATATTGGCAACGTGCTACTGCTAATCGCAAGCTGGTTTCTGAAAACCATAACATCGTTGCTACTAAACTGCAAACTCTGGACATCATCCTGCACCTCTCCAACAGCACTCTTGCTGTTCTCCTTTGACACTGTAGTAAGTAAACTCGTTTTATCAGAAACACTTTTGTCCATTTGTAGTACTTCCTCGTGCCCAACATTTGCTGCTTCAAGCTTAGTACTTGATACCAAGCTGTTCTCTTCTGAAATCAGCTTTAACTTTTGCAAATTAATCGAGCTTTCGCTTCCATATTCTGTGGAATCATCAGAGTCAACGTCTCCAACCACTTCACGCAACTCTTTTTCCACCTTTTCATCCATTTCCTCACTTTCATCCATTTCCTTACTTTCCTCCATTTCCTCCTTTTCTTCAATTTCCTCACCTTCCACCATTTCCTCCTTTTTTTCAATTTCCACTTCTTTTATATTTTGAGCGTTTACTACCAGCTTTACCGAGTCGACTGACTGGATAGGGCTGGTAAGTTTGTTTCCTCTATGATCATGGATCGATGAGATTGACAAATTGTTGGTTGATGATGAACTGGATCCACTTGCTCCCAGTTTTATCAAGTCATTTTGTAGATTCGATATGGCCTGTTTCTTGTCATCCATGTCTAAATTCAGCCCAGATCTGCTGTTAAACACAGATAATGACCTTGGAGAACCACTGTTTGCTAATCCGCCTTCTGAAATCATTGATTTGTTGCTCACCACACTTTTTACAGGCTTTGCACCCATTAAAATACTGTTCTTAAACTTGTTGTATCTAGACTCGGCTCTCTCCGAGTCAGTGGACTCAACTGCCTTCCTGTCAAGCTTTTCTTGCACTAATTCCAGCTCCTTAACATCGTCAACTTTGTTTGGCATGTGTCGCACGCAGTACACTTTGTCTCCAAGCCCATTAACCTCGCCCCCAACTATCAACGCTCCACAGCTACCACACTTCATACACAGTCTATGCCACACATTTCCTAGCACGCTAGTCCATGGCCTCCCGTGAGTAAGCACCATCTTCTTACATCCACAACAGGTCCCTTTTGTGTACTCTTTGCTGTAACAATTATGACAGAACACCACTCCTGGTCGGCTAGCAAACTGCTTCTGCTCCTCAAACCTCAGCTCCTTTGTGCATTCCGTACACTCTTTGGTTTTTGCCAACAGTTCTATCTGCAAGGACATACTATTTGTGTTTTTGGCAACACTGCCCTTCAAATGGCCTAACGGATGCATCCTACCCTGCTCAGCTTTCTTCTTCTCATCCACTCCCTTCTCTACACTCACATCCTCTCTCTGCAAATCCTCTTTATCCTGCACCTTCTCTTCCTGTCTGCTTGGCTGGTGTCGCACCTCAAAAGCATCCTCTCTGTTCTTGATTGTTGGCGAGTAAAGTCTCACTGGTACCGGACTTGCTACTTTGCTCTGGTAACTGTATCTATTTGCAGATGGTGAAGCATCCAAACCACCCCTCATACCAGCCCCAGTTTGATCGCTGTTGGCAAAACCTGCATTCACCAATCCAATCTCTGCACCATTGGTTTTACTAATGTGATTGTATCCTGGTGCCAAACTCAAATTGGACTCTGTTTCTGCTCTCTTGCGCGCTGAAAGTCTACCAACAATATACTTGACATCATCGTCTACGCTTTCTTGAACAGGTGTTTTGACCTCTTGTCTTTGCTTTGTAGGCGTGTATGCCCCAAATCTTGGTGCTACAGGTGAGCTACACCCACCATTCACTTTTGTGTGTGTAGGCGAATCTCTCCCGCCATCATATCTCCCTGCCCCCACACTTAATTTATTACCGCCAGCTATATCCAAAGGCGATAATGCCCCCTTACCGCTGCTTTGTTTAGCCCCAGCACCCGTATATTCGCTGCCCCCAACTACGCTTATCCCTTCAACGCCACCAGATTTAGGACTGCCTAGCGGCTCGTGAATCCCTTTGATTCGCTCCATCATATCTGCAAAGCTTTCTGTTCGGTTCTCCTTTCTGCTTGGTGGTCTAAAGTTCTCAATAGACGGTTGGCCCAAGAGACTTTTGAATCCGTTCGTATTGCTCATGGGTGAGCTTGGCCTAGACCCGCCATTAAACGAGTCACCAAACGACCTGTTTGACATCCTAGACACACAGCCTGGCTCATTTAGCCCTAGCGGCGACTGTGAAACTGTCCCAAAAATATCCTGTGTAATGCTGCTGAAATTCATCCTTTTCTCATTCAACAAATCCGAAGAGCTCATGTACATTTGTTTGGGCGATCCTGGCGTGTTTTGCATGCTCATTTTTCCATTTGGCAACGCCTGTGAAAACAGGTTTGGGCTTTTCAAAATGTTTGATAACTCTGCTATACTCCTTGGTGACTGTGGAACATTTGCTGGCTTTGTGAATGGCGAAACCACCTTTCTGTTATAGAAACCGTTTGAGCTCTCCTTTTGTGGTGTCAAGAACCGGTTGAAATCGCGTGACCCGCTCAACATTTCTGTACTGCTGTTGGTCCTGTCATACACAAAGCTTCTTCTTCGCATACTGTGGTCCGGACGTGCCTCTTCTGTTGGTGTTGGAATTGGACTTACTGGCTGCTCTCCATTCAACCGTCTCTCCATATATCCTGTAAGCCACGGGTCTCTCTTTTCTGGAACAAAGGCACTTGATGACACTGTAGACTCAACCGGTCTTCCTCCACATTTGGAACACCTGTCACCACGTGCTATACTTCCACAACTTCTGCAAAACATGATAACCTGGGTATTACCTGTACTTTTTTTCTTTTCAGTCCAACTAGACTCGATATAGCTGTATACTTGTCTTGTCTAATCTCTTTTGCTTATTCCACCTCCCTTGATATTGCCACTGAATCTAGCTCGATTCTCTCTCTCTCTCTCTCTTTTCCCTACAGTCGTGTTAAACTACGGTTGGGGTTTTAAAATTGATTCCTTTATAACTCTGAAAACAAAAAGTTGGTGTACGCCACTATACTATACGACTAGAACTACTGTTATATATATATTGTGTGTTATAAGTTGTTATTCGTGTTTATAAACGCGTGTATGCGTGTACTGCTGCTATACCACTTGTGATGGCCGGTGTTGTTGCTATTCAGCCTATTTGCCCCTCCTTTTGGTGCTCTTATTTTGATATTTCTTCTTCTTGCCTCTATTTAGTTTAAAAACTGTATAATTTTATAATGTAATCTTGTAACTATTGCTGTTAGTGAATATGCGTTAGGTAGGAAAATGCGTTAAGTAGTGGAAAAAAGGGAATAATCTATCTCCGATACCAAACCAGGTCTGGTTAAATCAATTTAACAACGTTTGCTGAATTAGAAAAAAAAAGTATTTAATAGTATTTAAAAGCAAAGAATAGCTTTGACTTTTCCAAATGTTTTTAAGAGTAAAAGTTGGCTAAGAAAGAAAAAAAAAGTTATAAAGCTTATTAATAGTCAAGATAATGTTTGAATCGACTTGCAAAAAGAACTAATTTTAGTTCATTTTTCTTTTGCTTTTTTTTTTCTTGCTTGTTTGATTTTTTTGAAACAAGCTCAAAATTGATTGAAAATATATTTCATTCTTGGAATATCCAAAATGAGTTTTAATAAAAGAAAAGTATATACGAAATAGATTCAGCAAATTCTGGTTTTATTTAAATGTTTCTTACTTTTGCCAAAAGCTGTAATCACAGTGATAAAAACTCGAAATGCTTTAAATCCATTGAATTTGCAACACAATACAACCATACTATTTGTAATGTCGTGTTTTATCAATGTGAATTGTTGAAATACACGCTGATTAATTTACCTTGATAAACTTTTTATTTCTCTTTTGCTATTACCTTCACAAATTGGTAAACAAAACAAGCTTATTTGTTTATTTTATATCACTATAGCAATTCGTATTTATCATTCAACCTCATTTTGGCCCAAATTGGCTTCAATCTAATTAGTTGCGAGTTTTACATTATTTAACTTGGTTAATAAACCAACTAGAATAATAAGCAAAAAAAATCTAAATTCAGTAATAAAAAAGTCAAAAAAAATCTAAACCACCAACTCGTGTACTTTTTTTGCTACAACATTTGCTTTTGCCATATCAACTGGTACCGTTAAAATGTATGGCTCTCTCGCCAGCCTTAATGCTGCTGCGGTCTAACCACCACCAACTCTGTTTCTCTTGTACAAGCCGGTTTACCAAGCACCGTTATATTCTTGTCAGCACTAGTCAGCACTTGCCAGCACTTGCCAGAACAAGCGCTGCCTATATGGTCACACTTTTACATTGTGTGTTCTTTCTAAAAGTGCATATTCTGCTTTAGTAGCCTTTTTTTTTTTTTACTGCTGGGCTATTCACGTCTTTTCATTTCGATTTGCAATTTACTAATCACTCTTGCTCTAATACGAAAACATTTTTTGTTCGTTTAACAAACTCTAGGTAATATTGTTATAAACACTGTTGACTATCCAGCTCTTGCTTTGTGATTTGCTTTCTTTGTTTTTTTATCTTGACTTTCACCTGAAAACTTCTCGCTTATTTCTCTTGGACGAATATACAGTATGTGCATGCACTAATAAATATATCTTTAAAAATAAACAAACTGTAAATCATGCAAATTCTCCCTAACAATTGGAATGCTGATTAATTATCACGTACTATTTCCTCATTTCCGGCTCATTATTGTCCTTACTTTCACATCACTCTCCTCTCCTCCCCTTCCCACAAACACATACATATAGTACCTTTTTTGGTTGACTTAACTTATACTGTCTATTCTGCTACAACTAGTCAACTAAAGTCGCAGGCTCTATCATATTCCTTTTGATTCTTTTATAACAAAAAGAAATACCATTTTCTACTAAGCATACTTACCGACCCAACTGCCAAAATCTTATACCTACCAACACACCTTATGTTTCTGTTAACATCACAGATATCCCTTTTAGGTAAAGCATAATCCTGTAATGTTTTGTCTTTGAGTTTAGCAGTATTACAAACCCACCCAAGTAAAATAATACGTAGCTTGAGTGGTGCGTTGGGTAAAGCCACCCGAGACAAACCGCGCATTATAGCATTACAGCATTAAGGCGTTATAAGCTTATTGATTAGTGATTGCCATTTAGTTGTTTGATTCCCTTAAAGTAAATCTGTGAAAATAGTATTACAAATTATTGTTTCTTGTTTTGGGTTTAATTAACCTGCATTTATCTATGTTGCTATCTATTGTCCTCTGGTTTGACTAAAACATTATTTTCTTTGAAAATATCTGGCACTGTTATTGCTTTTCTCATTACTCTGCATCCACCAATACAAATCATTAAACTCTTCTACTTTTAGTAAACTCTTGTTTGTTACATTAGTCCAAATACATTAGCTATAAAATGTACAAGCAATAAATTCCAAATTCCGAGGTGCAAGATAATGCGAAAGCTGCTCGAGAAATACATGAATAGCCTCCAATAATCTACCAAATCAATCCAAAAAAGTGAAAATAAAAGCTTATATTTCACCGAATTGTCGCTTTTTATTTTTAAAGCCAACCTTCGAATTTTTAAAACGCCAAAGTAACGTGTAGCGAAATTTTAATAAACAGATTTTCCATCTGTTTACTTTTTACCTTTTACCCGCCAATATTTTTCGTCAAATTGGTTCATTTAGTTTTGCTGATTTTGTAAAGTGAAAAGGTGTTGATTAAATGACGCGTTTTTCCATTATTTATTACAAATTACGATGAATAAAATGCTGATTAAATACAAGCAAACCGTCAACACCTATTTATTCTGTTTGGCTTGGGAGTGCAAAATTGAATACAAACCAAGCTATAATTTCACCATTACTTTACCCAAACTACATTTAGCTACAAACGCGAGTGTTATGATATAGCTATACTTCCCTTTCTGTCAACACACTTCTGGATTTGAATATGACAAAGGTTACGTTTGATCCCAATACTCGCCTGTTGGTTGGGCACTTCAAGTCTAGTTTTAAGCTGTCAAATCTGATTTTACTAATCTGCGTACAAATTAAAGTATTGCACCTTTAATATCATAATTGGCCAACAACGGGTTTTGGCCAGTGTTATTCGCGTCTTTAACGGCATTTAATACATGAAAACATCACACCATTTGTAACCCGTTCAACACGTATTTATATTGTGTTACAGCGCGAACGCGCTAGCTATGCTAATCAAAGCAATCGTAAATTTAAAACCCATTTGTGTTTGAAATAAAAAAATCGTAAACCCTCTTGACCTATTTAGCAATCTCGTGATTAACTTGCCTACTAAATATTTTTTTATTGCAAGTTTCATCATAAATTTTTTTTTTTTAAAATAATGTTGGCTGCAAAAATGACCAAACAACTTTACCTAGTATTGTGAATAAAGTTATCACTCTGAAGCATTAAATTCTTGGGTCAAAAAAATAACAGGTTCTCACTTGGCAAAAAAAAAAAGCATTCCTCTGCTAAAACCAGCACACTACCATTTTACCAACTTTGAGTATCTATTCCATTCGTCTTTATAATGCCTCCTTGTAATTATACTTTACATTTTAGAATGGTACTAAACTACGGTGTAGCTTCGACACCTTGATGCTTGAGAACATTCCCATGGCCTTATTGCGGAATTTAGCAATACATTTTAGCAATACATTTTAGCAACAAAAAAATTATTTCTTTCAACCGAACTGAAGGTGTGATATGGTGTGCTAACTTGCGTAACCAAAGTATAACTATACCAATTATCCAGCCATATGTAGTATAAACATATAGGTGGTAGAATTTCTACAACCGTCTAAACAAAACCTGTGTAAAGGAATTTAAAGTAGATTTTCTACTAACATTATTGTTCTGGATATGCAAATTTTTTTTCATTTTACTTATTGTTAAAGACCAAGTTAGTTTATGTTTTAACAATAATGCACATTATTGTGTCTTAACAATCAAGGCGAAATACAATTTAGTTTGAACTTCCGATGGCCCAAAGTACAACTAGAAATTCCAACAAGATATCCCTTTTTTAACTCTATGTAGCACTCACCTAACATTTACACCAAGGACATTGCCTAAAACCCTGCATGCAACTTTTAAAGTGACATGCTTTGGTTCATTTAACAGTAATTCAGCTGAGGTTTGTTTTGGTAAGGAAATAGCTAAAAGTTTTAAAACACATTTCACATTAATATTTGAAGATATATACCAATACCACAATCTCTGAGCAAACTGTAAATACCACTTGTTAATAAAAGTTGACCAGGTTAGCTTTAGTGTGTAAGATGTTTTTCTTTTCTTCTTGGCATTAAAAAGTATGTCCTGATATATATTATATGAATGAAATTAATCACCTCACTCACAGAAAATGTAAACTAGACTTAAAAGTTAGTTAATCTTTAATTTGGGTTGGTGATGCTTTTTGGGAAAAATCTTTTTTGGCTTTAAAAATCCATAAAAAGTAATTCCATCGTTTTAGGGATTTGATGGTTGGTGAGGCCCATGTTTCGCTTTACTTGGCGTAGAGTGCTAAAAACTCGCCAGCAATTATAAATATCCTGCTTTACAAATTATCTTTACAGTTTCTCGCCAATAAACTGACGGAGTAAATGGATTTGAATGATTTAGTGCACCAATAATGCACCGATTTTCTGTACAACGTGACCAGTTTATCATAAAGCGAAATAAAACGTCTTATAAATTCAACAAATATCAGGCCCGTTAGACAGATTAATTCATTAGCCAGATTAATTTGACACCACTTTGTGGTTGATGCCCACAAAGCTTGCAATAATGTCAACACCTTATATTAACAATGTTTTAATGGAAAAAAACGAGACGATGTAAATAAAATAGGCTACCAGCAAATGCATAATAATCACACCCAAAAGGTTTAAAGGCATTAACGTTGAATTTTGGATTAAGATTAAAATGATCACTTTGATATTTCAAAACAACAGAGGTAGAGAAAAAATTTTGCTCTGAAAACGGGATAGTCAAGAATCCACACAACAGCGCCCTTTTATTTTTTTGAGAGGGGTTTATAAGGTTTTTGTGCTGTTGAAGCATAGCTCTGGGCTAAAGCAAGTCTTGAACACTTTAAAAGATAGTTTTTATTGTGGAAAACGTCAAAAACTAAATTGTATTAAGATCCAGCTCTGTAAATATGCCCAAAGATGTGCCACACAGCAAGGCGGTTTTCTTCTGTAGATTGGCAAAACCAAGCACCGTCTTCTGCGAATTGAAAAGACCAGATGTAAAAACGAGTTTGTAGTATTTTGCGCATAAATATGTAGTCAGGCTAATGAAAAGCCCATTAGCTTTAAAAGGTGAATTTGGTTGTGCTTTAAATCGCACCAATTACGGTGGATGTAGGCGTCCTCCAGGAGACGAATAGAAATTATCACGGCACACTCTTAGATTAAGGCCAAGTTCCAGAATTGAGAGAGATAATTTTACAATTATTTGTAATAGGTATAGTCGTTAGTTACGAGAAATAGCCTAAAACAAAAAAGTAATAGTAAAAATAGTCCGTTTTAAAGACTTTTCCCACTTTTAAATACAACGTTTGCCTAGCAAATAAAGCTCTGTGTTTTCTTGTTCGGGACTACTTTATTTTAATATTTAAATCAAGCTTTATAAAACGATAACTAGAGTTAGCTTTAGAATACCCTTGTATCCTTACAAACATTTCACATTTAATTCAAACACAAAGAAAAATATCTATTAAACTATATACTTTAACTTTAAATACATTTTACAAAATAACAATCTGGTAACTAAACGAGATGAATTCAGAAAGAAATAATTCGATTGACACAGTTAATGCAGCTGGAGCGACATCAAAGCCTATTCAGATCAAATTAGTATTGCTTGGTAACAAAATTACACCTGATTCTGCTTTAAAATATTATTTTATATGTATTTTTTTACGGCCCCTCACTTGCTTTCACATGTCTTCACAGCATTTACAAATTTTGAATTTTGTTGACTTTATTCAAACGGTTTGCATTGTAACTCTAATAGGCGAAGCAGCTGTGGGGAAATCTAGCTTAGTTTTAAGATTTGTAAACGATGAATTTCAAGAAAACAAGGAACCGACGATTGGAGGTAAGCCGTGCTTATTTGACGTTCGAAGGCAGTATGAAATGGATTAACAGGTCAAGTTTGAATTTATGTTGTAAAACACTAAAAGAGTATGTTTTTGAATTTTAAAATAATCGCGAATAGCCGCATTTTTAACACAAATTTGCCAAGCCGATGACAAGACAGTTAAATATGAGATTTGGGATACAGCTGGTCAAGAAAGATTTCATTCATTAGCCCCAATGTATTATAGAAATGCACAGGCTGCCATAGTTGTGTACGACATAACCCGAAGCGTAAGTTTATTGGGCTAACCAGGGCTGAATAGTCCACATGGTGTATTCCATACTTTCAGTATATTTTTGGCTTTACAGCTGGGGTTTAATTAATGTTTTGTATTATTAAAATGTTTTAGTCGAGCTTGGACAAAGCAAAGTCATGGGTTAAAGAGCTTCAGAGACAAGCAAGCCCAAATATAGTCATTGCGTTTGTCGGAAACAAACTGGACTTGGCTGATAGGCCCGACAGCACACATGGAGACGGGTTAGAAGGCTCAGCTGATAGTGACCAAGAAAACGAGGACCAAGGCTCCCATCATGGTCGCGAAATTTCTACAGAGGAGGTTGCAGCATACGCACGTGAAGCCGGTTTGCTGTTTTTTGAAACAAGCGCCAAAGACAATACCAACGTCTCAGATACATTCACTAGCATAGGTAGGCTTTATTCAAGCTTTTGCAAAATATAAAATATAATAGCCTACTTGGTGCGGGTATAAAATGCTATAATTAATTGCCATAAGGACTTGCTGTAAAAGTTTACTGTAAAAAATTGATATAACGTAATGCCAATATTATTTTTGGTGGGTATTTTTAGCCAAGAGTTTGCCACTTGACTCTATTCTTGCCAACATGCATACAATGCGAGGAAATCAGCTCAATTCGGGAACAGTAAATGTTAGTAGACTAAGCGAAGCAGGGTTCGGATTTAGAAGCCAAAATGATGGCAATGGTGACAGTTCAAACAACTGCGCTTGTTAGTTCTGCGTCTGTACTCTGTGCAACTCAAATATTTATAACCAACAGCTGATAACCAACAAAGACATTTACTTTTATTTCATGTTTAATATACGCGTTTACTATACCAGATGCTTGGTTTCAAAGTTTTAAACTTAACTGATTAAGTAGTAAAATGCCAGGTTCTACTAATAGGCCATATTGGAGTAAATCTCAAAGTTATAAAATATCCAACAGCACATGCGTGGCCATTTGTTTATTAGTGATAGAGTCGAAATGTTTTTATCATGTTCACAAATATATTGTAAGCAATTAACAGTCTCAATAATGTGGTTGGTTCTGGTACTCGGATGCTGCTAATGGTAGCAGGAAGTTATTATCCTTCTGGTTGTTACTGGATTCAAACATGTAGACATAATTGGGGTGCTTTACAAAATGGTGCGACTATTGCCAGTTTTTTATAGAGCTATGGTGTAGTGGTTATCACGTCTGCCTTACACGCAGCAGGTCTTGGGTTCGATCCCCAATAGCTCTATAATTGATTTTTTTTATAATTTTTTAATTAAAATACATTTATTTTTATTGAGATTGTAAAGTTAACGTTGAAGAGTTAGAATCAGTGTTGCGAATTATTAGCGGAAAGGTTCTTAGTTGCGTCAACTAGACTATTTTTGGTGAATTTGTTTCTTTAGTTTTACTCTGTATTTCAAGGGTTGATTAGCTTATTTGATTGATTATTAAATTGAAGCATAGTAGCTTGGTTTAATTTAGGCACAAATCAAGTCCAATGGTTGGCTAAATCAAGCTAAAATAAATATTCAATATTCGGGGTTTGGTATGGAATTTAGTGGTTGGAATATTTTAGTATTGAAGTGGTAGTTTGTTTATAATCATCAGTAAACTGTGCTCTAATTTGTATTGTTTCTAGAAAAGATAGCTCAGCTTAAGTGTAGAATGTATCAAAATGGATCTAGTGCAAACTCGAGATAAATTAAGAAATGCAGTGCTGGATTGTTCAGCAAGGGGATTGTTAAAGTCGGCTAAATGGTAAGTGTACAAGTACGAGCAGAAGGAAAAAGTGAAAGTGTAGCCAACTTCATTTTAATGTGTGAATATGTATTTTTGGCAAAAAAAACAAAAACAAAAACAAAAAAAACATTGGTATATACATTTGTCTCTGTTAATAATAATTTATATACGGCGTAGGGCAGCAGAACAGTTATATCACTTGAATTTAAAACTTGAATTGGAAGGAGAGGTAGATTCAAATAAAACCGAGATCACTCTTAACCATTCAAGACAGGGATATACGGATTTAGGCTTAAAGCCATTAGTGACACCATACAACAACAACAACAACAACAACAACAACAACAACAACAACAACAACAAAGACAACGGCGACAAAGGATCGAGTGTAGAGGCTGAAGAGAATATTCGGAAAGCAAGAGATAGGATCCTTGAAGAGAACGAGTCATGCGAATATTTGCTGGCCAAAGCTGAATTCGATCTACGAGAATTTGAATCGGCAAAATACATACTAAGAAAGGCTAAAAGCAATAAGAACAGGTTTCTTCGTTGGTATTCGCAGTATTTAGTAAGTATACAGTGTTGCTTTTTGAGTGCGTTATTGTCTAGTGTAGCTTAACAAGCCCAATTACTAAATATTTTTAATGTTTTTCCTATTAATTCGAAACAAACAGTGTATAGAGAAAGAGGAGTTGGAGAGGTCTGCCGAAAAAAGTAAGTGCATTAATGAAGCATATTCTTTGGTTCTATGTTTAGCTCCAAAGCTTAAATCAATTTGGTGGGAATGACTAAATTGGTTTGAAAAATCATAAACATAGCGAATACGAGTTCAATGCTGTTGACTCTGCTGCAAGAGGTGGAGCAGGTGTCAGAAGAACTAGATGGATTTGGGTACTATATGTAAGTCCCACAATCAGTATATACATTTAGTACATACATTTTATCACGACTTTTTCTTTTAAAAATTGCAATAGAATGGCAAAGCCAAAAATGCGTTTGGCAGGAAAGAGCAAAAAAAAGACAGTATAGATAAAATATTTTTTAATAAAAAGAATAACAAATACGTGTTTTATTGTAGATACGGACTCTTGTGCAATAAAACAGGCAAAAAGCAGCAAGCCCAGAACTGCTTTAAAAGATCGGCTCAGATATACGAATATAATTGGTCGGCATGGCAAATGCTGGAAAAAAGCTTGGACCCTAGTGTTGATGTAAGTGTTTCAGAGCAGTATTGTTTGTAGGCCTTATACATACTGCGTTTATGAGAGGGTTCGGATAAAAGAAAATAAAGCATGCTTGCAACTTTGAGCGTCATAAGTTTGTTGAGGCTGTGTACTATATAAAAGATGGTTCTATGATGTGTTGTAGATAAAAGAGCTAGGCAATGAGCTGAGTGATGGAATAGCAAAACAGGCGTTTATGGCACAGATGCATCTAGAGCACCAGCCTTCACTAAACAGGGATATAATGGAGTCGACATTCTTTGATTACTTGGATGGTCTAAAAAAAACAATACCAACTAGTCCATTTGTGATGGGCTTGGAGGCTTTGTATCTGTATAACATGCAAGGTAAGCTATAGGGATGAGTTTGATTTGCAAATGTATCTTGTATAAACTAAAGGAACGGAATCTGTATTTAGAGTTTTCATATGCCAGAGCAGAGCTGGAGAAAATCCAGGTTGTGAACCCACACAGCGTAGAGCTGGCTGATGTTCACTCGAACATACTGTATGTGATGGGCGACAAGTTAAGTCTTTCAGAATTGGCTAGAAAATGCACGTTATCTCACAGATACAGGCCTGAGACATGCATAGTAATAGGTAGGCAATAAAAAAGGAGGATTGTTTAAAAAAAGGGAGTTGTACAGGAAGCATTTTAAATATCATTTGGCTGCATTTTTGGAAAGTTGAGGGATTGTATATGAGATAAAATGCGATGCAATGGTATCCAATCAAATAGGGAATTATTATAGCATAACAGGAGAGCACGAAAAAGCAGCAATGAGTTTTGAGAAGGCGTTAAGGGGAGATCCAAAGAACCACTCGGCGTGGATCCTGTTGGGCCATGAGTATATCAATATGAAGAATATCCCGCTAGCAGTCAGTGCTTACAGAAAGTCAATTGAGATTAACGAAAAGGATTACCGGTCATGGATTGGGTTGGGATTGACCTATGAGACGCTGAAGCTTCCTCATTACGCATTATATTACTTTAAAAAGTCAGCCAGCCTTAGGTGAGTAATGCTTGACGGCTTTAGGCTGATTAGATTTTCTTTGTGTACATTTGTATATAAGTGGGCTTAATGGCGGCAATATGCTATATGTCAGGATGTAAAGTTGTGTGTGTGTGTGTGGGGGGGGGGGGGGGGG